>CARXXK010000002.1:98568522-99168522 GCA_949089665.1 Macrosiphum euphorbiae
TAAACGTTCATATTCACATTTTTGTATCAATAGTCAATACCTACAATTTACTTTCATAATATTTTTAATTATCGTTATCGTCTATTTTTTTTCAATTTTATAATAACACGGAAAACGTTTAATAGGTATTGAATCCAAATCGTAAAATATAAATTAGAAACTTACAGCTAGAGTAAAGTCGATTACATGTCCACAATTCATAATATTAATAATTACGGATGCTGTAAGATTATTAACGGTTAGGAAATCCATTCGAAAATAAATAAATTTATTTTACTACAATCGACATGCAAAATAATTAAGGACGTATTGGGGGGGGGGGATCAAATACCCCAGAATTCTTTTTTAGTTAATTCATTTAGTCCATGAAACTAAAAAGATTACTATAGTTCACCATATTATGTCCCTAATAATATGATAACTGTAACTATATTACTTTTGTATTTGTTTGTGTTTATATTATGTTTGTACATCTTATATCTTACACATTATATAAGTATTATATTATATATAAATATATAATAATGCGAATACACATTTTGTTGCCATTTGCTATAAATATATATATATATATATATATATAATTTAAAAGTAACTAACGATTTATCGACAGATGGCGATAACTTATTAAACAGTATTGTCTATATCTGTATTGCCGTTTTTATCCGAATTCGGCTATAAAGTATAAGATTGTACATTATTGTAGTATAAAAATATTTAATTTAAAATACACATTTCATCATTGTAGGTAATCCATAAAAAACATTATTTAGATAATTATTATAATATATAAATTAGTTTTTTTTTATATTATGAAAATATATAATTTAGTTTTAATCCCCTCTCGAACATTTGTTCTAACTGGGGCCTTGAAGATAATATCAAAATGTCACGAATAACACACAAAAAGTGTATTATATTCAATTAGGATTAAATCAAAAATGTGACTAAAATGTAATATTATCAGTTATATATTATTTGACTTAATAAACAAACTAACTTTAAGATTCTGAGCGGCTAACCCTTTTTAGTTTTTTTTAAACTAACAATATATACTACTATAGGTATTACAAATGTAATACCATCCATTATACAGTGACCCACTTGGAACCTACTGTACAACAGAACGACACCCACTTGCCCACCTTTTTTAAATTTAATCACAAATGTACAATTATTAAGAACATGAAATTATTAAATATTTTGGCCATAAATAAGTTATTTTTTAATTAAAATTAATTAGGTTATTTCCTGTGTTCAATAAAATATATGATTTTTATTATTTTAAGCCATATGAACGGGTATTTATAAAGATATTAAAAAAAATAAATAATTATAACCTATTTTAAGTTAATAAGTTAATTGAAAATGTTCATAACTGAGTTAAAAAAAAATTAGGTTAACTGTTAACTTTCAAAATTTCAAAATGTTTTCTATCAACTTAACTCAACTGAGTTAAAAATTATCATTGACTTGCCCAGGCTTGAGTATATCATAATATTATTTACAGTAATCTGATATTAATCGTAAAAATATTAAAAATATATTTATTTAATATACATAGAGTACGTATACTTATATACATTTATTTATAATTATTGATTTTCTATTAAAATTAAGTTGATTATTTAGTTATTTTAAAGGGGCGCAAATTACCAAAATGTTAAACCAACCACAAATGAATTGTTCACCTAGGTCGATTTAGTTTGCAACTTCGCAAAGCTACCCAAATTTATCTGTGGACTGAGGTATCTAGGTAGGAACATCAAAACCAAGATACACTTATATAATCTAAATTTTGTTTTTAATTTTTTGGAAGGGGAAATCGGGTTGTAGGTAAAACTAAAATTGGATGTGGTTCATCCGAAGTTAATAGCGTCGAAAAATTACGGGACCATTTTCAATAAAATTTATTTCAATAGATTATTACTTGAAAATTGGAGGGTATATACAGCTTGATTTTCAAATCATATAGGTTGTAGATAGGTAAGGGGTAGCTCATGCATAATTTTTTTTAGCATACGAAAAAAGAAATTTTGTTTTTGTCAATCTAAATGGTTGCAAGTATTATAATTAGAATAAATATGGTATATACATTTTGTACAAATATATTTATTAAAAAGGTGGGTGTCGCTCTGCTGTACAGTAAGTTACAAGTGGGTCACTGTATAATGGATGGTATTGCATTTGAATTCAATGATATTATATCATTGTATAAGAAAAACGATTCTGATCGGAGACGGTATGTCATTCTAGGTATAAGAAATATTATATACTTATCTAGGGTATTAAAAAAAACTGACGTATAATGAATTCCAAATTAATCATATCACGATATCCATTAGCTACTTATAACGCGTTATACATCAATAACAAACCCTGATACTATCATAGATATACAATAATGTACTTTAGAAATTTCAAGTACATAAGAATAATATTATACAATCACAACGAAATAACTAAAATAGTTATTCTAGGTCTTTTTTATGTAATTTCATCCAAATTTGAACTTAAAAAAGACTATAAAAATAAACTGTGCTTATGTATTTTTTCGATTTTTTGGTAACAGAATTAATTACTATATTTTATAGTTTCTATACTAATATAGTTGATTATTCATAAAAACTCATATTATTTGTATTTATATAGTCTGTCATAGCGCATAAACACTAAAAGTAACATCGAAATTACAAACATTTAATGGGTAAAAAAAGTTATTGTATTTCTTATAAACGATTTTAGCCATAGTTGCGCCGTTGCGGCATAGGTTGGTTTGAGTTTTTATTATCAAATATCAGCGAAATAATATTGTGACTGTAGTTAATATCTGTCGTTTTTTTAAATTTAAATAAAAATAATTTCTATTTTTTATGTAAGTGCTAAAATTGCTTTTAATGTTTTAGTTCCGTTGTAAATTTATTATTATAGACGTTTTCATTTTTTCTTAGACTATACTCAAATAAATGGACTTTAATTATATAATATAACGTATACGTGGATAAAAGTACCTACCTAATTCAGAGGCACGAAGACTCCCGGGTTTTGACGCCTTGCGGCTACAACCGCGGACCTCACATTAGCGCTGTGCGCTAGTCGAGAGCCGCGGAGGTTCACGGTCGACGTACGGTGGCCCAGTCCGCCGACCGCGCGTCGTCTACGGACCACGAGCACCGGGACCGTGGTCCCGTACCAAGAAGACTGGCCAAGTGCCGCCTGAATTCGCCTGGTCTGGCTGTGCGCTATCCCCACACCGAGTGTTTCTGGTTACACTCAACCTCCGATGATACTACACCGGTATAGCGGCTAGACGCCCGAGAGGAACCGACAACGTACCGGTGACTCGCGCCCCCGGGACGTGGCGGCCGTTCATCAGAGGTTTTCGCCTGTCAGCGAGAACTTAGAATAAGCATCTATTGACTTAACCACAAAGTATTCGTAAGAATACAACCACCACGATTCCTACCGGCAACGGACGTCCAGGGGCGTGAACCATCACTGGACGCCCGCGGTGAGTGGCGTCTGTACCGACAGGGCCCCACTCACTCCCGTGGCACTGAATCGTCTTCAGTCAGACTTTCGCCCCCTCAGAGTCTACCAGTTCTGTCGGCAAAACGGGCATTGGTTGCCTTACCGCGGACGGGCGTCCGCGAGGTGCGAAATTAATCTCGGCCACCACCCTTTCGAACTATCTTCAGCAAGGACCCGTGTCCTTGGGTCAGTCTGGCCAAACGCCCCGACCCGGATGCCTGCCGAGCCGAGGCGCCCAGCCCAAGCTGACGACAGCCCTACCTTTCAGTCAAAGGTGGGACACTTTGCGACGACCACCCTCGCCTACCGAATTAGGGACTCTAAGCAGACGAGCCATCAGCCGCGAGCCCGTAACACTCACCGCGGTATCCCGGAGACATGCCCAAACCCGGCTTACGCTGAGACGCCCGGCTGCTGGACGGAGCGAACTCCGGCGCCCGTGCCCTCAACTCGTATTGAGAGCACCACCGCCTGGGTCGGTTGCCCAGCCGGCGCCTGTGAACCGGCCCAGAGGACATCCTGTCCGGAACTACGGGTCATTTAATCGAAGCTGTCCGCGGCCGGTTATTAGTTATTCGCCGGCTACCCGACTCGGAAGCTACCGAGGGAACCGGGCTTTCCTCTATCCGCAACCCGAGGACGCGATCTATACCGTGTGTCCACGGTCGCGAAACTCACAGTAGGCGGCTGTGGTTTCGCTAGATCTAATTCAGAGGTAGTTACTTGATAAAGATTCCAATAGACCAGTGGTTTTCAACAGGGCGACCTTAACTGTTAGTTTTTGGTTCGGTTCCATAATTTGTTTTTGTACTTTATTTGCAATAAACGTTAGATCAAGCTATGTTCAACAAACGGTTATAATTTAAATGGTTCACCGAACATTTTACTAGAAAACGTTAAAATTGTTTATGTTTTTACACAATTTCGCTAAAAAAACATTAAAAAAATTAAAGTTCTTGAATGATAGACCTAATAAACGTTGTTAAGTTATTCGTTCTTGAATATTTAATCAGAAAAACGTTTTACAGTAATATGTTCTGATTTTTGAATTGCTATATGTTAACTTTTGTAAGACGGAGACAATGAGGGCAGGCCCAAAATAAAATAATATTTTGTTAAATTATACCATTTATATCTACATAAATAAATAATTAGAGAATACAAATACATTTAAGAACAGTTTTCAAACTAAAATTATATATTTGGATCTGAAACTTAATTATTAGCATGCATATAATTCCATGTGAGTTATGTTGTATGCCATATAAGTACTGTAGTATCTTATAATTACGATAAACTATTTACATGGTTTATTCTCTTCAATGTTTCGTGCATTATTATTTATTGATTATTATTAGTTTACAGTAAACATTGAATATTATTTACTTAGGGCGGCATTTATTTATTATTATTTTTACTAATTAATGTATTATGTTACTATAGTATTACTCATAATAAATTATTACCTATATTATCGTCATATTATATCATCTTATATTGTCAAAAATAAATGATCGGCTCTTGGATTTGTTTAATTTATTTAATTTATTTAATTTACTGGTGTGCCTCAAAAATTCACAACCTCAAAAAATATAAAAATATAATTGATAAAAATTCGTTAGTGAGTCAAGTACACATTTCTAATGAAACGTATATAATTATAAATAGTATAATCCATAACAATTTTGTTCATCTAACTATTTAGTATTTAGTGCAAAAAAAAAAAGTGGCAGTGTGTCGTGAACATTTTTTGAATAGCATGGTGTGCCATGTTTAATAAAAGTTTGAAAACCTCTGCAATAGACCTATACTTATTAAATTGTGATAAAAAAAATAATAATTTAGGTCGCACGTCTGTTGGAGCCGATTCGATTTTATAATATACCAACGTTACATTTACTAGTTACATATTTGCTAAATTATAATTGTACTACTATAATGTAAAAATAAACATTATTGGTACACCTTCAAAAATATTTTAAACGCTGACAAATATAAACATTTATCGTGGCCGTCTATAGTGGTAATGGTAGTTGCGATTTAGCTAAACTGGTTATAGCAAACGGTGGTTTGATAGAAATTCTGAAGTAAGTATTTTACTTACCCAACAGCGCAGTTTAAGTACTTTCGATAATAAATTCTTATATTATGTGTATAATTTCTATGGATAATAGCAATGTCAAGTTTAAAGGTCAAAGTAAAAATAATATAGATAATAAAGTGAAATAAATAAATATTTTAATAATAATTTTTTATCAGTATTTGTTCTCAATTAATACCTATTGACAAATCTGTTAGGTAGAAATACTATAATAATATAATGATAATACTTAAATTTAAATATTTTAAGGTTGAGGTAGGTACTATATATCAAATGTTATATCTATTTAAATTTAAATACAAATACAAAATAAATATTTCTATATTTTGTAGTATGTTTTTAGGACTTATACATAGCAATAGAATATTGTGGCGTGGAAAGCCTCAACGTCGTACATTGGAAATTATGAAAACTGTGCACTTATCGACCATGAGAATTAAGATAATATTTGTCATTGTAATTTATTTTACTCGTGATTGAAGATATGTATGACACACGAGAACACAAAATATATATTTTAGCTAGGTTCTTAGAGTAAGTATAATTTGAAAATGCCGACTTGAAATTATAATTTTTCTTCACGTACACAACTTGCGTAGGCAGTTTTAAAATTTTAAATAAGGTTCCATGTAAGTACTCGTAGTTCAAAGTTTAAACTGTAACCAAACAAATATTTAAACACGGTCTTTTTCGTAGTTCTTTTAAATTCAAGTTTGGACAAAATTAGATATTTAAACAACGAAGAACATAGTTAGAGTCACTTTTTGACCTTCAAAGTAATATTTGAATAAGAAAAATGTTGACATTTTTATACCCATAAAATGTTTGTAATTTCGATATCGAGAAGTTTTTATGCGCTATGAAATACCACAATTAATATTATAAATACAAATAATATCAGTTTTTTTTATATGATAAAATTAGTATAGAAATTATACATATGGTATAGTTTATCATCGCTATATTGTAAAATTTTATCAGTACAACTAATAGTTGTAAAGATAACAAATTAATACTAGTTATAGCTATATTCGTATTATGTTTAATAACGTACGGTTTTAATCAGTTCTTTCACTGACCTTTACACCAATATTAATGTATAATATAATATCTCAAATAACTATAATACACGGTGTATAAAGTCGTTAAATGTTTCGGCTAGATGCTCATATTTGTTCATTATTTTATTAGGAATGATGTGATTAATAATTATAAGAAATTTAAATAGTAAACGAAATTGTTAGGTTATCGCTATTATTATTAATCTACTGATTCTCTGCTTAAATAGTTTAATGAAAGTTAAAAGAAGAACAGGATAGTACTCATGGTTAGAGAAATGATAATTTTAAATAGTGACAGCCCTGCTCCGTAATTACATAATAATATTATATCAAATGAAGAAGACAATTTGTTTATGGTCCTATAATATTCCCATTAAAATGACGTTGTCGGGGCCGAAGATAATATAAAATGATTAAAAAATCCGTACTTAGGTATAAATTGTAGTTATTGAAATCTAATGAATAAGTACGTAGTGTACAATAGTCAATAATAACTAATAACAATACGTAATTCATCGAACGGCGTGTACTGTCCGTTAGCTAGGACGCTACTAACAATAAAGTTTACGCACAGGGCAACAAAGTCTCCCAAGTGAAGTTTGATCTTTATTATACCAGTCTACGCCATAGGCGCAATTTGGGTTACATTTATGGGGGTTCTAGATTTATGTCGACTAAAGTGATCAGTAGGGTCTTAGACCTCCCCCCCCCATTCATACATCTTAATTGTATACACCTTCGCATTAATTTTAATATAAACAATTACCCATGAAAAAAATAGACTACACTTTTATCTATATTACTATTCTGATAGGTACATATTATAATGTATAATTATGAATATAAAAATAAGGTCTTGGAAATAAATGTATCAGATGTATCATAATATTATAGTAAATAAAAATTCGATGATGCTATCAAGAATTTGGGTTTGCTAATATGAATTTTGGTAGTGCCTAGCACCCCTAAGCACCCACCCCTTCCTCAAAATTGCGTCTATGAGTCTACCTGCCTGTAGTGATTATGTTACCTATTATTTATTAAATCCGAAATAGTATCGACTCCAATAGACTCAAATCGACTCCTACTGTTAAATTCACAAAATTATATTGTTATTTGTGCAAAAGTAATTATGACTTTCAACACAAACAAATTGTTCCAATAATCCAACAACTTTGCAAAAGCTACATATAATTTTTTTTACAGTTACAACGTGTTTGGTAAAATCTACAAACTGAATGACTGTCTACAACAGAACAGTTATGTTATCATTACCAATGTTGATTTACATAAAATATGTTGTAACTATTGCAAAACATATTGTTGTCACGGACGCAACCATAATTTTTTGTGATGTCTATCATATTCTGGTTATCATTACTATATATTTTTTTCCGTGATAGTTTCTTTTTTTCAACACAATTTAATAAGTATAGGCCTATTATAATTGTGTATCAAATTGCGTAAAAATCCGTAAAAAATACATATATTTAATTTACATATATATATTTTAACACTTTTCTAAATTATAATAAGGTTTTATTAATTTTATTGTAAGAACAATTTATTAGGAGTGTTGAGTCAGAAAATTTATACTACTAGGTTAATATTTTATTACCATGTACAAAAAAAAAACCAAACTAAATAATTATTACTCTTTCTTAAATCAAAACATACCTACATGAATTAACACTAAAAAATAATTAGTTAAACCAAAAATAGTAAAATATAGATCGCATACATACAAAATATAACCAAACACCAATATTCACCTCAAGTGTATAAAACACCAAAACTATGAAGCCAAAAGAGATATACATAATTATAAAATATATAATAAAATAGTATAATACTTATTGTATACACGCACGTTTAGTGTTTTTTTCTGGCTTTCACTAGCCAGAACGTTCAAGTTCTATTAACATGGCACCCTATAATATTTTTATCAGAATTTTAAAAAATAAACTTAAAACATTTTACAACAGTCAAAATATTTATTCGAAGAAAAAAATTATAACAATTAATTATTAAAATTTACAATATGTGGTTTTACTGTAGATAATTGTACACTAATTGTATACGTGTTTATTTAGTAGCATTGTTTGACTATTACAAATAAGAATTATAAAAAATAAAGAAAAAAAATAAAGAAAAATTTTCAGTTACATATTAGGTAAAATGTATAATGTGTTTTTATTAATATAAACATAATTAGTATATTAAAATTGTTATATTATGTCTGAAAATAAAAATAAAAATGTATTATTTTGATACATTATAAATATAGACTGTGCATTATTTTATTTTATTTTTCATGTTGATTGGGGCCAGCATAAGGCAGTGAAGTCTCCATCACAATACAGCCATCATCTATTGTATGTAGGTACTAAAAAAATATTATATAATATTATAATATTATACAAATAAAGGTTCTAGGTCGAATATTAAAAAAAGAAAAACCCCGACACTGTATACGGTCAAGTAAAAATTTGGAATTTAAAACGTGGACACTTTGTATTATTAATAAACGTCTTTAATTTACTTTTAAATATAAAATAAATAAAATAATGTTTGAATCACATCAAACTTTAAATCATTCATATATAGGCACTTATATGTATACTTATACATTTACTGAATGTATAATTTATAATATAATAGTACAAAATGTCCTCGTTATGCATTTCAAACAACGAACTGTACAAACTGACCGTTTACCATAAATAAAATCAAGTTAAATTATATTTACCTATTGAACTCTGAAACATAGAATGTACCTCTCGTAAAAATCGAGGACCACTCCCGGAAACTTTTCATATGCGACTGTATCTCTCACGTATGAAAGTTCTTGGACATCCCTCCACTTCACGAGAAAGTGTAGCGAGTCTCCTATTTCTTTTTTGTAGTGTATAGCTTCTGCAACTAGATCGTCACCGATTTGATCTTGTATGGGGTATTTCGTATCAGGAGCACTGGGTATAGCTACTCCGACAACGGCCTGTTCGTATAAAAATTAATCTAATTAATGTAAGCCATCGCAGCAGTTACAATAATAACCGTTACAATAATATAATATAATATTTGAAACGTATCGATAACATAAAACGAACAATTTACTCACTTCGTAAGTCATGGGGCAACGACCAGAGGGCAACGACGAATAAATCATGGCTTATATATGACGTATATTACTGCAAGTCTGATTTTTGATGTGGCAACTACGCTGGTGTCTGCACTGGTACTGGTACTGAGTTCGTAGCGGGCGACTACCGAATACTCCGTCTCTGATTCGGGTAACAGCCACGTATACCGCTACCACGTCCTGAGCGCTGCTGTCGTTGTGTATTGCGGCAGTTCACGGCTTGCCGTATTTAAGGAGGGGGTGGTGGGCGATACCCTACCCCGGGCAAATGTCGGGCGGCTATAGAAGGAGTAAAACGATTTTTTCGAACATGCAGAGGACAATTATTTTGTTATGAGCCGTTCTCATAAATATCATATAAATAAATGTGTGTAATATTGGTTCTTAATCTACCACCTGTCTAAATATTATCCGAATGTGCAAAAGAGCATAATAAATGTATTATAAGACTATAATGAAATAACACGATTCGGTCTTCCGTATGGTAGTTTGTTATAATATATAATTTATGATCATATATTTAGTTATCATGAGACAGTTGTTTTTGATTTTTTGTGGATAATAAATATTGTGTAAAAATAGTGAAATAGGAAAAATCAATCGGGGGAGCCAAAATTTTGTTGTCCGTATGGTCGGCAAAATATTAAATACGGCCCTTGTCGGTGGTATTATTCATAAATAATTTAAATAAATAATTATTTCACTCAAATATATCCAGATAACCCTGCAATACATGTACAGTAGATTTTTATACGAAATTTAAAGTAGATGCAGAGTGGAGACAGTACGTACCATTTCGTCATTATTTATGGAAATTATAACAATTCGTTAATAAATAGTTAGCCTAATAATTTTAAGGTCAATATGTTCGAGAATCAAAATTTCCAGAAATGTTTTTTACAGTTTTTTTTTCCTTTCCGGCAATGCAAGTTAATGCCGATTAGCGCCTTTTTCACAGTTAAAATCTATATTATAGCCCTACAGGTGTAACATATTATCCATAAACCTGGAAAACAGCGAGTTCTTAGTTTGAACAAATATCTCTATTATAGAAAAAAAATTCATAAAAATTGTTCCTCAAGTCACTAATATATATTTTCTACATATTAGATACCTACCTATATTATATTGATGTTATTGTTATAAAATATATGAATATAATTACTGTTATGAATTTATTGTTTATGCATTTTTGTATCCCTCTCCTAAAGCAGCCTAGAATACATAAAGAAATTTATTCATAATATAGGTACCTATTATACTCACATATTACGCTATGTATGGTTTTCTATTACCTACTTGAGTTTATTATTAAATAATAAAATAGGATTTTTTTCGAATATATTATTATATCGTTTTTAATAGTCACATACTTATGCTAGTATTATTTTTTGAATTATTTCTACATACAAATAGCTGTCATTAAATACACATCATCATACAATACTTAAAATTAATTAAACATTTTAAAAAAGAAAGTCTTATAGACTAAACAGGCTAAGGCAGGTATTAACGAATTAACATTTTATACTTCTGAAAACTGAAAAACTGGGCCGAAACCGAAAGCTTACATTTTTGAAAACCAAAACCGATGAAAGGTTTCAGTCCCTGATAGGGACAGCGGTTTATCAATAAATGTTGGTTAACGAATAATAAGGTATAATATTGATGCGATATAATTATATAATTAATGCCCTTTAAAGTAGATTTAACTACCGTGGTTTGATCCTTAAGTATGTGTAACATGCGTTCGTTAGTTTTTCTATTATACCTATTTCTTCCACCGATTATTTGCACATTCCTCGTCACATACCCCGAATAGTGTTTTCATAGCCGAACCTACGAAATTTATTAGACCCCGTCTTTTCCTACTTGGAAATGTCGTTGCTTCCGATTGTTCGGCGTATCTACCTATCGATTCATACATTTTTTCACGTTGTAATGAAATTTCCTGAAACATTACTTTAAAAATATTGTCTAGCCTAGAACACATTTCTAATGCTGTCACGCTGTTCTTACAAAGATTAGTTATTACACTTATTTCCATTTGTAATTTGTCGTGCCTAAGGTCGTAATTTTTTAATGGTATAAATACGTGATCAGTTGCCAGGTGGCCCCTGTCAATCGTACTGTACCATAATTTTCATAATACATCAATGTTTGGTTTCGAAATTCTTCCACTTTATATGGAATCTGACCGTGTCCTGCCGTAATTAGAGATAACCTAAAACAATATATATATGCACATTAGTCTCAAATTTATGTTTTTGAAATAATTTCTAATATATATATTATTTTCGTATTATCTCCCCGGCTTTGGTCACTATATACAATCTTACGCATATATATATATTTCTCCTTTCTCCACAGCTGAATGCTACTGTCGTTATGCGTTTGAAATGTACTAATTAATCTATAAGTCCATTGTCAGTGAGTCCCGGTGGTTGCTTGTTCGTTCAGAATATGGTGGCAACTCCCACCGTTCCCGCACTGCCAACTATCAAGACTAACTAGTACCATCTCTATACATTATAATTTTTTTTCACATATCTAAAATATTTCTTATATCCTATTTACTTTTTTTTTTCTCTATACTACCAGTCTTCATCATTATCCCTAACTACGTATCTATCCTCTACTTCATTAAAAATACTTTCTATTACATCTAAATCATCCCTAACACTAAGTAAACCCATAACACCTTCTCCATAACTGTTGATATGTATATTTCTATAAATGTCATTATTAGTTATTACTATCGCTATCACTAATTTCTTCCACTTCATCCATATTACTAATTGTACTATTCGTTGCTATGTTCCTTAAATTATCACTATCACTATCACTATCCGACCACCACAGACCAGCTGCTTCAGTCATATTCCTATTAATAGTGTTTGCTACTACATCGCTAATACTATTATTAT
The DNA here is from genome assembly GCA_949089665.1 of Macrosiphum euphorbiae. Classification (NCBI taxonomy): domain Eukaryota; kingdom Metazoa; phylum Arthropoda; class Insecta; order Hemiptera; family Aphididae; genus Macrosiphum; species Macrosiphum euphorbiae. The sequence continues at coordinate 98,581,285 of CARXXK010000002.1, forward strand.
TACTAAGTAAAGTATTTCTATTTCTAATGCTAGGTGTTTGTGTCCTATTATTAACTATGTCTCTACTAATACTATTGTTATTACGAATATTATTATTACCACTAACTTTACTTTCGATATTATTACTATGCCTTAGCCTATTCAACCTATAACTATTAATATTCATATAATTTGTCCATGCTTCTTTATTTATTCGTTTATTTAATTCCCAAAATTCAGTAATAACCCTATTCGCCAGTGTTATGTTGGTATTTAGTAGTTCTTAATTTTCGTTTCCAGTGAGTGCAGGTGGTTCAGTGCGGTTGTATATTATGCTTGCTACGCCTACGGGCTTAGCTAAGTCTATTCCTGGTATTCGATTGACGTCCAGGTGGTAACGAAATGGTATTGTTGATACATTGCACGCGTATGGGTTTCGGAACCAACTCCATAACCCTTGACATAATTCTACTATTTCTGGTTGTGGAAACCTACCAGGAAGGATGTTACCCCGATCTCTATAGTAAACATCAATTAACGTCCTAAGGTTATGTGTAACTTGTCCCACAGGTTCTTCCCCTGTATAGCGAAATATTTCTACTTCGGATATTATGTAATTATCATTTTTTTTCAATACCATTACCACCAGACGATCTCCCGCCTGCACACTCATAATCATTTCAAATTCCGGGTCTTCATTTGTATTGTCGCCGATTAATTGTCTCCTTAATTGCGATTTTACAAATGTTTATAAATTCAGCTACGTCCGTTTTGCCCGTGCAAATAGGTATCATAGCAATTGCTTTATCTAAATCCATTTTACTCATTTTTTCTTAACTACTGATTCTAACTGCACGTGAATTACGCTTGAGTCGGACCTAGTACCTAAACGACCTACGGTTTGATCCTTTTTTCATGGTGTGATACCTATCTTTTCTGTTAAACTATGTGTTCTTACAATTTTTTCCTTAACAGTTTTTTCAGTTTTAACTAACTGTTTCCTAGTTCGTTCTAAAAATTCTTTCTTTACAGCGTCTTTTAAAATTACCGCTTTTAATTCTTTCTTAGGTTTATATTTTTTAACTTTTATTGAACTATCCGCAGAACTAGTGTCGATATCTGAACTATCGGATTCTGACATATATTTATCTAAACATTAGGTATATATAATTTTTATAAATTATATCTATTAAATTACTAATATCCTATCCGCGTCGGTAATTACCAATAGTATTTACTCTACATGTATATACTATTATTAATTATAAGCTATTAATACGTAATTACCATCACCAAAATTAATAATACGTACAAATTATTACTTATAAAATAACTAGCATGCACAAATAATTAAAAGAAATTACGTAAACGCGCGTCGTACGTTGAAAATGGATGAGTACCTATCTAATAACACGTAAAACGTTCAATCGCCTATGCTACGCGTGTTAAATTTCGATACGTTTTATCCCCTCACCCGTTCCGCTCGACCTGTTCCGCGATGTTTTATGCGTACGCGCTTGTACTACGCTCGAATATTATAAAAAACAATCCCCGGTTAGCTACTCAGTAAATCCCTCTAACAATATTCGACTTTCTATCCCTTATTTTTCTTATTACCTAGCGGTCTTGTTATTTTGTTGTTATTCAAAAACGAATAACTGTAAATACAAGAACATTTTAGATTCTGATTGGAGCGATGAATGTAGTGGTTTTACAATGATGAGTGTTTTTTATTTTTTATTTTTGAATTTTTGTGTCTGTATGACGTGATAAGTAGTCAAAATAATGATTTGATTTTCAACTTTAGTATATTGTTCGATTGGAAAGTGAAAATAGGTACTATTGAGAGGTAAAAATTTAAAATTCCCAATAGTTTTCAAAAGCATGTACACAGAAAAATAAAATATAAAATTAAGGAAAAACGAGCATTTGAAAATCGGTTTTTGACCAAATCGGTTTTTGTTTTTGGTGAAACTCTAGAACAAATGATCGTAAATATATGTAATTTTCACTGAATGTGCATGTCAGCCTTTTCTATACATGAAAACGTTTTCAAAATATTTTGACCTGTTTTCAGCTGTTTACAGACATTTTCTGTTTCTATTTTTTTTAGTTTTTTTTCTATAAATATCAAAAAATTTTATTTATTGCGTAAAAAAGATTTAAAATTGAATAGAAAGCTCCTAATATAGAGTTTCAAAGGCAGATGAAAAATATAAAAATCTATAGTCACAATTTTTTTTATAAGCTTTCAAGTTTAAATATTGACAGAATTGAAAATTAGTATAAATTACGAAAATTTGAAAATTATTTTGAGTTAGAAATACATAAAAACTTATTTTTGAGTCTAAGATTTTAAAATATAATACAAGATTATTCGTGAGCTTGTTAATCTTTACAAAAAAAAAAATTTCTACAAGCAAATTAAATTAAATTTTTATGAGCGTTTGAAATTCAAATTTTTACAATTTTTAAATTTTTTTGGATGTTCACTGGATTTCTCATGTAGCGATTTCCTTATTTTGTTGTAATTTAAAAACGAATAGCTGTAGATACATGAACATTTTATTGAATGTTTATATTATCAATTCTTATACTTGATGAAATTTTCAAAATATTTTGACTTGATTTGAGATGTTTACGGACAATTTCATATTTCGATTATTATTTTTTTTTCTATGAATATCAAGAAAGTTTTATCTGTTGGGCCAAAAAGTGTAAAAATGTAACACAGGGCTCCTGATATATTGTTACAATAGCAGTTGAAAAATATTAAAAATATATTCCCACAATTTTTTTTTATAAGCATTTAAAGATCGAATTTCGACAAAATGTATCAAATTTAAAATTGAATAATTATTTTGTAGTTAAAAATTTATAAAATGTTCAACTTTTACTAACGATTTATCGACAGATGGCGATAACTTATTAAACAGTATTGTCTATATCTGTATTGCCGTTTTTATCCGAATTCGGCTATAAAGTATAAGATTGTACATTATTGTAGTATAAAAATATTTAATTTAAAATACACATTTCATCATTGTAGGTAATCCATAAAAAACATTATTTAGATAATTAATATAATATATAAATTAGTTTTTTTTTATATTATGAAAATATATAATTTAGTTTTAATCCCCTCTCGAACATTTGTTCTAACTGGGGCCTTGAAGATAATATCAAAATGTCACGAATAACACACAAAAAGTGTATAATATTCAATTAGGATTAAATCAAAAATGTGACTAAAATGTAATATTATCAGTTATATATTATTTGACTTAATAAACAAACTAACTTTAAGATTCTGAGCGGCTAACCCTTTTTAGTTTTTTTTAAACTAACAATATATACTACTATAGGTATTACAAATGTAATACCATCCATTATACAGTGACCCACTTGGAACCTACTGTACAACAGAACGACATTCACTTGCCCACCTTTTTTAAATTTAATCACAAATGTACAATTATTAAGAACATGAAATTATTAAATATTTTGGCCATAAATAAGTTATTTTTTAATTAAAATTAATTAGGTTATTTCCTGTGTTCAATAAAATATATGATTTTTATTATTTTAAGCCATATGAATGGGTATTTATAAAGATATTAAAAAAAAATAAATAATTATAACCTATTTTAAGTTAATAAGTTAATTGAAAATGTTCATAACTGAGTTAAAAAAAAATTAGGTTAACTGTTAACTTTCAAAATTTCAAAATGTTTTCTATCAACTTAACTCAACTGAGTTAAAAATTATCATTGACTTGCCCAGGCTTGAGTATATCATAATATTATTTACAGTAATCTGATATTAATCGGAAAAATATTAAAAATATATTTATTTAATATACATAGAGTACGTATACTTATATACATTTATTTATAATTATTGATTTTCTATTAAAATTAAGTTGATTATTTAGTTATTTTAAAGGGGCGCAAATTACCAAAATGTTAAACCAACCACAAATGAATTGTTCACCTAGGTCGATTTAGTTTGCAACTTCGCAAAGCTACCCAAATTTATCTGTGAACTGAGGTATCTAGGTAGGAACATCAAAACCAAGATACACTTATATAATCTAAATTTTGTTTTTAATTTTTTGGAAGGGGAAATCGGGTTGTAGGTAAAACTAAAATTGGATGTGGTTCATCCGAAGTTAATAGCGTCGAAAAATTACGGGACCGTTTTCAATAAAATTTATTTCAATAGATTATTACTTGAAAATTGGAGGGTAGATCCAGCTTGATTTTCAAATCATATAGGTTGTAGATAGGTAAGGGGTAGCTCATGCATAATTTTTTTTAGCATACGAAAAAAGAAATTTTGTTTTTGTCAATCTAAATGGTTGCAAGTATTTTAATTAGAATAAATATGGTATATACATTTTGTACAAATATATTTATTAAAAAGGTGGGTGTCGCTCTGCTGTACAGTAAGTTACAAGTGGGTCACTGTATAATGGATGGTATTGCATTTGAATTCAATGATATTATATCATTGTATAAGAAAAACGATTCTGAGCGGAGACGGTATGTCATTCTAGGTATAAGAAATATTATATACTTATCTAGGGTATTAAAAAAAACTTGTAATCTCGTTCCAAAAGTATCCCCTAAGACGGCCCTAGTAATGCTAAAAGGAAAATATCCCCCCGAACATCGCCTGTTGTACTACATTTCGTAGTCAACCCCCCACACCCTCCAACCTTGACGTGATAAGTCCTGTATATCTTAGTCCGTGATTTAAATTCAGGCGTTAATTATTTGAATGTTATCTTATCACCGACTTAGATATCGAATAAATGCATTATCCACAGTGGTTCCGTAAAAGTAATAAATACTTGCGACCGGATCTATTGCATTTGTAGACTCGTGTAAATCTTAAATCATTACTTCCTAATTAAACTAAAATAACTTTTATATAGTGATGTCCTTAAGTCATGGGGTACATCGAGCAATATTTAGACGGCGATTATCAATGGCCGAGACTGTCCGAGAGCGAAGGCGTTTACGTAAGTTTCGAGTTCATGTTTTTTTTGGAATCCGGAATTCTGGTCGTTCTAGTATTCTCGAGACTGACATTTTTCACCATCGCTAGTTTGCAAAATCCAAATTTTCGCCTGCTTTGTGGTTTTGTTTCTGTTTGTTGACCGTCGTTGTAACAAACATGTTTAACCCTTATTGAAATATGTATCTATGTAATACACAAATGAGCTACGGCTACTGATTGGCGCTACCTTATTAGTGGACCAAAAAAGGCCCAATACACCCAAAGCCATATTTTTTAAGCCCCCAAGGGTCATCATAGATTCTTCATAGTTAAATTTTGTTAGGTAAGCAATATGAATTAAATACAGTTTGCTGGACACAGTTTATTAATTATACATTACTTAAAATTAAAACAACAATAATATTTTGTTAATTTATCAATTTATAACTATTAAAAATTTTATTCCATACATTATTTACATTAATTTACAATTATTAATATTTTAACCATAAATTGAAAATCCAATTGATGTGCCACCTATCATTTAATTTCATTAACTCTCAATATTAAACTATAAAAATTTATAAAATGACACTCTCTCGGCCAACTGGCAATAATTTAATAAACAAAACATTATAATAATCCCTGGTGACAACCACATTTTTATTATCCACTTAAATCATTTAAATAATTAGACTCATAAAATAGAAAACTATCCTAAATAAACCCCACAAGAAATCTCTTATTATTATTTCTCAGAACATTATTAATTTCATTTTAATTATGATACCCAAAGTAACGTAAATTATAATTCCATTGGTACAAAAAAAAAATGGTATAAAATATTAAAGACTGTTATAAATACCACGGCAAATACCAATTTTATTACTTTAAATTTCCTTTTTATTCCTCCCCCCCCCCCTATGTATACTTTTGTTATCCAGTAATTATTTTCAGAAATGCTCCTGTCAGTGTGCTTGCTTAATGGAATCGGCAGTTTCGTATTGATAGTGATTGTGTGGGCGGACAGCTGCGGCAACAAGACAACCGGACACTACAACCAACCAGTCTCTCCCTTCTGTATGATTTTATGTGTTTACCCTTGTAATTCCAAACAACCACCCTGTTAGTTATTCTCTGGACTGATATATCCATCCTTGCCTATCGTTGTTGGGTTCACTTTGTATTTTTTCTGCTATAACTTTCGGTTTTTCCCCATTTTCAACTTAATATTATCATGTTTATAATCTGAGGATTAAAATAATTATTATTTTTATTACTACGGTTCACTTAAATCTGTGGATTGTATTTTTTCTGAGATAACTTACAATTTTTTCCCCATTGTCAACTTAATATTATCATGTTAATAATCTGAGTATTAAAATAATTATTTTTTTTATTACTACGGTTCACTTAAAACTGTGGATTGTATTTTTATGAAGATAACATACCGTTTTTTGCACATTTTCAACTTAATTTTATCATGTTAATAATCTGAGGATTTAAATAATTAATATTTTTATAACTACGATTCACTTAAATCTATTTATTGATTATTGTTATGTCTTGTCTAACTATATAATAAATTATAAGCAATTATTAAGCAGGGTAGATGAAACACAAAAATATCATAATTCTTATTATTATTAAAATTAAAACACCACTCTGTTAAAATCTTGCAAAAGTGAATATCAAATTGTTATTGTTAATGTCAATGTAAAAATCTATTTATTCAAAAATTAATTCAATCAAATTAAATAACCCACTACAATTAATAAAAGAATTCTTAGTCTTTGTAAATTTTGACTTATAATTAAGGACAACAACCGATATTATTTCTCTTACAAGATGTCCACACATTTATGGTCTTTAAAGAATATCAAGTACCCCCCATGTATATTTTTGTTAACCTGTTATTTTTTTCAGAAATGCTCCTGTCAGTGTGCTTGCTGGTTGGAAGTGGCAGTTTCGTTTTAATAAAGATGGTGTGGGCGGACAGCTGTGGCGAAAAGACAACCGGACACTACAAACGGCCAGTCTCCCCATTCTGTACGATTTTATGTATATACTCATGTAACATCCTACCCACCACTCTGTTAGTTATTCTCTGGACCTGTATATCCACCCTTGCCTATCGTTTTGGTTTAATTTTGTATATTTTCTGCTATAACTTTCGGTTTTTCCCCATTTTCAACTTAATATTATCATGTTAATAATCTGAGGATTAAAATAATAATTATTTTTATTACTACGGTTCACTTGAAACTGTTTATTGTATTTTTATTAAGATAACTTACAGTTTTTTCCCCATGGTTAACTTAATATTATCATGTTAATAATCTGAGTATTAAATAAATTATTATTTTTATTACTACGGTTCACTTGAAATTGTGGATTGATTATTGTTATGTCTTGTCTGACTATATATTAAATTATAAGCCATTATTATGCATGGTAGATGAACCAAAAAAATATCATAATTCTTATTATTATTAAAATTAAAATTAAAACACCACTCTGTTAAAATCTTGCAAAAGTGAATATCAAATTTTTATTATTAATGTCAATGTAAAAATCTATTTATTCAAAAATTAATTCAATCAAATTAAATGACCAACTACAATTAATAAAAGAAATCTTACTCTTTGTAAATTATGACTTATAATCAAAATCAACAACCAATATTCTTTCTCTAACTAGATGTCCACCCAATTATTGTCTTTAATGAATATCATTAACCACATATGTATACTTTTGTTAACCATTAACTTTTTTCAGAAATGCTCCTGTCAGTGTGCTTGCTGGTTGGAAGCGGCAGTTTCGTTTTGATAGTGATTGTGTTGGCAGACAGCTGCGGTGACAGAACAATCGGACATTATAGACGATCAGTCTCCCCATTCTATACGATTTCATGTATTTACTCTTGTAATTTCCCACCCACCACTCTGTTAGTTATTCTCTGGACCTGTATATCCACCCTTGCCTATCGTTTTGGTTTAATTTTGTATATTTTCTGCTATAACTTTCGGTTTTTAACCATTTTCAACTTCATATTATCATGTTAATAATCTGAGGATTAAAATAATAATTATTTTTATTACTACGGTTCACTTGAAACTGTTGATTGTATTTTTATTAAGATAACTTACAGTTTTTTCCCCATAGCTAACTTAGTATTATCATGTTAATAATCTGAGGATTAAAATAATTATTATTTTTATTACTAAGGTTCTTTTAATTTTGTGGATTGTGTTTTTTCTGTGATAACTTACAATTTATTCCCCATTTTCAACTTAATATTATCATGTTAATAATCTGAGGATTAAAATAATTATTATTTTTATTACAACGGTTCACTTAAAACTGTGGATTGTATTTTTATGAAGATAACATACCGTTTTTTGCACATTTTCAACTTAATTTTATCATGTTAATAATCTGAGGATTAAAATTAATATTATTTTTAGTACTACGGTTCTTTTTATTCTGTGGATTGTGTTTTTTCTGAGGTAACTTACAATTTTTCCCCATTTTCAACATAATATTATCATTTAAATAATCTGAGGATTTAAATAATTAATATTTTTATAACTACGATTCACTTAAATCTATTTATTGATTATTGTTATGTCTTGTCTAACTATATAATAAATTATAAGCAATTATTAAGCAGGGTAGATGAAACACAAAAATATCATAATTCTTATTATTATTAAAATTAAAACACCACTCTGTTAAAATCTTGCAAAAGTGAATATCAAATTGTTATTGTTAATGTCAATGTAAAAATCTATTTATTCAAAAATTAATTCAATCAAATTAAATAACCCACTACAATTAATAAAAGAATTCTTAGTCTTTGTAAATTTTGACTTATAATTAAGGACAACAACCGATATTATTTCTCTTACAAGATGTCCACACATTTATGGTCTTTAAAGAATATCAAGTACCCCCCATGTATATTTTTGTTAACCTGTTATTTTTTTCAGAAATGCTCCTGTCAGTGTGCTTGCTGGTTGGAAGTGGCAGTTTCGTTTTAATAAAGATGGTGTGGGCGGACAGCTGTGGCGAAAAGACAACCGGACACTACAAACGACCAGTCTCCCCATTCTGTACGATTTTATGTATTTACTCATGTAACATCCTACCCACCACTCTGTTAGTTATTCTCTGGACCTGTATATCCACCCTTGCCTATCGTTTTGGTTTAATTTTGTATATTTTCTGCTATAACTTTCGGTTTTTCCCCATTTTCAACTTAATATTATCATGTTAATAATCTGAGGATTAAAATAATAATTATTTTTATTACTACGGTTCACTTGAAACTGTTTATTGTATTTTTATTAAGATAACTTACAGTTTTTTCCCCATGGTTAACTTAATATTATCATGTTAATAATCTGAGGATTAAAATAATTATTATTTTTATTACAACGGTTCACTTAAAACTGTGGATTGTATTTTTATGAAGATAACATACCGTTTTTCGCCCATTTTCAACTTAATTTTATCATGTTAATAATCTGAGGATTAAAATTATTATTATTTTTATTACTACGGTTCTTTTTATTCTGTGGATTGTGTTTTTTCTGAGATAACTTACAATTTTTCCCCATTTTCAACATAATATTATCATTTAAATAATCTGAGGATTTAAATAATTAATATTTTTATAACTACGATTCACTTAAATCTGTTTATTGATTATTGTTATGTCTTGTCTAACTATATAATAAATTATAAGCAATTATTAAGCAGGGTAGATGAAACACAAAAATATCATAATTCTTATTATTATTAAAATTAAAACACCACTCTGTTAAAATCTTGCAAAAGTGAATATCAAATTGTTATTATTAATGTCAATGTAAAAATCTATTTATTCAAAAATTAATTCAATCAAATTAAATAACCCACTACAATTAATAAAAGAAATCTCACTCTTTGTAAATTTTGACTTATAATTAAAATCAACAACCGATATTCTTTCTCTTACAAGATGTCCACCTAATTATTGTCTTTAATGAATATCATTAACCGTCTATGTATACTTTTGTTGACCATCGTTTTTGACAAGAGATGTTGCTCCTAAGCTTGGATTCTCAAAACCTGCTTTAATACATTCATCGTTTCTACCGTCTTTACAAGGGGCTGACACTAAAATGTCGGCTAGTGATTTGAATTCGTCTATCTATTTGAAAGACACGCCAAAGGAAATAAAAAATAAAGTTAGTTGGGTTTTTTGAATTATGTTCTTAATTATTCATTTTGTTATTTCTTATTTAATAGATCAACAAGTATGCATTTTCTGGAGGTCAAGGAACAGTTGAATTGCATCGAGAAAAGGGTGGCGATTGTAATGTAGATATATCTTATCAGTATTTAAAACATTTTCTAGAAAGTGATGAAGAATTAATCAAAATTGAAAAAGTAATAACCATAATTAATGAATCTATGTTGTTATAATTTCATTAAAATTAAATATAATGGTTTAATGTGTTAACAGGCTTATACTTCTGGAAAAATGTTGACTGGAGAATTAAAAAAAATATTGATTGAATCTATTTCAAAAATTGTGCAGGAACACCAAACAAACAGAAGTAAAATTACAGATGATGATGTCAAAGAATTCATGACTCCAAGAAAGTTATCATAAACAACAATATAATACGCAAACGATTAAACATTTAAAAATGAATTAGTTTTTTTATTCTATTTTCAATTTTTCAACTTCTATTTTGTACTAAATTTATGTTCACACACACACACAAGTATGTTACTTAATGTAATGAAAAACTTTAATTACAAATTAATAAAGTACAACCCATTTATAGAGTATGACAAAATTTTTTTTCTTAGATCATTTGTAAATTATTATCATTTATACAATATGCTGAAATAACACCATGAAATCAGCAATTTGTAGGAACAACAAATAAAACAGTAGTAACCCCAAAATAAAAAAGACGACGACAAAGCCATGGTGCATATTCCCATTTAAATGACATAATGTGTAATGGCTACATTTTTGTTGGACTGGTTTTTCAAGAGAACATCACACCTGCATAACGTATTTTCTCTGTCTTACACATAGACAACATAGAAAATTTGTGTTCAGATGTTTTATTTAATATTAAAATTAATTGACCTACTATTGAACTTAAAGGTAAAAACTTTAAATGTGTTATCGTTGGTTTTTTTATATTTTAATTTTTATGAGAGATGAGAATTTCTTATATTTTATTATTTTAAACACATAATTTTCTCAAAAATTAAAATATTATAAAAGCCTATGAGAACACACAGGTAGTGCTCTAATCTTTAAGTTTAATATTAGGTCAGTTGACTCTTATATTTAAGCTAACAACATAGAAATAATTACTGAATGTAAGTTTTGGTATGTTATGCGATAGTAAGATGGATAAAACACTTGCAGGTAGACATCATCTCAATAACTATGTAATCTACACAAAAATAATACATATTAAATAATTTATTATTTTCATAACAAAATTCTTTATAATAGTAATTGACTACACACATTTATAATAACAGTAATCAAATTATTTTCAATTTCAATAAAATTAACATTATTTAATGCTTTGTTTGATAATTAATAACACATTTATTTTATTATTGTATAACTTTCTGCCATGATGCACCATGCGCACCAATTTATAGATAATGATATTATTTATCCTAAAAAATATGCATTTTATGTTTTTATACATTTTTTCAGTTCTTGAAACAGTGGATTTTATGTCTAAAATTACATTGTAACTTATAAAATAACAAATGCACTACCTACATAGATTACTGTAATCTTAATGTCCAAAAGAATACTTTCTAATTTTTTTTTTTCAACAATGATAAAATATTTATAAACAATATTATAAAATGCTTACTACTTCATTACTATGCTAATTAACTTTATTTTTATGTATTAATATTTAATAGTAAAATAACTTTTAAATACAACTTTTACCATACATTTGTATTTATAATAATAATTTTAATTGATAATAAAATAATAGTATTCAATACATCAATAGTGTCAGCTTTATAACTAAAACCAAGAACCAATAATATAATATTTATTTTTAATCATACAAATTAAATAGAAAATATTCATATTTTGAATTATTATGAATACAGAAGCTTTTAAAGGGGAAAAATAAATCTTTAATTCAGGACAATCCTTTTTATGTTAGACGTCTGGTAACTCCTAGATAGGTAATAATGTTTGATCATTAGTGCTCGAAAGTTTTAGGAGTTGCATATTTTTCTAATTTTCTATTTTATGTTCTTGATTTATAGGTGACTATAAATTCTATACATTGAAGAATTTAAAAACAATACATTTAAAATGTATATTTTTTGTATACTTAATACTTTTATGAGTGATAATTATTTTTTAATTTTAATTTATTACCAAAGTATTTTATGCCACATTATTTAAGGCAGGAGCCAGCCACCTTATACCCATCCAGGCTATGGTTTTTTTCAAATTTTCATTGAAGAGCATATTAAACATGATCATCAGGTTCAACATACACTGCATAATACTAATTCTATAACTTATAAGTAACTTTAAGCAACGATACAATTAGAAACTTGAAATATGCACATATCATATAAATATATATATATACATATCATATAGTCATCAGAATCAAAAGTACAATGGAAATATAACACAACTTTATTTGTATCAAATTTTAAAATACATAATCTCATGATTATAAATATTCTGAGGATCATATTTTGGTAGGTTGCAGTAAAAAGTTAGTTGCCGGCGCCTGCTTCTGATTTAAGAGAGCAACTTAAATTTTTCTAAAGGTTTGTGCAAAGTAAAAAAACGTCAATTTTTCAAGTTTAACAAAAAAAATTGAAAATGTCTCAAGACAATATTATTTTAGTGCCATCAGTTCAACACATTATATAAATATCATAGAGTATCATACATTAAAATACTATTATGTAATTGTTTTGTATTTTAATTAATATGTTTACATATATGTAGGTATGCATTGGTATTGGAAAAAATGTTATGTCAATTTTAAAACTGCAAGAGGTTAAATGTAACTTTTGAACCCTAATTATAAATTTTTATATTTTTGAAAAATTAATGTCATAATCTTCGTTTTACACAAAATATACAGGGTGATTCTTTTATCAAACAACACTTTCAATACTTTTCAAATGATGAGTGTTGTTTGATGATAAAAGAATCACCCTATATATATATTTAAAAAAAGCTAAAAATTACAATATATTTAATCAACATTAATCGCTATTAATTGAATTAGTATTTATCAACATTTTAATACTATTGTTTGAAATTTTGAACTTTTGTTATATTGAACCAATAATACAATTTCAACTCTTCTTTTGATTACTTAGCAATTACTATAATTTAGTTATGCTTACAACTTATTTTATGTAGGTAGGTATTTAAGATATTTAAAAAGAGGGTAAGTGGGTGTTACTCTACTGTAAAGTAGATTAAAAAAGGGTCACTTCAATGGATGGTGTTAAATTTGAATTCATTGTATACGAAAAACGATTCTGTGTGGAGACGGTCAGCCTAGGATATTATTTTATATTATATTTATATTAATGTTATTAATTCGGTTGCCGGTAATTTTAATTAATATTATTTGCAGGTATAAATTACTATATAACTAACTTACTAACATATATAATAATATACATTAAAAGTTTCAAGTACACACGAATAATATTTTTAGATTATAACACAAAACTACAAATAACTATAAAAAAACTGTGTTTATATTTTTTTTTAGGTTTTTTGGTTACGGTGTGTAAAACTTATGTGGAACCTTGTTTCAAAATTTGTATTTTTAGTTATAAAAAGGTGGATAAATTGATGTCCTTCTACTGTACAGTGGGTCACTCAGTCAGTGTAATGGATGCCTGGTATTAAATTTGAATTCAATGATATAATATCATTGGATACGAAAAACAATTCTCATGAGTGGTGACGGTTTGTCAGTTTGGAATGTGTGGATATTTTATATTGTTATTACTTATTATTAATACGGTAGCCGTTAAGTTAAATTGATGTTATAAAATTACAACAAAATAACTAAAATTGTTATTCTTGGTTAGAAAAATCTAAATGAAAGGAGACTCAAAAACTTTAAAAAAATTAGCGTTCCTGACACCCTCTTCAACCAACCACCATCAACAACATTGGATATATAATACATCAGTACTAATAACATTTTAATTTACCAAAAATCAATAAATATTATTTTACTTCTAATTTTTTAAAATAAAAATCAAAGTTACACATTATTAACACTTATGAGTTAAAACCTAACTAATTAGGTAATTAATTTTAAATTGTTAAATCACACCCATAATTGATCACAAGTGTGCCTCACTTCAGAATTATTCCTAATACTACCTAACAACACCCAAGGATATTCACTCGATTTCTCATGTAGCGAGTTCCTTATTTTGTAATTTGTTGTAATTCAAAAACGAATAACTGTAGATACATGAACATTTTACTAAATGTTTGTATTATCAATTCTTATAGTTTATAACATTTTCAAAATATTTTGACTCTTTTCGAGCTGTTTTCAGCTTTTTTCAGTTTCCAATTTCTTTAGTTTTTATTCTATATATCAATAAATTTTATCTGTTGGGCCAAAAAGTGTAAACATTTAATACAATTCTCCTGATATATTGTTACAATATCAGTTAAAAAATATTAAAAATACATAGGCACATTTTTTTTTATGAGCATTTAAAGATCGAATTTTGACAAAATTTACCAAATTTAAAATTGAATAATTATTTTGTAGTTAAAAATGTATAAAATGTTCAACTTTGATATCTAAGGATTGAAAATTTAAAACAAGATTTTACGTAAGTAGTTAATTCTGTTACCAAAACATCTAAAAAATACATAAGCACAGTTTATTTTTATAGGTAGTTATTTTAAGTTCAACTTTGGACAAAATTACATATTAAAAACCTAGAATAACTATTTTAGTTATTTTGTTGTGGTTGTATAATATAATTCGTGGGTACTTGAAACTTCTTAAGTACACTATTATATAGGTATCTATGATAGTGTCAGGGTTTGTTGTTGATGTACCTATAACGCGTTATATGTGCGTAATGAATATTGGGATATGATTAATTTGGAATTTATTATAGGTACCTACCAATTATAGGTCAATATTTTTTAAAGTACCAATAGATATGTATATAATATGTCTTATACCTATACCTACTGACATACCGTCTCCGCTCAGAATCGTTTTTCTTATACAATGATATTATATCGTTGAATTCAAATTTAATACCATCCATTATGCAGTGACCTACTTGTAACCTACAGTACAGCAGAGCGACATCCACTTGCCCACCTTTTTTTTATTTTTTTTTGTGTCTGTGTACACTATAAGTCATCGAAATAATGCTTCGATTTTCAACTTCAGTTGTTCGATTGGAAAGTGAATCTAGTTGGTGCATTCGGGAGGTAAATAAAAAAGGAATAACGGATATTTTTAAGCAAAATCTGTTTTCCAAAAAATCAATTTTGATTTTTGGCGTAACTCTAAAACAAATTAATGTATATACGTGACATTTTCACTGGTTGTTTATATTTGTATTTTCTATACACGATAAAATATTTAAAATATTATGATTTGTTTTGAACTGTTTAGGGACATTTTTATTTAAAATTTTTTTTTAGTTTTTATTCTAAAAATATCAATAAAATTTTATTTGTTGGTTAAAAAAGCTTGAAAATTTAATAGAAGGCTCCTAGTTTATTGTTTCAAAGGCAGATGAAAAATATTAAAAATCCTTAGTCACAATTTTTTTTTATAAGCATTTAAAGTTCAAAAATTGACAAATATGGAAAAATCACGAAAATTAGCAAATTATTTAGAGTTAAGAATTCGTTAAAATGTTTTTTTTTAAATCTAAGATTTGAAAATGTAATACAAGATTACTCATAAGTTTGTCTACCTTTATCAATAAAAAATCTCTACTGGAAAGTCAAATTAAAATTTTATGAGCGTAGTTTGAAATTCAAATTTTTACAACATTGGATATTCACTGGATTTCTCAA
The DNA here is from genome assembly GCA_949089665.1 of Macrosiphum euphorbiae. Classification (NCBI taxonomy): domain Eukaryota; kingdom Metazoa; phylum Arthropoda; class Insecta; order Hemiptera; family Aphididae; genus Macrosiphum; species Macrosiphum euphorbiae. The sequence continues at coordinate 98,597,390 of CARXXK010000002.1, forward strand.
GTAGCGATTTCCTTATTTTGTTGTAATTCAAAAACGAAGAACTGTAGATACATGAAAATTTCACTGAATATTTATATTAGCATTTCCTATACACCATATAATTTTGAAAATATTTTGACTCTTTTTAAGCTGTTAACGGACATTTTCGTTTTTCAATTTTTTAGTTTTTTTTTCTATAAATATTAATTAAGTTATATCTTATGGGCCAAAAAGTGTAAAAATGTAATATAATTCTCCTGATAAATTGTTAAAATATCAGTTAAAAAATATTAAAAATATATAGGCACATTTTTTTTTATAAACATTTAAAGATCGAATTTTGACAAAATTTACCAAATTTAAAATTGAATAATTATTTTGTAGTTAAAAATGTATAAAATGTTCAACTTTGATATCTAAGGATTGAAAATTTAAAACAAGATTCCACGTAAGTAGTAAATTCTGTTACCAAAAAATCTAAAAAATACAGAAGAACAGTTTATTTTTATAGTCCTTTTAAGTTCAAATTTGGACGAAATTACATAATAAAAAACCTAGAGTAGGTAACTATTTTAGTTATTTTGTTGTGAGTGTATAATGTTATTCGTGGGTACTTAAAACTTCTTAAGTACACTATCAGTGGCGTATATAGGGGGGAGGCCCCCTAAGCCAGAGCCCATAGTGAAATTGCAGGTTCAATTAAAGCATTGCATATTTTGCATGTATATCTAAACTGTTTACAGTTTTTCACCATGATTAAGTTAGTCGGTTGATTAAAATCGTTTTTGAGGAATCAACAAGGAAATGTTAGGTGGTCAGGACTTGCTTTGATAACTTATAATTGACTTTGATGTTAAATTCATATTAAGATAATATTAAAAATTAAAATATATAAATGACACTATCAATATTTTTTAAAAAAGAATCAAAAAATTAATGTTACATAATAATTAAATTGAGTAATTTTTATTTGTACTGTATATGTCATAATTATAACCACCCAGCTCCCTAAAAAATGTATAGTTATGGCTATGTTAGTTGTGCTATTCTTGACTATAGTGATAACTGATAAATTGGCACATAGTGAAAATAATTCATATATACGCTACTGTACACTATTATAGTATTATATATCTATGATAGTATTAGGGTTTGTTGTTGATGTATAACGCGTTAATGTGCGTAATGGATATTGTGATATGATTAATTTGGAATCTATTATAGGTACTTATTATAGCCTATAGGTCAATATTTTTTAAAGTACCATAGATATGTATATAAAATGTCTTAAACCTAGACTGACATATCGTTTCCGCTCAGAATCGTTTTTCTTATACAATGATATTATATTATTGAATTCAAATTTAATACCAACCATTATGCAGTGACCCACTTGTAACCTATTATACAGCAGAACACCTTTTAATTAAATGTTAATTATTATGCACATAATGAATAAAAAAAATAATTTAATTTACCTACGAATAAATATTGTGTGATTTTATGTGTTTAAGATGATAAAAATATCAGAATTTGAATATAACCTTTAGTTCTTTATATATTAAAAATCCATATGTGATATTTTAGTTAATTGCAATTTAAATATAAAATAAAATTCAAAAATTTCTCTTTTAAGATTTTTAATATTTAAAAAACTAAAAGTTATATTGAAATGTTGATACTTGGATCGTCTTAGGCACATAAAATCACACATATATAGTCATATAGACGTCAATTAATTTTGTAGTTAAAAATGTATAAAATGTTCAACTTTGATATCTAAGGATTGAAAATTTAAAACAAGATTTCACGTAAGTAGTTAATTCTGTTACCAAAAAATCTAAAAAATACAGAAGCACAGTTTATTTTTATAGTCATTTTAAGTTCAAATTTGGACGAAATTACATAATAAAAAACCTAGAATAACTATTTTAGTTATTTTGTTGTGAGTGTATAATATTATTCGTGGGTACTTGAAACTTCTTAAGTACACTATTATATATCTATGCTAGTATCAGGGTTTGTTGTTGATGTATAACGCGTTATAAGTAAATAATGGATATTGTGATATGATTAATTTGGAATTTATTATAGGTACCTATTATAGGGTCAATTTTTTGTTTAATACCGCATAGATATGTATATAATATGTCTTATACCTAGACTGACATACCGTGTCCGCTCAGAATCGTTTTTCTTATACAATGATATTATATCGTTGAATTCAAATTTAATATCATCCATTACACAGTGATCCACTTGTAACCTACTGTACAGCAGAGTGACACCCACTTGCCCACCTTTTTAGTCATATTTAGTTATAGTCGGTACTGATAGGCTAAATAATATGAGTATATAACCTATGTCCGATTCATAAAATACACATGAGAGGACGAGATGTACGAAAAATAAAGTTTGAGAATCTCTGGTCACCCGCTGTTGTGTCCGCTATAGATTTCGGAGGCAAGTGTTTGACACACCTAAGGCCTTGGCGTAAGTCCGCCAGCAACTGCTGCGAGTTGTGTGAAAGGGCCACCTAGAACATCTAGTTCATGGCAGAGCCACATCGAGTCCGACGCATAAGTCAGTTACGATAAGAACCCTGCATTACATGTTCAAAGTTTTTTAAAAAAATGTTATGATTTAACAAAAAAAAAAAAAAAAAAAAATATAAAACCTAGAGAACCTAAAGAACAAATTGATTCATATTTATTTGTATTGAAATCTTATGCATGTATATTATATCGTTTAGGATCGTTGTTTTTAATTCTATCAATATGATTTCATGATGTTTAATACTTAGTACGGATGGCCTAAGAAATATCTTCCGAGTGTGATACGTATATGCGTATAGGTGCCTATATAGTTTATCTTTTGGTAGTTGGTACTGCAAAAATGATATTTTATAACAATAGTTAATCATATTATTTCAATTACAATATATAAATATATGGTAATGTAATATAAGAAGGGAGGCTGGGAGGAGAAGTTTCAATTCCTAAAATACTTTAGTATTATTTAATTACCTACGCAAACATAATTCTATCGGTAATGACAAACCCGGATCGGTTTTTATACTTCAAGCAGCAGACATTTTTTTCATCTCTATCCGGTAAACCATAAAACCGAATTTTATTTTGGTACTCCTGGTCCCTCGTTATCCGAGTACTCTCTTCTCCCGCCCCCCCTCCCATGGGTCACGACCCGATCACCGTCGATGATGCGATAGTTCGTGTTTTACCAAGTCACACATTGAGTGTTTGTTCAAATGCCACACGGCACCACACAATATAATATTCTGTATGCCCTTGCGCCTTAGGTAGGTGCGCCAGATGTTTTGTTAAACGTGTACAGTGACTATACGCATAGGTATAGATATAATATAGGTATTCCTTTACATACATTATATTATTATATACCAATATTACATCCACTCGCATGTGGTCCGTAAACCCACTTTGAATCGTTCGTTTTATTTTTGTTAGAGATGTAACAGCGTCACGAATGATATTATATTATATATAATATACCCCATAGGGATAGGGTATCCAAAAAAAAAAGACATATATATATATATATATATCGACATATCGTTGCACAATATACTATATATTATGTTAATAATAACCAGTTGAGACGTCTTACCGTAACTGATTATTATATGGTTAAAATAGTAATAATAGTATATAACTATATAAGTACCAATCAGTGGCGTATATAGGGAGGGAGGCCCCTTAGACCAGAGCCCATAGTGAAATAAAATTGCAGGTTCACTTAAAGCATTACTTGTATATCTACACTGTTTGCAGTTTTTCACCATGATTAATTTAGCCGGTTGATTAAAATCGTTTTTGAAGAATCAACAAGGAAATGTTAGATTGTTAGGACTTGCTTTAATGACTGATGTTAAATTCATAGTAAAATAACATTAAAATATTTATATATATATGAAACTGTCAATATTTTTTTAAAAAAGAATTAAGAAATTAATTTTACATGATAATAATAAAATTAAATTGCGCAATTTTTATTTATATTGTATAATATGACTTGTGTTAATTATAACCACCCAGCTCCTTAAACTATGTATAGTTATGGCTATGTTAGTTGTGCTATGCTTGACTAGTGATAAATTGGCCCATAGTGAAAATAATTTGTATAATCGTATATACCTACGCCACTTGTGCCAATAATATATATATACCTATATTATATAGGTACAACAAAATAAAATACATAGTATGTAGGTATTGAAAAGGAATTACAAGATGGTGAAATTTATTATGATAGGTAGGTACTACACTCCGGCCCACGAGAGAGTATCCTCGTTTTGCGCATGCAGACTGCGAGCATTGCCCCACTTTGTGCCATTTAGTGTATGTCAAATACGTGGCGATGCGCAGAATCTGACTAGTTTTCGTTGGGCAACGGGATACTGTCTCGTGGACCGGAGTTTAAGTATTATATCAAATAAGTCATTATAATATATATCAGTATGTATCTCTATAAGGTATGTTTTTCGTAAGTCGGCTAAAATTATATTTAAAAAATGTTTAGTTGACTGCAGGTGTTATAATATTGTCTCTACTTTGCGATTGGTAGTATAATATTATGTATTATGTCTATATAGTAAATAATATGTTCGTACTGGAAAACTCGACCAGTAGTGGATTTAGAGGTTGTTCAAAGGGGAAGGGAAAAAAATCAATTAAATTATATTAGGTATAGGTATATGCGTAAAATATCTACATTATGATCATTAGTATTATGTGAAATTATATTGCCGGAAAACATGTCTATAGTTTATAATAATAGTATATTATACAATATTTACAGAATAATTGAAATATGAAAAAATCACAGGGCAAGTGGGTGGGCTAAATCGCACTATGACAATCCCCAATTGAGTCTATTCTAATCTCAACGTTCATGTTATGTATTCCTGGTTGCTACTTGCTGTTAACGTTCGCAAATTTTCCGAGTGCGACATAAATTACGAACAGTACTCAGTAATATTATTATGTAAGCCACTACAAACAGGGTCGTTATGACGGGGGGAGAAAGCATGATGGGATCATTGCTACGCATTCTCCATTTAAGGTAAATTTCTAGGGCCCCTAAAAAATTCCAGATAGACATATGTCAGATAATAATACTAAAAATTATAGGACTACTCGGCGTTCCTCATTATAAATGGCCCATCGTTGATAAAATCTTCTTTTTTTTAAGAAATTTCAATAAAACAATTTTATTTTGTTCTGTAGTTTGCAACTATATTACGTACCTAGGTAAACAGATTAAGTTTTCAATTATCTTAAATGATAATAAATATAATGTATTATTGTCGGGATGTCGGAATGCGAAGATTATTAATGATAAGTATATCCACATTTCTTCGTAGAAATTCGTTATTCCAAGTAGGTACCTACCTAATAGTTACTTTCCTATAACTATCGACTTAGCATAAGTGCGCATAGCAGAGTCAGACAGTGACTAAAGTTATTATTTAAATACTGATAATGTGAAGACTATTAATTAAATATTATTTATTAACACCTATACTACTTTGGTTGGTCAAATTTCGAATCTATGTGACTATTTTTTTGTCATACATATCAAGTTATGATGATTTATGGGTCCCGAAATTAAATAGTTCGAAACATTTTTGTATGACTCTGACTACAAATGTTACAATAACCATATTATGGGCATATTAATAATATTTAAATATGAATACCTATCCAAATAAGTGAATTTAGTCGTTAAACTATAATGATTGAACTAAATACTCCAAGATGGATACCCACCTCCCCCTTTGGATATTAAACCTAGCCTTTATTTAAAAAAAAAATAATTGGCCATGGGTTTAATGTGTATAATAATTATTACGATACCACAGGTCCACACACAAAAAATGTCAAGAACTGTACAAGGCCATGGCAAGTCAAAGATTAAATATTTGAATAATTCACACTAATTAATAGCCAAATAATTATGCATTATTCAAACCTACACTATGACCCTATATCAGTCAACAACACTGTCACGAGTAAAAAACCCATTTGACACAACACAATATTACCATTGATTATATAATGTGTATTATAAAATTAATGATATACCAAAATTGCAATGACAGAAACCAACCCGAGCTTTGCAATAGCCGACTAAAAAGCAAGTGCTCACTAAAAATACATATTTATCGGTGTACAATTCCTTTTTTTTTTGATTATAAATCGTTATTTTAACACAACATTTATTAAACTATCAAAACTATTGTTGAATTTTAACATGCCTTACCTAAAATAATTAATAAAATGTTTTTCGTTAATTTAATAAAAAATTATAAAATTAACAGACAGGTTTTTTCGAATTGAATAAGATTTGTACGAATCAATGCAGATATTGTTACACTAATACATTTATTTTTATCAAAAATTAATCACAACTCTTTGTTAATTTTACTGCTTCTATTTCGTTCTGTGCACAATAATCCATAAATGTATCCATTCGAAAAGGTAAAAGGACGTTTCGCCCCCGTCCATTATTAAGATAGGACATTTGGCCCTCGGTATTAATCACTACATTTAAATGGCTTTTTTTAAAATTATTCTTAAAAAACGTACATTTTTAATGTAATATTTATATTAATATGTGGGAATGGTCACAAAATTTAAATTTGATATGACAAATCAAAAAACATTCTAAAAACAATTACTTCACAAATAGTCCGGTGTGTCACCTACCAACAACTTGTAATAAAATTGCTAATTTCGATTTTTTTTATTCGATTCTTGCTCTAAGCTAAAAACTTGTATTTATAATTTAATGTTGATGTTTCAGTCAGGTATTTCAACTATTGTCTTCATGTGTTAAATTAACGATACTTTTAGTCTTTCAATACTTCACTCTTGGGGTTTTAGTGTTTTACATATATTAATTTATTTATTTAATAAATATTATACCTATTATTATTATTAAAACTAATAACTTTTTTCAAAATATTATTTTTGGGAATTTCCTAAAATGTGAAATTACCAATTTTGTTTGAGTAGTTCGGTGACAAAGGCGATCACGACGACAACGACGACAACGACGACAACGACGACAATATTAACTCTCGGATACCAAATGACCTATCTTAATAAAAGACGGCAACGAAACAGCGGGGGCGATTCATTGAAAACACATCCGGTCTCAAATAAGAGACCAGAGCAGTGTATGGACATGTTTTGTATGGTCAAGATTAATACTGTCTGTACATGGTATATCATATAGTGTAAACGCGTACTATAAAACTTCTCACATCATAATATCTATGTGACTATGTAGGTGGTTATTGGAGTTTGGAAACGATAGAAACATTCCTAAAGGCTACAACTATTGTATATATATTATGGCATATATACATGGGCCGTTGTCGATAACAATATAATATATAGTACCTACCTAATCCCATACGGCCATACCATACCTATAAGTATATCGTGTATATTTCGTCTGTGCCGTATTTTTTTGGTAGTGAACATTGTATTTTCCACGTTATTATATAGTTATTGTCTACATTAAATTGAAATGTTGCTAAAATGTATGTAAAGAGCAGCGTATACATATGGGACATAATATTATATTTTACAAGTCTGAATTGGCGTCAGAATGGTAAGTATAGATACTACGTTAATGTGCTATATCTAAACCTAAATGAGTCACTTGGTTGGAATCATATTGTCTACAGCATTAAGCTTGTAATCAATTTAGAATGATAAATACAAATAATAAATTAATAGTTAATACTTAATACACATCCGTTGTATTAAGTATTAACCATTTCTTAATGTTAACGACTGCTAACAAAATGATACGGCGTCGTCAATGTGCTATTAAAGCCATAGTAGATGATTAGATGAGTCACTTCAATATCATTTTTTTAATTATCTATCTAAATATAGAAGTGTTTTAAGCTCAGATAGGTTTACAGTGTTCATGAATCAATTAAAAAAATAAAGCAAATAAAAAACCATATTCTAATCATTTTTAAAATGGTATTTTCTAAATACCATTCAAGAACAATAATAATAATAATATTATACAAACGACACGCCGTGGCAATATAATATAAATATATTTATATATTGATAATACTGTAATAGCTTATAAATTCAAACAGACGATGACGACGATATGATATTATATATATTGTTGTATATTATCTTGGGTTAGGATCACTACACATTCATACTATGATGCACTATAATATTATTTTCGGTCGAAAGTGTATATACCTACATATTATATATTTTATGTAACATAAAAACTAAAATATATAAGTAACACACTATAATATTATACCTATACGGTGTAGGACCGGCAACCGTTGTTGTAGTACCCTGGTTAGAGGCTACTTTAGTGGCACAATGCACGTGCACAGTAGAATTGTTCGAAACTCTCGTCATTTCATTCGCTTAGTGTTATTTTGACCTTTACCCTGCAAACGACAAGTAAAATAAGTCGACCTAAGAATTAATGTAGTACTATATTCTCCTATAACCTGCGTTCGATATTATATCTATAGATATACGAATTGGTGACCGACAATATATTGGGGACCTAGGTGTAACTATTGTTAAAATACTGGGGGGCTACAGCCAGTGGCAGCTCGTGGGTTTTTAATGAAGTAGTGCACATCCAAAAAATATATAACCAATATTATATGTATATAATAATGTAGGTATATAACCGTCGCGGCGTCGCCAGTGCACTGACAATAGTTATTATTCTTTAGCCTAAACATTTATCATGTATCTCAACATGGTACTGTCAACCGGCGACTTATTTATGGGATTTAAGACGACCGTCGCAAACAAAAGTGAAGGAAAATGGTTCCTTCTTTAGGAATACTAAGCACCACGTAGACACAATCCGAATTGAAATTTTTTCCCTGACCGTTTACATAATATTTTACTGGAAATTGAAATCGTAAAACATAAAATTATATTATACGACACGTACGTTACGTCGTTACCCGCCACTGCCGTTGTACCAAACGGATATTATATATTATAAATATTTTAGTTATCATCATGGCCATACTCCAAAAATGGACATTAACCATAGGTAGTTGAAAAGTTAACTTATTTAAACTTTTTAACTTAAATATTTAGTAATTTTCTAATCAACATAAGAATGTAAATAGCTTAAATTACTATTGAAATAAGTAATTAACCTTTTTTCAGTTTATTTAAAAATAATTTATCAAGTTAAAATTAAAATTGGTTTTTTACATTAATACATAATTAGTGTGTAAAAGCTTGAATAAAAATAATTTAGGGGAGACTGGTCTAATATGATATTCCTACTGGCTACTATATTTTGTAAATGGTATAATATATAGAGTAGTATAATTAGTTAACACTCGAAATTATATCTTCATATTAATTGTACTAACTACTAAAAATATATACACACATTTCTGCAGTCGAATAATAAATTTATTATAGTACAAAAAATTGAGTTACTTTATTTATTAAAATAAAGGTTTCGGTTCAGGTTCAGGTTTTTAATATTTCAAAGGTTCTGGTTCTTTTAGGTTCGGTTCCAGTCCCTGAAATTTAAAGTGCTTATAAATATTAAAAACCATATACGTGCCAAAATATTTTGAAGACTATTTTTGTCTATGAATTTCAAACATTAATAATTTATGTTTGAAATTCAAAAATTATAATAATAATATTATTATTATTATTATACACTGTTTAGTGTAAAATATTGTAGTCTTAACTGTTCATTGTTATTCGTTTTTTAATTACAGCAAAAAAACCGGTTTACCATCTGATGTGTCTGGGTAGTACCACGAGGACCTCACCTATTTTAGTGAGTTTTAATATTATTAATAATTGATTTTGTTACATTATGTTATATTAAACGTTTACGGTATACTATAATATTAAATTGTGTAGTTTAGTTTGTGTAATCTCTATTATTTCAATCTTAATTTTTCTATTTTTCTATATCCAAAATAACAAAAAAAATTCTTCTATGGTTTTGTAATTACAATTCTATAAGTATTTCACAAAAACATAACTTTTTTTGTAATCATATATAATAATAAATCGATTGGGAAGATTCAAGATAGGTTAATTCGGCGGAGTGGTGACTTTATTTAACGATTAAATAAGATTTATCATTTATGAAAAACAAAATAATATATCATGAGTAAAATATTATTGTAAATGGGAAACAGTCGCATCCAGTTTGTATTTTGTAGCTATAGGTAGGTGTACAAGATAACTACCCCACACGAACAATTCCAAGGTTAAATTTCACATTCCTGAGCCAGCTGCTGGCAGCTGCAGTGAACAAAAATGAATAACAAAGAACCAAGAAGGGACCGAATTCCAGGAAAAGAAAAAAACCTATTATTATAACTCGTATAATATAATATTGTACACGACACACGGTATACCAACGCCCTAAACGTCCTACAGGCATGCCAACCTCATTCAAACTCAATGCAATTTATTTTATATTTTATGTACTGCGGGCCATGTTTTAGTATCCGTCCGCCGAAGATCTCTTTTTCATTATAATAAGTAGGTACTTTCAAAGACACAAAAAATATATTATTTTCAGCTGGATGTAGCCATCCAAAAAACGATATTTTTCAAAATTATATGAACGAATGTTTAGTAAGGATTTTGGAAAACCTCTTCTCATAAAAAACCTCATTTTAGATATTTGACATTTCCCCAGCCCTCCTAAAAGTTAAGTCCATATTTGTACATAGAAATACTAGTGCAGAAGTTTTGATTTAACTCTTAACAATATTATATTGTTAGTGTAGTAAATTGTTAAATTATATAATTTTTTTATTTGAATTAACACCAAATGGAGTAGGTATATTTAACCCATATGGATAATAATAAGTACTTATTAAATATATGGTGTTCCCACTCACAGAGTTGGATTTTGAGGACAATGGATGCCTGGTAATACGCCAGAGTAAACACTTGAGTTGTAAAATTATATTAAATTTGTTTCTTGACACTTAAAACTGGTAAATAATGTGCTCGTGGATACACTTTTTTAGTTTTTATTCTAAAAATATCAATAAAATTTTATTTGTTGGTTAAAAAAGCTTGAAAATTTAATAGAAGGCTCCTAGTATATTGTTTCAAAGGCAGATGAAAAATCTTAAAAATCCTTTCGTTACTAATTTTTATTTTTTATAAGCATTTAAAGTTCAAAAATTGACAAAATATGGAAAAATCACGAAAATTAGCAAATTATTTTGAGTTAAGAATTCGTAAAAATTTTTCGTTTTAAATCTAAGATTTGGAAATGTAATACAAGATTACTCATAAGTTTTTCTACCTTTATCAATAATAAATTCTCTACCGGAAAGTCAAATTAAATTTTTATAAGCGTATGAAATTAAAATTTTTACAACATTGAATATTCACCCGATTTCTCATGTAGCGATTTGATTATTTTGTTGTAATTCAAAAATGATTAACTGTAGATACATGAAAATTTCACTGAATATTAATTATATTAGCATTTCCTATACACCATATAATTTTGATAATATTTTGACTCTTTTTGAGCTATTTACGGACATTTAACGCTTTCAATTTTTTTTAGTTTTTTTTTCTATAAATATCAATAAAGTTTTATCTGTTGGGCCAAAGAGTGTAAAAATTTAATACAAGGCTCCTGATATATTGTTACAATAGCAATTGAAAAATATTAAAAATACATATTCACAATATTTTTTTATAAGCATTTAAAGATCGAATTTTGACAACATTTATCAATCATTGTAATTAATAAATTATAAAATGTTCAGTTTTTATAGCTAAGGATTGCAAATTTAAAATAGTTCATACTGTAACCAAAAATCTAAAATATATGAACACAGTTATTTTTTACAGACATTTTAAATTCAAATTTGGACGAAATTACATATTAAAATCTATATTAACAATCTTGGTTTTTTGTTGTAATTTAAAAATATTATTCGGGGATATATGAAACTGAAAAATCAAAATATTAAGGCCTATCCATACAATAATCTACCATAGTATAAGGAATAAGAAGTATGCTCAATGATACGACTGTGCATATTTTAAGGGGCAATGAATAGTTTATTCATAAATTCCATATAATTTAATACCATAGATAAGTATATAATATGTCTTATACCTAGACTGACATACCGTCTCCGCTCAGAATCGTTTTTCTTATACTATGATATTATATCATTGAATTCAAATTTAATACCATCCATTATACAGTGACCCACTTGCAACCTATTATACAGTAGAATACCTTTTAATTAAATGTTAATTATTATGCACATAATGAATAAAAAAATAAATAATTTAATTTACCTACGAATAAATATTGTGTGACTTTGAATTAAGTTAGTACACAGGTCACAGCTCAAAAAAAATTTTTTAATGAATAGGAAAACTCGTTATTGTAAAAACCATAGAATATTCAACTCTCTACTCAGAATTTAAACCTAGAAAATTTTTTAAATATTTATAAATATCTCAAAACAAGTTAAAATATTTTTAAAATGTCATCATGTATTATAGACAATGATAAAATGGTAATTGGTGAAATGATAATTGCTGAAAATATCAAGTAGGTACCTATCTATGGTTGTTTTTTACAAATACAAAATAAGATAAACGTTTGAAGACATTTTGTCGATAAACGTGGGAGAATGTCTAACGTTAAAAAATGTTTTAATTCAATCACTAATAAAAATTAACAGTAATTAATAGTATAAGGTACATCGCAGCAATCAACAGTTAAATGTTTAGACGACTTTATAAAAATACATTTTTGAAATTTTCATAAATAAAGTTCAAATTGTCCATATAAATTTAAATGTCCATTAAAATATTAAATGAATAACTCAAAAAATTTAAATTACTCAAACTTATTGAAAATTAATAGCATAATAAATATGGTTAATTTATGGTAATTGAGGATTAAAAGTCTAAACAGTGAAATAGGTTCCTATATGGTCTTATATCGACTCTTGAGAGCCAAACCGTAACCCGGTAATTTATGGTATTTTGGTAACTCAAGTTTAGATAGAGATACCTAAATTACTGAATACAAATATTCATATACTTAACTAATATGCTTAGAAAAAAAAACATTTGTTTCATATATGTAAATCTGATATCTCAATGAATTTGTAATCTTTAGTCATATTGTTTTTTATCATGTGATTTATGATTATATATTATATTATTATTATAGTGGATTTTTATTTATTTATTTTTTTGGTAAAAATCTGTTCATTAGGCATTTATTGAAGTTTAAAACAGATGTACCTAGGTGTTTAATACACTACCTATACCTATTTAGTATCCTATGAATTTTCTAAATCTTTAGTATTTATATTATAAAGATTAATAACAAACGTTATTATTATTGAATGAAACATAATATTATCCGCGATAGCGAGAGGTTAGAAACTAGAAATGTCATCATAATATTATGTTCAATAGTCATAATTCAAATATAAAATAAATATAAGGGATCAAAATCATCTCAGAAGTTGTAATTGTTGCATTTGCATGTTTTTTTGAGATATTAGGTTTATTGATAAGTAAGTGTGAAACAGTTTTCACGACACCACGAAAAAAATATTAAAAGTTTATAGGTAGAGCATATTATTATTTCTAGTAGACATTTAATTCCCTGTCTTTGTTGGTAAATGTTTAGTGAAAATTACAAAACAAAAATATATTTTTTAGTTAAGTGTTTGTATTTATAACAGTGGTGTCTCGTGGGTTTTTAATGAGGTAGTGAACATCCAAAAAAAATGTAACCAATATTATATATATATATATATATATTATAAATTGTATTAAATAATTGTTAACAAATTTTAGTTATTCACCATATACCTTTTATTTTGTTTATTTTTTTCAACAGAAACACGATATTGCTGTTTTGAATTTCCGATAATGATCGACTAACATTATTTCTCAGCTGATAATCGGAATATTATAATAAACGAATGAGAGTAAAAATAAATTATAATGCCTATGCCGCGGCCGACGAGCAACGGCTCGGCGACTTCGAAAATAATTCGCTGAAAACAATTTAATTGGTTATGTGCACAGAAACGAATGTACACATCAATTCCATTATAACGCCGGTTGCGGGTTTCTACTTGTTTTAATTTTTACACTGTACAAATGTTCACAGCGATTGTGTGCACTACTGCACCACTACAATAGGTATCTATGTCTATGTTATATTGTCTATATGACTATATTATAATACCTTCACACCAATACCGTTCCGCCGCGAACATCCGCCCGGCTGTTTGGCCATCGAAATAGCCCAATCGAAATATTATATTATTTTCATAATACTCTGAATTTATATTTTTTTATTTTTGAAAATAATCTTAATAACGCTATAAGTACTTATTTGTATTATTATGATTTATGTTTTCAATTTTTCTGGAGTTTGGGTGGGTAGTGATAAAACTTCCATATTATTAACAAGTAGGTAAAACTAATACACATTAAGCATTAAGTATTAACATATAGTTTTCCTTAATTATTTTTGGCAGTCAGATAACCAATATTATCACCCAGAAAGAGTACCCAGAAGAGCCTATTATATTTTTGTGTTCGTGTAATAAAACTGTTTTCACTAATATTTATGTCTAAAATAGGAATGAAAAATACCAATATCGCAGTATTAAAAATCTTTACCAAAGCTTTAAATCCAACTTTAATTAATTTTACAAAGTGTGTTGTTTTTTAAAAATTTTTTTGAGTCTATCATCACCTTTTAGAACAGTAAAAATTATTAGATTTTCTTCAAATGTATCCTTTCTGATAGGAATGCGAATCTAGTTGGTACATAAGTAAAAAATTGAAAAATTCCAAATAATTTTAAAAACTCTGTGAAAAATAAAAGAACAATTAAGGAAAACGGGGATTTTTACGCAAAATCGGTTTTCGACAAAATTGATTTTGGCTTTTGGTGTAACTCTAAAACAAATCAACGTAGATACATGTAGATACATGATATTTTCACTGGTTGTTTTATTGGCATTTTCCATACACTATAAAATTTTCAAAAAACTATGATTTATTATAAATGTCAATAAAATTTTATTTGTTTTGTAAAAAAGCTTGAAAATTGAATACAAGGATCTTAATATATTGTTATATTTAAATATTTAAAAATATTAAAAATCCATTTACAATTTTTTTTACACGCATTTAAAGTTAAAATCTTGACAAAATACGTAAAAATTACAAAAATGAGCAAATTATTTTGAGTTAGAAACTTATAAAAATGTTCCTTTTTATATCTAAGGTTTTAAAATGTAATACAAGATTCCTATAAGTTTGTCTACCTTTATCAAAAAAAAAAAAAAATGTCTACAAGAAGATTAAATTAAATTTTCATGAGCGTTTGGAGTTCATATTTTTACAACATTGCATATTCACTCGATTTTTCATCTTAGTGATTTTGTTATTTTATTTTAATTCAAACACGAATAACTGTAGATACATGAACATTTCACTGAAAGTTTTAATTCTCATTTTATATACACCATACAATTTTGAAAATATTTTGACTTATTTTGAGCTGTCTACGGATAATTTAAAATTTTTTTTTCTATAAATATCAATAACATTTTATTTGTTGGCCCAAAAAGCGTGAAAATTTAATACAAGGCTCCTGATATATTGTTACAATGGCAGGTTAAAAATATTAAAAATATATAGGCATATTTTTTTTATGAGCATTTAAAGTTCAATTTTTGACAAATTTTATAAAATTTAAAGTTTAATAATTTTTTTTTAGTTAAATATGTATAAAATGTTCAACTTTTATAGCTAAAGATTGAAAATTTAAAACAAGGTTCCACGTAAATATAGGTTACACATCGTCGCATTAAAAGGACGCTGTTCAGCAGTTTCAATTTTATGTTGTTAGCTTAAATATTAGAGTGAACTGCCTATTATCGTCAAACTGAAATTTAAGAACACTATCTGTGTTCCCAATAGTTGGTATTTACGATATTTTAATTTTTTATCATGTTATAGAGCAGGTATAGTAGGTATGTAACATATTAATAGGTACCTATTTGAAAATGCTCGTAATTCAATTATAAATTAAAATGTCGCAAACAACCAACAAGTGAATATAGATAATGTAGATTTTATATTTAAGTTTCACAATAGGTCAATTCCCTCTGATATTTAAGCCAACAATACAAAATTGGAACTGCTGTACGTGCATTTTGGTATATTATACGTTAGTAGTAAGACGGAGACAACATAGTAAGACAAGACATACTAGGTTACGACGTCCTCTTAAATGCATTCGAAAACTCGTAGTTTGCTATTACTTATTATCTGTTTATTATTATTATTATTATTATTAGTTTATTATGCCGCTTTTGTGAGACCGTGGGAGTCAACCTATAGATATATCTATATCCCACCCAGCATATGTTGGGAAATTATGATAGATTTTGAATATTTTAAAGTGCTTGAATAATGAATATTTGACTAACAATATTGTATAAATATTTTCTTCTCATAATAACGAAATATTATGATAGCAAAAAAATGTTGTCTTAATATTTTTATAAAGATTCCGTAAAAATATTTTTTGAAATGTACAATTAAAATGTTTTGTAAATGTTCAAAAATATGAACTTCTTGGCCAAGGAATATAACTAAAATATTTCCTGCAGATTATTTACTCAATTTTTTAAATTATTTTGACAACCATATATTTTCCTGAAATATTTTTATACCGTGTGGGTAGCCGTGGACAAGCACTTAACCAGACATTTTTCTATAAGGGGGCCAATATTTTTTAGCCCCTTTCTGTTTTTTCACCCAATACCACTACTCTCCTTATCAGACAATATCCAATAATACTACATTTCACATATATTTTCTGCTTGGTTAAGCAATAAGCATTAGGTATATACCTATATATTAATATAACATATTCAATATACATTTTAACACAACTAGATAAGGACCAGTCGCTATTTTAATGGTCCAGAAATATATACATTAATACCTCCGATATATATATTATAATAAATTCTATTATTATACTTTGTACAAATATTTACACATCGGTACAGATAGTGTTGAGATTAAAAAGTATTGAATTATAATGCACTAAATCAATATTAAATAATCATCGTTTTAATAATAAAAAAGGTGGGCAAGGTGGTGTCGCTCTGCTGTACAGTAGGTTAAAAGTGAGTCACTGTATAATGGATGCTATTAAATTTGAATTCAATGATATAATATTATTGTATAAGAAAAACGATTCTGAGCGGACACGTATGTCAGTCTAGTATAAGACATATTATATACATATCTATGGTATTAAACAAAAAATTGACCTATAATGGGTACCTATAATAAATTCCAAATTAATCATATCAAAATATCCATTAGGTACTTATAACGCGTTATACATCAACAAAAACCGTGATACTATCATAGATATATAATAGTACACTTTAGAAGTTTCAAGTATCCACGAATAATATTATTCAATCACAACAAAATAACTAAAATAGTTATTCTAGGTTTTTAATATGTAATTTCATCCAAATTTTAATTTAAAATGTCTGTAAAAATAACTGTGTTCATATATTTTTTAGATTTTTTGGTTACAGTATGAACTATTTACGAGAACCTTTGTGTTGAATTTGCAATCCTTAGCTATAAAAACTGAACATTTTATATTTATTAATTACAATGATTGATAATTTTCGAGATTTTGATAAATTTTGTCAAAATTTGATCTTTAAATGCTTATAAAAAAAACTGTGCCTATGTATTTTTAATATTTCTCAACTGATATTGTAACAATATATCAGGAGCCTTGTATTAAATTTTACACTTTTTGACCCAACAGATAAAACTTTATTCATATTTATAGAAAAAAAAACTAAAAAAAATTGAAAGCTGTAAAGGTCCATAAACAGCTCAAAAAGAGTCAAAATATTTTCAAAATTGTATGGTGTATAGGAAATGCTAATATAAACATTCAGTGAAATTTTCATGTATCTACAGTTATTTGTTTTTGAATTACAACAAAATAAGGAAATCGCTACATGAGAAATCGAGTGAATATTCAATGTTGTAAAAATTTGAATTTCAAACGCTCATAAAAATTTAATTTGACTTTCTTATAGACATTTTTTTTTTGATAAAGGTAGACAAACTTATAAGGAATCTTGTGTTTAATTTTCAAATCTTAGATTTAAAAAGAAAAATTTTTACGAATTCTTAACTCAAAATAATTTGCTAATTTTCGTGATTTTCCCATATTTTGTCAATTTTTGAACTTTAAATGCTTATAAAAAAAATTGTGACTAAGGATTTTTAATATTTTTCATCTGCCTTTGAAACAATATATTAGGAGCCTTCTATTAAATTTTCAAGCTTTCGCAACCAACAAATAACATTTTTTGATATTTTTAGAAAAAAAACTAAAAAAAAATGGAAATTGAAAATGTCCCTAAACAGTTCAAATAAATCAAATATTTTTGAAAATGTTATCGTGTATAGAAAATTCAATATAAACAACCAGTGAAAATTTCATGTATCTACGTTCATTTGTTTCAGAGTTACACCAAAAACCAAAATCGATTTTTGGAAAACCAATTTTGCGTAAAAATTCCCGTTTTTCCTTAATTTTTATGTGTTTTTCCCGGCGCTTGTGAAAACTACTGGAAATTTATACTTTTGACCCCCCAAAGTACCAACTAGATTCACTTTCCTATCAGAAAAGCTACTGATGAAGAAAATCCAAGCACTTTTACTGTCCTAAAACGTGATGACAGACACAAAAAAAAATAAAAAAAAAAATAAAAAAACACACATCATTGTAAAATCAATACATTCATCGTTTCACTCAGAATCTAAAATAAATAAAATAGATACTTAACTTTATCAACGATACTATAGCATAAAATGTCTTAAAAATTTAAAATATGTACCTAGTACCTAATGGCTAATATATTCATCTATTAATTTATGCATATTAATATCTACCTACAACCTATCTAATCCTAGAATATCCAAAATTACATTAATATATTATTAACTAATTAAGAAATAACTACAATAATAATTAGTAAGTATAAAATTTAAGTAAATAAGATTTGGGTAGATAAAATGTATCGGAAGTATGTATAATTATTATTGTACTTACCTTTCTCGGGTTTTGGGTTATTAAAATAACTTATTAAAGTTCTTTTCATTATTTATTGGTTCTTACACTTGTGCCTTGTAAACAATATGATCAATACTCACACTCGAATACTCGATAGAGAATAATAATATATTGGGACAATGGGACATATCATTTTGTTAGGCTTGTTTATTTTATTATATTGGTAATTGGTTCACTATTATATAGTATTTTCTGTAGTTGTGTTTATCAAATGTGAGTTCGATACCTACCCGTATTTGGAATTCCTAGTTTTCATTTTTACGTATTATTGTCTTATCTCAAATTGTCGATTGACGAATATTTATAAAATAGAATCTCGTAATTTAATTCTTGGAGTATCATATACATTCAGGATTTAGCCGGTTTGAGATAATTAAACATCATAATATTTAAAATTAAAAATCAAGAGGGCCAGTTCGGGCCACTGACTTTTCTTAGGGGGCCCGGCCCTCTAAGGCCCCTCCCTTGACGACGTGCCTGCCCGTGGAGTCAACTAAATGCACTTAGGTCTGACTGTCTGAGATAGATAATATACCTAGGTATACTAATACATATTAATATAATATAATATACAAACTAATATTTATATATAACTAATAATATAATATAGTAATATAACATATTATAATATTATCTATCTCAGGTACATTTTGTGTTTCTTAACAAGGGCGTTATCACGTATTAATATTATTATTCAATATTGAATATAATATATGTATTAACATTATCATCGTTCGGTAGGCGTTGGTTTTTTTGCGTATATCATTATACCTATTATGCAAATATTCATGTTGACTATCGTTGTATAATATTATACCTAAGGTTTTTGTCAACCGTGTTTTCTGTTGCCGACAGCAAAACATCAGCGCTGCCAGCGCGGTACGTTTAACATCATTGAACACTATTCATTACGTTTGTAGTTTGCACTCGGCATTTTGAACCACGGCATTAGTGTGTACTCAGTTTAGTATCTACAGCCGTAATTCTTAGCCGAGTAACTTTATGTAAGAAAATATGTTGTCGTCCTCCGTTACAAAGAATAATAGTGTTTAAATCTATATTATATGGTGCATTATTTATTAATTATTATTATTATTATCAGTGCATAGTGATCATAAGTGTTGTGTCGTTACGGATCGAGAGAGCACGGTCGGTTCGCGATCAGTAGTCACTAGTCATCAGAATGAGAACCACTGAAAACCGTGTTCGGTAAGTTGTCCAATCTGTGCGAAGAGACGCCAGATGGCGAGGACGCGCCGACACGGCGTCGACATGTTTTGTTCACTACGACCGCCACCGACGCCGACCCCCACCACCACGAAACGGATGGCTCGGCACCATAGCTCTGGTCGTCGAGGCAGTTGCCAGTTGTACACACCGACACTATGCAGTACGCACGACTGTTGCGCTTGGGGTACTGCTCCCTGCACCGTTGTCGCCGTGTACTGTGTAGTCTACCAGTGTGGTGTGCACTAGTGTTGAGTGTAGGCTGTCGTTACGACACCGCGGAACCTCTGTCTCGGCTGCGAACCGGTCCGCCATATTTTTTTATATGAATTTCAATTTATTCTCCCTCGCCGGTACTGCCCTTCTGCCGGATCTTCCACTTAAGTATTTCCTATTTTATTAGTTCTCATCACCATCAAGTGATCGTTTTCCGTTCGGTACGTCATCGGTCGGCATAATAATATTACTAATAATAATTAATTACACAACGCGCTACAATTATATTATATTTTATTCTCATCGTTCATCGAATCCAGTGTCGATTTCGCGTCTCGTGAAAACACGTGTTCTTGTTTTTTGTTTATTTTATACGTCAGTTATGTTAGGTTAGGTATTTGTTCATCCTCGTTTCGACATCGTTTCGACGGCAGCTGGCAAGAACTTGACCATGTCCAGGGCAATGACGTTAGCTGTTCCTCAAGCAGAGTATCCACTGGATACTATCCAGATTGATTACTTTTTTACTGGTTACTACTTATCTTTACTACAGCTGCTAGCAATTGCAACCTGCCTATTACTTTGAAACTCTGTGTATGTATAAGTATAATAATGATATTTTACATGTCATTTGGACGCTTTAAACTGCAGACTGTGGCAAGATTGGTAATGTAAACAATTAATGTTTCCATATTGTACTGCCACCTCTGCTATTATGTTCAATGTCTATATAACACATATTTTTATTTTACAGGTACCTATGATATCGTTAGCTGTGGACTTGACGCCTATCAATTGTTAGCAATTCAAAACCAACCGCGAGGTCAGCATTTATATTATGGTAAATAAAGGTTCACTATTGATATACCTAAATAACATAATTTATCAATGACTTATAACATTTTTAATCAGATTAGGTATAATACTTTTTGTAGTTTGATTACTTTTTAATCTGGCTATGAGATAGGTATTGCTTTCATTGTTAATAAAACTGGTTCTTTATTAGATAGGTACCATGTCTGATCTGGAAAATATTCATGTATAATATCTAAAGCGATAGTAAAAGTGTTACACAGCTATATCGTAACTGCCTAAGTATCCATTAGAAAACCATAATGTACACGCACATGTGTTTGCATGGTTTGAATACTAATATTAATTGTATATTTCATATATTTCAACACCCTCCCTCAATTAATAATTTCTTTAATTGTAGTCACTTCTACAGCTGACCACAATTTCTCGAACCGTTTTTTGACCAAAGGCTTTGTTCGAATGTTTGCAATCTGTTCTTCCATCCCAATGAACTGTACCTAGTTGGAATTGTTCATCTTCATACTTTTCCCGAATGAAACGGTATTGCACGTCTATGTGTTTTGTCCTCCTATGAAACTCCTGATTTTTAACTAAACGTATAGTACTAATTATCAATGAATATTATTGGTTGTTTATCACCTGTTTTTGATAAGCTTATTATCAACCGCGTAATCCACATGATCCCTTTGACTGCTTCACTCGCCGCTATATATTTGGCATCTGTCGAAGACAGGGACACACAATGTTGTCTCTGTGATGTCCAAAAAATTGTACTTGACCCAAATTGGAATAATTATCCCTACGTCAAAAGTCTTGTTTACCTACTTAATATGTTTATTTTTGACTTAATTTATTATATCATGTTGTGTGCTTGCCGTCGTGGAAAACGCTACGTAATACGCCTGTCGTGTATAGCTGCTCCGATTTAAACCAATGAGTTTTTAATTCAACGGAAAATGCCGCGGAATACATCGTGTATAGCCCCGGCAGTTTAATATTATAAACCAAATACAGAATATTAGTTACTAATAAGTAATAAGTACCTACTAAATAGGAATAATTTATAGTCTTTTAAAAAAAAACGTCATATACTTTTATACTTCACATCTTCCACGTTGCGTTCCGAATGTTAGATGATGGATACCTAGATTTCCAGTGCGGACGTCTCTTGGCATAGAATAAGCTGTTTTTCTTCTTTTTACATTTTTTGGATTTGAGCTTGTGATTTTTTTTTCTGTGGTAATTGTATGGATAGCAAACCTTGCGCTACAGCTTTTCTGTATTCCAGCACAGGAATTTTCTCAAATAAGGTACAATAAACTACATAAGAATTTACAAACATAATATCGATCAAACCAAAAAACAATCTGTGCCACCACTTGTTCTAATTATTGATTAACTTAGCAAATTGTATGTTAATTTATTTGGTTAACATTTACCAATTATTTCATTCAAGTGATCAGTTAGATGAAAGGCCCATTTTTTTTTTTTTTTTTTTTTGTACTTGATTTGTTCCAAGTCTACGATCGCCATTGAGTGGCTTAACAAAACCATAATTTGTGTTACCATGCATAACCACACGGCTGTGTGATCCTCTTTTAATTTTAACCAACGTATTAACTTCATCGAACAATTGCCTGTAGAAGCCAGCTCCTACATCGACAGAGATACCATAAACGGGTACAATACTTTTTATCTTCTGTTTCAATGACAAGCACACAGCGTCGAAACCATCCATCTTCCCTTTAAAACACCCAATATGATCCGACTCAGTATAAACGTCAGCCCTGTTGATTAAATAGTTTCTATAACCCTGTCCGTACCTTTGCTCAACAACATAAATCGTCGTATTGAATTCAATTCTGATTAATCTGCCAAAATCTTAAGTCGTCAGTAATCTAATCAAAGCCATTTGTAATGTTCCATCCTCTCCAGCAGGGATGGCCAACCCAAATGATCTTGCGGGTAGTGGTGGGAATTATCGTTCCTTTTGTGGAATCGTTCCAATCGGTACAGTTACAATAAAGTACCGATTCCAAAATACTCGTTACATCGGTACAATCGGTACATTCTTTCTTTAGTTACACTTGTACTCACATTCGTATAGTTCCTCGCGGAACGATAAAAATACATATATTCAAATGTTTACTCATTCTTGCAATGGATATTTAATATTCATGAACGAATATGCTTCGTAGCTCGTAGGCCCATTATACAACACTATTTTACTGTATTCTGGAAAAAATAACTTTAAATAATTAAATTTGTATCAGAAGCACTATGTTTTTGTAAACATTGTTTACAATATTATGAATCTTTATATAAATATACATTTGAAATGCTTAATCATAATTATCATCGTTTTAATATTTTTCCAATCGCTACAATTATATTAAATAAACTACAGATTCAAAAAAAACTAACCACATAAATAATAAACATATTTATTTTCAGCAAAAATAATTGTAAAAATACAAAAAAAAAATCACTTTACCCTAGAAAAAAAAAAATAATAACAATAAAATAAATAAACTCAAACTTCTAAAATTAACTTAGTTACTTGCCTAAGCCTAAAATGGATAAAAATTAAAAATTAAATAATAGTATTTAATAATTATTACTGTTTAAAAATATCAACATTTCCGAGTTTTTTGTTGACAATCTATTACGTCTTTCGGAAATGTTGTAGCCAGCTTTTTAAAAGGTCCTTTCACTCGGAACTGATGTTGATGGTACACACAAACGCAATAACATCAAATCAAATAAATTTGGATAGATTTTTTTCTGTCATTCCACCATTTAAGAGGATCTGATTTTCGGTCTAGTATACCTAGGTTCATTCAAATATCTATTTAACTCCACAATAGCCTCAGATGTTGGTGTGTTGACTGAAGTTGAAGTAGACACCTAAAAATCATAAACTATTTTTATAAATCACTTAAATATCAAAATATCAATGATAATATAATGTATGTACCTGAGAGTCAAACTGTTGAAAAATTTCAGAAGTTTCGTTTTCTCAATCGGTCGGTATGGTTTTCTCATTTTCTTCATTTTCTGCTGGACTTTGATTTAAACGAATTATTTTTGCAACTTTTTGTACTATCTTTTCGTATGTTTTTTGATATGTATACTGATTATTAAATGCTTTTTTTTTAAACCGCGGGTCTACAATAGTTGCTTCTGTTAAAATAGGCTGGTTTTCGATATTTTCAAATTTAGCATTGGCTTTTATTACCATTTTAGAAATCAAATGTATAGCATTTGGTAAATTTGGTTCTTTTTCTTTATTTTTTATATGTGAATGTAACGCTTTTATTAAAATTAACACTTTTGAAATCGAAATGCCTTTTTCGCTACTTAGTTCGATAGTAACTTCTTTAAACGGTTTAAATATCGCACAGTAGTGTTCTATTTGATGTTTCAAAAATGTGTTTTAATTCATTATTGCATTGTAAGTCAATGAGTTCCATTTGAAGATATTCTGGGGCCGAATTGACATCAGTATGAAAAAGAGATGAATATATTTCAAATATTGTCTTGTATTTGTCTAAATTAGTGAAACGACTTTCAAAAGCAGCTATAAGTTTCCTTATTTCTTGTGCATATTTAATGCACAATCATACAATATATTATTGTATAATATAATTATTTTTATTCACGTTCTTCTTCATTTTTCGCTTTTCAACTAAGCCAAAATCTTGGTTGCAAGGTAAAAATGAGTGACCTCTTACTAAAAACTTATGATTAATTTCATCAACAGATAGTGATTTATAAGCCAAAATTAAATTTTTCTGAAAAAAAATGTCTCTAATTATTGATTAAAGTAGCAATTGTACGTTAATTTATTTGGTTTGATCGTCAGCAGCCTGTGTCTGAATAGACGGATACAGACTCCTTCATTACATGCGTTCGAGCCAGTGATGTATTAGCTACTATCTAGTTACAAACGGTAGCTTAAATTCGTCGTTACACTGAGCTTCATGAACAACCAAATTGAAAGTCTTCTGAAAAAATTTCTCTAATTATTGATTAACTTAGCAAATTGTATGTTAATTTATTTGGTTAATATTTCCCAATTACTTCATTCAAGTGATCAGTTAGATGAAAGGCCCAATTTTGTCCAGCAAACCTTATCTTAAACTGTCTTTTATTTCCTATCTATATCATACAATATATATTTTTGTATAATATAATTATTTTTGTTCATGTTCTTCTTCATTTTTCGCTTTTCAACTAAGCCAAAATCTTGGTTGCAAGGTAAAAATGAGTGACCTCTAACTAAAAACTTATGATTAATTTCATCAACAGATAGTGATTTATAAGCCAAAATTAAATTTTTCTGAAAAAAAATGTCTCTAATTATTGATTAAAGTAGCAATTGTACGTTAATTTATTGGTTTTAATTTAATGGTATTCGGCAAAACAGTTTTTCTTCTCATTGACACACAATGCACTTTACAATGATTACACACAGAAAATAGTCTAGATTCCATACCTTTGTAACTGCACACTTCACATCTTGCTCTTTTTTCTATAAACTTCAGCCAATGAGCTCCTGTATTACTTGTTCTGACATCTCGTCGTTGCACGGAAAATGCATTTTTGCGTTGTTTCATGTTTTTTGGTGTTTGTGGTGACTTGTTTTTTTTTATTTGTTTATTTGTTAAAAGCTTAAATAGTGACATATTATCGTTCATTGTGATCACATTGTCAAACAAAGTAAAATATTTTATTATGAAATCAATAATTTCAAAAATAAAACATACAAAATATAATATAGTACTTACCTATTAACTTAAAATGCAGTCGATAGATTAAAAATTAAAATGTTATATAAAATTTCATATTATTATAAAATGCCTAATAGAAATATTGTATTGATTAAGATTTATAAGATCAGCATTGTCATTTAATTTCTTTATTACAAATTTGTTAAATTGGCTTTTCAACTAAGCCAAAATCTTGGTTGCAAGGTAAAAATGAGTGACCTCTTACTAAAAACTTATGATTAATTTCATCAACAGATAGTGATTTATAAGCCAAAATTAAATTTTTCTGAAAAAAAATGTCTCTAATTATTGATTAAAGTAGCAATTGTACGTTAATTTATTTGGTTTGATCGTCAGCAGCCTGTGTCTGAATAGACGGATACAGACTCCTTCATTACATGCGTTCGAGCCAGTGATGTATTAGCTACTATCTAGTTACAAACGGTAGCTTAAATTCGTCGTTACACTGAGCTTCATGAACAACCAAATTGAAAGTCTTCTGAAAAAATTTCTCTAATTATTGATTTACTTAGCAAATTGCAAATGCAGCAAACCTTATTTTTAACTGGCTATTTCACGTTCATATATTGGTTTTGAATATTTTGATCTAGACATTCAATGACTTGTGCACCATAAACCAGATAAGAAATAACAATGTATTGTAAATTGATGTGGGTCGCGGGTGATTGTAGGGGAGTATACACACACTAATGATCATTTACTACACACACACAAAGACGATCAGTAATCGCAGGAACGAAATAATTGCCTGAACACAACTTTAAAAATGACAAGTTTGCAGGGGCCTTAAAAGTCCCGTCAGCCATTTAGAGCAATTTTTTTTCCCATATAAGCAATGTATTTTTTATTGTGAAATTAAGGACATTTCTAATTTTTTTTTTTTTTTAATATAAACAGGTAAAACTTCAAACAAGTTTTTAAACGTAGTTGAAGTTTGTGGAAAAAACTATAACTCAAAATCATCATATTATAGAATATTTTTCTCCTTCACGAATATAATTATCTTACAATATGAGCATAAAATATTTTCTATAACTACTGTGCACATTTGTAATATGAATACACATTATACCTAAGTATAAATAAAAAACTGATAAACTTAATTTATAACATTTATTTATAAAACCATTATCTAAAAAATAATATTTATAAATTATAAAAAAAAATTAATATTAATTTTATATTTAATTCATATCATAGTATTCGGCAAAACAGTTTTTCTTCTCATTGACACACAATGCACTTTACAATGATTACACACAGAAAATAGTCTAGATTCCATACCTTTGTAACTGCACACTTCACATCTTGCTCTTTTTTCTATAAACTTCAGCCAATGAGCTCCTGTATTACTTGTTCTACCATCTCGTCGTTGCACGGAAAATGCATTTTTGCGTTGTTTCATGTTTTTTGGTGTTTGTGGTGACTTGTTTTTTTTTATTTGTTTATTTGTTAAAAGCTTAAATAGTGACATATTATCGTTCATTGTGATCACATTGTCAAACAAAGTAAAATATTTTATTATGAAATCAATAATTTCAAAAATAAAACATACAAAATATAATATAGTACTTACCTATTAACTTAAAATGCAGTCGATAGATTAAAAATTAAAATGTTATATAAAATTTCATATTATTATAAAATGCCTAATAGAAATATTGTATTGATTAAGATTTATAAGATCAGCATTGTCATTTAATTTCTTTATTACAAATTTGTTTCTTTATTTTATTTAAGAATGGAGGAAACTATTACGTTAAGTTATAATATTATAATAATTTTATGCTTGTTTACTTTGGTATTTTAAAAGTTCACATTTTACTGAATCATAATTATGAATAACATATTTAATTATTGGAAAAAATAACGTATGATATCTTTTGTGTCTGAATTATGAATTAAAGATTTTTACATTAATTACATTTAAAATATTTGTTTGTAATTCAACGTTTTTTAATATTTATTTGATTATATCAATACATGAATCATTAGTTGTATATACTTTTAATAGCTACTTGTTCTTTTCTACCGCCTTTGCATTTACAATGGTATACATGTTGTTTTTAATGAGAAAAAAATAATGAAATACACGTGAAGTGTAATATTGTGTACGATAACTGTGAGTTTGCCATTGAACAATCATGGCCAAGTTCTAAATAATTATATATTATATTATTCAATAAATGCATATGTATGAGCCCCTGGCGCGATCTAACCATCTCAAAGCTCATAATTGCCAAATTGAATGAACACAATACACATACATTTTATATGTCTACAAAATATTTAATAAGGAGGATACACGTTGTATAAGCTATCAAATGTTAATAGTCTTATAATCAAATGTGTAGTAAAGAATATTTAACAAGTAGTTTATCAATTGTATATATAATTAATTTTGTTTATAGTATGTTTTTTGATATAATATACCTATCAAATAATCTTTTATTAAGTCAATTGGTATGTTGGTATTAATATGTTACTACATGCAACTGCTAAAAAATGATATATTTTAAAATTATATTGATACAATTCAAACAGAGTTCATCAATTGTGAACCGCAATTAATTTTACAAATACTTTCTCTTTTTTAAAAACATAATATCATACGTGATTTTATTAATTCATGAAATTATATGTTTTAAATAGTTTATGTTAAACTTAAAATAAACACATAATGAGCATAAAATATAGTTTTTGTTATCCTTCATTCTTTATAAGTCAATATTAGCCTTGATTTGGTTATATTAACCTATAACAAAATATAATGAGTTTTTACAATTTATTTTATATAATCATCATGAATTTCTTGTAAAAATGAAGTTATTCGCTTTTCATTATTTTAAACTTTTCTTTTGTTCATGATTTAATAGCAAATTTTTTGTATTTTTTTAGTATCACTAATTTTTATCTTAGGCCCACACAGCCCACAAAATAGGTTCTTTTCGGAGATTGGATACGCAAGTTTCTTCTATTTTTCATCAGCATTTTTTTAATCACTGAATTTAAATAAAACAACTTGAAAGTTATTTTTGAAGAATAAATGTATTTTTAACTATATACAAGCCATTTACGGGCTTTAAGTTTTCAAAGATGAATTTTAAAAAATGAGTAACTTACTAAAATGTTTGATGACCTCTGTGTAATGTAATAATTCCCTTTGACTTACATTTTAATTTATATAACACAGTTATATTAGACGAAGTGTTAATTAATAAAAATTAATTAAACTTGCATGAGAATTTTAAATGTTTCATGTTCAGAAGAAATAAAAAATTACTTTTAAAGGGGATTCTATACTTATAAAAATTATACCAAATAATAACAACAAACTTTTTAAATTAATACAATTTTTGAAATATTCTCAAACCTTGTTCATAATACTGAGGAAATAACTGACAGTTTACTACAAAATGTTGTACCAAAAATTATAAAAATATAAAATAAAATAAATTTATTTTCTTTGGTGATAAAATTCATAATAGTATTATAATAATATGTACTAAAAACGTAATATTGTATAAAAAAAATTAAGATCTAACATAATATTATAATACCAAAATATTTAGGTAATAATACTATCATAACTTAGTCATTAAAATAAAAACAATTTAATGGTTGTATCATAACAAAATAACAAACTAATTGATACCAAAAATAAAAAACAACAATATTTTTAAATGAATAACATTTTTGATATAATATTCACAATATATTGTATAATATAATTATTATTTTGTTATAATTATTTTTATTCATGTTCTTCTTCATTTTATGCTTTTCAACTAAGCTAAAATCTTGGTTGCAAGGTAAAAATGAGTGACCGCTTACTAAAAACTTATGATTAATTTCATCAACAGATAGTGATGTATTAGCCAAAATTAAATTTTTCTGAAAAAAAATGTCTCTAATTATTGATTAACTTTGTAATTGTACGTTAATTTATTTGGTTAAGGGGGCTCCAGTGTATCATGTTTTAAGGAGTTATATTTAGGCAATTCACATAACTTGAACATTTGGGCTATGTCTATGTGTGAGTAGTAAATGAACATTAGTGTGGATAATCCATTATCGCGTGCCTCGGACTATCGGTTGACAGTATTACGAATTCCCAGAACTACGTATAATTAAAATACTATAAAAATGCCAATATATTATTATGTTCAATTGGGTGCGTTATCTTTTACTATTATATTACCTACTCACTATTCGGCTTTCGCTGCAATTCACAAAAATGTACAATTACATTATACTACACAAGAGAATCACTTTGTTATTTCATAGTTATTAACTATAATTACATTACTTAACTTTTTTATACAAATAAAACCATTTAAAAAAGTAGTATTACAAACCATCCCCGATAGGAAAATTAAACTCACGTTCATATACTAAATCAATTAATTCTAAAACCATGTAACCAAGGAAAAAAGTAAAAAAAAATATAAAAACTCACAGACAACTTTACTGATCAGAGTGTACTAGTGTAGTGTTCAAATATAATGATATAATATAAATATAATAGAAATAATATAAATATAATGATTCATACTACCTATTCATAGGTAGTATATTATACTCGTATATTGGTTTTATTTAATTTTGGAAAAATATTATTATTATTGTTGCCTATTAATTATTCTTGTATACCTATCCAGTAATTCTTATCTGCTAATTGTTTCCGAGAATCGCTGTCACGTCGAGTTGGGCAACCGCGCCGGAAACAATTCTCACACGCGCACGCACATGTCAATTCAGTTCGAAAAATGAAATATATTTTTGTTTGCATGACTATAAAAACTACTAGAAGCGGTAGTAAATTAATCATACTTCCCGAAGTTCGATTGTAATTTCGAAAAAATGGTTGAATTTATAAACTTCTAGACTATGTTTCTTAGGAATCAATTTTTTTTATTTAAAATCAGATGTGTCCAAAATAAATACTAATGTAATGCAATTATTTCATGGGATTTCTAAAAAAAAAAATGGTTATTTTAAGGTCATTTTAAATTGAAAATTGAAAATCGACTTCCTAAGAAACCTAGATATTTTATCAATGAATTCAAACATATATAAAAAAATTAAATCGGACATTCCGAAGTATGTGTAATTTACCTACCACCGCTTATTGGTCTAAAACGTATGAAAAATACGTGAGCTGCAGCCCTCTTAACATTTCCCAATTATTTCATTCAAGTTATCAGTTCGATGTAGGGCCCAATCATAGGCGTGTCCAGACCTTGTTCGCAGGTCATGCACAGTAATGGCATATTCAGGGGAAGTAGGTTTCTGCACCCCCCACCCCCTAAAAAAAATTTCAATAATTGTAATAGATACTAAAAGTCCACATGATGAAAATCAAAAAATTTAATATGAAATTAGAATCTAAGAAAAAAAGTGTATACTATTATGTACCGCAATTTATAATGTAAGTTAGATCAAATTTCGCAGGTCATGCCTGTGCATGACAGGCAAGACCCGTAGACACGCCTATGGGCCCAATTGTGTTCAGAATAAAATGCAGCAAACCTTATCTTAAACTGTATTTTTTGTTCAGAATCAAACGTTGTACGTTGTAATGCATCTCTGATGTTGACTGAGGTATTAGTTTTACATTATCACTGTGCTTTTTCCCAGCAGCATTCTTTTATAAATCGCTCTTACCGCAGCTTAATAAGGTCTAAATAAATAATAATTAAAAATGTTATAACAGATTAACCCTTTCTGGACGATAGCTTATAAACATTAAAAATATAAAAAAAATTTTGTGAATTTCGATTTTTTTCCTATATCTAAGATAAGGTATGATAAAATAAATCTATTATTTTTGATCCTTGATCCTTATTTTATCCTGGGACTCAAAAGTCCCATCAGTCCTTTACGGTCTTGACTTATAAGTCCCGTCAGGCATTAAGATTATTTTTCTTATACATATAAACAATACAAAAAAAACACGATTTCCTAAGGATTTTTTTATTTTAATTTTGAAAAAATACAAACGATTACACTTTATAGAAAATTTTATTTTTTTTATATACTTAAGATGTTTTTTTATACTTCATAATACTCAGAAAAGCAATTTTTTTTCGTAAACACATAGGTGGACCTTGCAATATGAGCATTTTAAATGTGGTTTTGACTCAATACCTTTACTGTTGCATACTTCACATCTTCCACGTTGTGTTCCGAATGTTGGATGATGGATACCTAGGTTTCCAGTGAGGACGTCTCTTGGCATAGAATAAGCTGTTTTTCTTCTTTTTACATTTTTTGGATTTGAGCTTGTGATTTTTTTTCTGTGGCAATTGTATGGATAGCAAACCTTGCGCTACAGCTTTTCTGTATTCCAGCACAGGAATTTTCTCAAATAAGGTGCAATAAACTACATAAGAATTTACAAACATAATATCGATCAAACCAAAAAACAATCTGTGCCACCACTTGTTCTAATTATTGATTAACTTAGCAAATTGTATGTTAATTTATTTGGTTAACATTCCCCAATTACTTCATTCAAGTGATCAGTTAGATGAAAGGCCCAATTTTGTCCAGCAAACCTTATCTTAAACTGTCTTTTATTTCCTATCTATATCTTACAATATATTATTGTATAATATAAATATTTTTATTCATGTTCTTCTTCATTTTTCGCTTTTCAACTAAGCCAAAATCTTGGTTGCAAGGTAATTGGCTTTATTTTTTATATGTGAATGTAACGCTTTTATTAAAATTAACACTTTTGAAATCGAAATGCCTTTTTCGCTACTTAGTTCGATAGTAACTTCTTTAAACGGTTTAAATATCGCACAGTAGTGTTCTATTTGATGTTTCAAAAATGTGTTTTAATTCATTATTGCATTGTAAGTCAATGAGTTCCATTTGAAGATATTCTGGGGCCGAATTGACATCAGTATGAAAAAGAGATGAATATATTTCAAATATTGTCTTGTATTTGTCTAAATTAGTGAAACGACTTTCAAAAGCAGCTATAAGTTTCCTTATTTCTTGTGCATATTTAATGCACAATCATACAATATATTATTGTATAATATAATTATTTTTATTCACATTCTTCTTCATTTTTCGCTTTTCAACTAAGCCAAAATCTTGGTTGCAAGGTAAAAATGAGTGACCTCTTACTAAAAACTTATGATTAATTTCATCAACAGATAGTGATTTATAAGCCAAAATTAAATTTTTCTGAAAAAAAATGTCTCTAATTATTGATTAAAGTAGCAATTGTACGTTAATTTATTTGGTTTGATCGTCAGCAGCCTGTGTCTGAATAGACGGATACAGACTCCTTCATGACATGCGTTCGAGCCAGTGATGTATTAGCTACTATCTAGTTACAAACAGTAGCTTAAATTCGTCGTTACACTGAGCTTCATGAACAACCAAATTGAAAGTCTTCTGAAAAAATTTCTCTAATTATTGATTAACTTAGCAAATTGTATGTTAATTTATTTGGTTAATATTTCCCAATTACTTCATTCAAGTGATCAGTTAGATGAAAGGCCCAATTTTGTCCAGCAAACCTTATCTTAAACTGTCTTTTATTTCCTATCTATATCATACAATATATATTTTTGTATAATATAATTATTTTTGTTCATGTTCTTCTTCATTTTTCGCTTTTCAACTAAGCCAAAATCTTGGTTGCAAGGTAAAAATGAGTGACCTCTTACTAAAATCTTATGATTAATTTCATCAACAGATAGTGATTTATAAGCCAAAATTAAATTTTTCTGAAAAAAAATGTCTAATTATTGATTAAAGTAGCAATTGTACGTTAATTTATTTGGTTTGATCGTCAGCAGCCTGTGTCTGAATAGACGGATACAGACTCCTTCATGACATGCGTTCGAGCCAGTGATGTATTAGCTACTATCTAGTTACAAACGGTAGCTTAAATTCGTCGTTACACTGAGCTTCATGAACAACCAAATTGAAAGTCTTCTGAAAAAATTTCTCTAATTATTGATTAACTTAGCAAATTGTATGTTAATTTATTTGGTTAATATTTCCCAATTACTTCATTCAAGTGATCAGTTAGATGAAAGGCCCAATTTTGTCCAGCAAACCTTATCTTAAACTGTCTTTTATTTCCTATCTATATCATACAATATATATTTTTGTATAATATAATTATTTTTGTTCATGTTCTTCTTCATTTTTCGCTTTTCAACTAAGCCAAAATCTTGGTTGCAAGGTAAAAATGAGTGACCTCTTACTAAAAACTTATGATTAATTTCATCAACAGATAGTGATTTATAAGCCAAAATTAAATTTTTCTGAAAAAAAATGTCTCTAATTATTGA
Organism: Macrosiphum euphorbiae; assembly: GCA_949089665.1. Classification (NCBI taxonomy): domain Eukaryota; kingdom Metazoa; phylum Arthropoda; class Insecta; order Hemiptera; family Aphididae; genus Macrosiphum; species Macrosiphum euphorbiae. The sequence goes on from CARXXK010000002.1 coordinate 98,632,020, forward strand.
TTAAAGTAGCAATTGTACGTTAATTTATTGGTTTTAATTTAATGGTATTCGGCAAAACAGTTTTTCTTCTCATTGACACACAATGCACTTTACAATGATTACACACAGAAAATAGTCTAGATTCCATACCTTTGTAACTGCACACTTCACATCTTGCTCTTTTTTCTATAAACTTCAGCCAATGAGCTCCTGTATTACTTGTTCTGACATCTCGTCGTTGCACGGAAAATGCATTTTTGCGTTGTTTCATGTTTTTTGGTGTTTGTGGTGACTTGTTTTTTTTTATTTGTTTATTTGTTAAAAGCCCTTGTGCAACGGCTCTCCGTAATTGCAAAACAGATATTTTCTCTAATAAATCACAATAAACTATATATGAGCTTACAAACAATATGTCTATAAGACCACAAAACATTCGGTGCCACCATTTACGTGATTTCCTTTCCACATTATATAATGCCCTTAATCGGTCTGCCAAATCCACTCCACCCATGAACCGATTATAATCAGCAACTGCTATATTACACGGAACTGGATGTGATGTGCCATTTTTTTCTTTTCTTGTAACAGTTCAGATCCATGGAAGTTTAAAATGATATGTACCGGCTTACTGTCCTTCCACTTAAAAAATGCAGTTCCATCTGACAAATATTTCGAATCGTGGTTACCTCGATGCAGTGTTTTATCAGATGTCATTTCTGACGGTAACCCTTTTCGATTTATTCGAATTGTTCCACAGCCCAGTGTTTTTTCAACTTTCAGCTTTTGAATTAACAATGTAGATGAAAAACGATTATCAAAATAAACCTCTCGGTTTTGATTCCACAAATGTTCTGTTAGTTCTAGTACCACACGTTCCCCAAGTCCATATTTTTCAAAACTAGAATTCACTTGTTCTTCTCTGCCTTGATAAACTTTAAAATTCATAATATAACCTTTTTGGTCAGCTAGGCACCACAGTTTGTATCCTCTTTTAATTGGTTTCATTGGATTGTACTGTTTTAGTGACAATCTACCTTTAAACTTAATCATGCTTTGGTCTACACTATCTTCCCTTGTCCCAAAATAATCCTGTTTGAAAACGGAATTTATTTTGTCAATCATAGGCCTTATTTTGTATAGTTTATCTTTATTATAAACTGTCTTTTAGGAAATCTATATCATACAATATATTATTGTATAATATAATTATTTTTATTCATGTTCTTCTTCATTTTTCGCTTTTCAACTAAGCCAAAATCTTGGTTGCAAGGTAAAAATGAGTGACCTCTTACTAAATACTTATGATTAATTTCATCAACAGATAGTGATGTATAAGCCAAAATTAAATTTTACGTTTTTTTGGATTTGAGCTCTCAAAATTTATCACAATATCAAACAATATAAAACATTAAACAATTAAAAAATGTTAGAATGCAGGTAAATTACAAATAACTTAAAATTTTTATTATAAACAATTATAAATAAATACATATTATTATAAATTACCTATAAACATAATTAAGTACAACATTTTAATACAAAATTTCTTTCTTTCTAATTTATTTATAAAAGATTAAATGTACACAATTTTCTATTTTTTTTTTGTTTTTCTGATATTAAATTCCCTTTTAAAAATTTAATAGCAGCATGAATCGTAAATCTTATAAAATAATTAATTAAGTATAGTCTAATGATGGACGGATACAGACTCCTTCATTACATGCGTTCGAGCCAGTGATGTATTAGCTACTATCTAGTTACAAACGGTAGCTTAACCCTTTAAAGGGCATAATTCTATGCTTACAACAGACAAAAAAAAATTATATTTTTCAATTTCTATAGTCTTTAAGACATTAAAAATCATGTTATTTACAACATCCCTCAATGAGGGTAGTTCTGAGGGGTTGTTTTTGAGGTGGTAAATATATTTACCACTGCTCATGTATAATGAAGTAAGGTGGTATATATATTTACCACTGCTCATGTATAATAAAGTAAGGGGGTATATATATTTACCACAGACCATTCACAACTTTTTATATATTATGTACAAAATAATTAAATAATTAAATAAACAAATAATAAATATTATTTTTTTATTAAAAAACAAAGAAATCAACAAACTAATTAAAAATAAAACAACAAAATTAAAATTCAGACTCAAATAAAATACAAGAGTATACAACAAAATATTGCTATTTTAAAATCATAAAAAAAACAGAGCGACAACAAATTATAGAAAGTATTTTAAAATTACAAAACATAGTATTACATAGTATTAAACAAAATAGTAAAACTTAAAAAATAAATAAAGAAGGAAATACATATTATAAACTTAAAACATATTCAAACTTTATAAATTGAATATTCAGACTTAATAAATAATTACAACTAACAAAGTAGAAGTAAATACATCACAAAACCTTACCTTTTTAAAAATTAAAAAAAAACAAAATTAAATTAATAATAATATAAAATATTTCAAACATGCCTACATTTTTAATAAAATGGTATGCATTGTATACAACAAAATAGTGTTTTAGGGGTTCTTGTGGAAGGGTGCAAAACATTCTAAACAAAGTGCAATATCACACATTTTGCAAATAATGTTTGAACGTTTCTGTGTCTCTTTAGTACTACAATATCCACAGCGACGATATGTACCTTTTGTTGGTAAATGATCACCAACATTTTGTAGGTAATATTGGTTGCCAACAATCACTTTTCCAGTTTTTTTTGTCAATTTTCTTTGCATTGACTTTTGAATACCCGGTTTTTTTTTTGAAGAATAATCACCAATTAATTGATTTGCTAATGTTAATCTGAAATTTAGGTGTGTATATTTTGATGATTTTGGGTCATGGAGATTACTAGTAGTTTGATATAGCACAAATGAATTTACTATAGAAGCATCTAGAAGATAATAAAATATTTTTAGCCACCATCTTCTGGACTTCCAGGCCACATTGTAGTAAGAATGAAACTGATCAAAATGGTCGACACCCCCCATATACTTATTATAGTCTACAATAGCAGCTGGAGCCTTCACTACTTGTTTAACTCCTAGATTGTCTCTTCTAGAAACAGAACCAATACAACTGCCATCATGCATATTACTAATTACATTTACACACTTTTTTCCTCTGTCTTTCCACTTACTTATAGTTATTTCATTAGAAGTAACTACATCAAACTGACCTTGTTTTAGTTTTTTGTCATCTTTTAGAACACTAGATGGAAAATATTTTTTATTTTATTTGATAGTACCACATGCAAAATTATTTTTCTCAACCATATTTTTCACCATAGGAATATTACTGAAAAACCCATCAAAATAAAAACAATAGCCTTTGTTGTCATAAAGATTAGCTAAATGTGTCACAACTTTTTCTCCAAGACCAATTTCTGGATCTCCTTGCTTGCCTTGGTATACTTCAAACTGTAGTAGGTATCCAGTCTTAGAACATGCAGCTGCCCAAATTTTTATACCTCGTTTGATTGGTTTAAGTGGCATATATTGTTTAATTGTGGTTCTTCCCTTGAAAGCAACCATACTTTCATCTATAGCAATATTTCTAGATGGGTTGAAATTTGAAAAAAACTTTTCATTTAGTTTGTTGATCAGCGGTCGCACTTTGTATAATTTATCATAATTAACATGTCCCCGTTTAGGCATAGTTAAATTATTATTCAAATGGAGAAATCGTAGTATAGACAGAAATCTTTTTAATGACATAATAGATGATATCCTTGGGACTTGAAAATTGGCATCTGTTGACCAGTAAGAACGAATAGTAGGTAATTTATGAAATCCCATTATGATGAGACAGCCAAAAAAGGCTTGTAGTTCTTCAATTGAAGTAACAAATTGTTGATTACATTGAGCAGCATATAATTCAGATTGAGTCTTGAAAGTATATAGAATATCATCATCAAAAAACAGTTTAAAAATATCAATTGGACTATTTATATCAACAGGTACTTTGGGTCCAAAAGGTTGTGTGAATTTATATCTCCTAAATGTTTTAGGTCTACAACCTCTTTTTTTCCATTTGAAAATCAATGTTGGTTGAGGAAATTTTTTTTTTTTTTTTGTTAATTTGTTGCTTATTGGCAAAATGTTAGGAGAAACAATATTATCTACATTTATTTCAGTAGACACATCACCATTTTCAATTATTTCTATGGGCATACTCATAATGTCAAAATCATTTGGAGAAAAATTGAGAGTAGGTGGTGGTGTGCTACTAGATATACTTGATACTGGTATGGTTGGTGATTTGGTTACATCTGGTTCATATGCTGGAGAATCAGATTGTGATGAAGTACTTCTTGTATTTTTGTGCTGTGGACTAGTTATTAATAATCCGTCTTCAAAATCTGAATCACCATCAATATCAGAGCATTCAGCTTGCTCAAAAGTGATTGAAAATAAATAGTCCCTTACACTATCTTCATCCATACTAAAATCATAAAAATAAATTACTTATTTATTTGATATACCTATACCTGTTTGCTAATAAAATAATATAAGTATAAATTTAAAACATACCTGTATGCTTGAATATATATTAATATAAATTGTGTTTACATCGCAAAGATGCAAATTCACGAACCGTAATCGAATGTAATCAGTTCATTTTCACGACCCTATCATATTTGAATTTCGATATTATCTTTTCGAAAAGGAGCGAAAAATAATTGATTACTTCATATCATGTTAAATTTTCACGTGATTTAGAAAATAAAACAATCATCGGTGTGGCTACACTGGTTGCTTGATAAATCAAATATTTCAAATATTGTTAAGAACAATTTCACGTGACCAACAAGTGAGCAGTGGTAAATATACTTACCACCTTTTTTTTTTTGTTATATCTACTGACCAATGAAGTCTTAGCAAATAAAACTTATAATTTATTGATGATAAACATTCTAAGAATACATAGACACCAAAATTGGACACTTAACATCAATAATGAGTGTCATATCACACATTTATTGAAAAAAACCTAGTGGTAAATATGGTTACCACTATTCGCTAAAGGGTTAAATTCATCGTTACACAGAGCTTCATGAACAACCAAATTGAAAGTCTTCTGAAAAAGATTTCTCTAATTATTGATTAACTTAGCAAATTGTATGTTAATTTTTTTGGTTAACATTTCCTAGTTTAATAATATTTGAAAAGTAAAAAATAATTATATTAAGATCCGTCTCAGAACAGCTATTTGAAATAAGGTAATAGGCTATAGGTTGTTTCCAATTAAACTTGATTCCTCTGAGCGTGTTTTGCAGGTTCATATGTTCTAAAAGAATTGGATTGGTTAAAACCATGCTTGGCCTAATACTTGTCCTTGTTCTTCTTGGTTTCAGCCTTTAAGACTATACCTCTAAATACAAATCTTGCCATCTGTCCCTGTCTTCCGCAGCTTCTCTCTATCTGATTCCTGGCTCTAACGTTTTTAAGTCCTTTTTTACACAGTCTTCCCACCCCAATCTGGGTCTTCGTAAAGGTCTTGCCTATAGGTTCTTCCTCTATTACCTGCCTAACTAGAGATTTTGCTTACGCCTGGCCATCATGTATCTGTATATAATATACATTAAAATTAATAAAAAATAAAACTATTTAGGTATATTTAGTTGTAACAGTTGAGCTGTAATTCATTAAATATTGGTAGCTAATAAAGAAAAAAAAGTATTAAAACATATATTGAAAGAAAAATATTTTTATAGAACAAACTACCCACGAAGGTTTACATGAAAAATATAAGAAAACTATTATGTTAAAATATGATTATTTTACTTACAAATAAAATGATTGGTCACTTTTTTTTATCATAAGCATTGCAAATGACACACTTCCTAGGCATCTTACTTATTAGTACAAACACTACAAACTTGAATGTTAAACAATAAAAATAACGATGCTTTCGTCTACACTCACTTCCCTTGTCCCAAAATAATGCTGTTTGAAAACGGAATTCATTTTGTCAATCATAGGCCTTATTTTGTATAGTTTATCTTTATTATAAACTGTCTTTTAATTCCTATCTATATCATACAATATATTATTGTATAATATAATTATTTTTATTCATGTTCTTCTTCATTTTTCGCTTTTCAACTAAGCCAAAATTAAAGGTTTTGCAAGGTAAAAATGAGTTAACTTGAAAGTTAAACAATAAAAATAACGAAAATCGGCAAAACTCAAGAAAAACACTTGATTAAACAGTTGAAAATTTCAAATCAGAACCAGTGTTAAAACAGGTCAATGTTTATCTAATAAATTATATTTATATATATACAATATTTCCATTGCTATAGCATCCTGGAGGTTGATACAACTCTCTTGTGTGGATAGAGAATACTGTAAGTGTTCGATCGGGTACTCCCTCTGTGGATAGACAATGCTGCTTGTTTTCGGCGAAACTTCCTTGTGCCGACGGAGACAAGGGTGAGATTAATGCCAGATTTCCCTAAAAAAAATATTTGAAATTTAAGTATGGTTTGTAAATAAAATTTAAAACTGTTTATTACCTGTTCATATAAACTGCTGAACGATGGTATGGAAATAACTATTGAACGCCCTCTATTGTATCACTGTAAAAATTTAGTTTATTAACATAACATAATAATAATATAAGTTAAGAAAAAATATTCATACCTCATCTTTTTTAACTTTTTCCATCCATTTTTGAACGATAGAATCAGGTGCGTATAATTTTACTTGATTTGTGTAAATGTAATCGCCCTGACTAATACCATAATGTATTCCCTCGTCAATAAAATGTTTTTGGATATAACTATTGTCAATGTTTCTCACATGGTTTCTCATTATTTCGAGTGTAGAGTTTTGTAGCGGTACGTTTATTTTTAAGAATGTAGCGATTAGCTCTATATGATGTAGTACAATTGGCTTAACTATTTCAGATTTTCTTTTAATAATATCAAAAATAGTAGTCTCTAAATCTTGCAACTGTAATAGATCGTTGCGATTTAACAGAACACGACATCCGTCTTGAATTTTTGATTCTAAAACGAGTGTGTTGTCCGATTGATACACCATACTAGTTAAAGAAATTGACTCTGTCTCCAAAAATATATTTCGATTATATTTTTCTTTTTAATCGAGTATATACGATAGAATTTTGCCCATAAGTCTGAATATACTTTTTAGCAAATCGACAGGAATATTTACATGACGTGAAGTTGTTATAATATGTATCTTGGTGTTGAATTCGCCGGTAGGGTCTAGTCCAATGTTTAAAAACTACCGAGCCGTGAAATCAATAGTCAAGTTACTGCAGTCGATGAGATGAGCTGGTGGTGCTGGTGGAGTATATTTAAAAGGTTTCTTCTTCCAAATGTTAGCCATATTTTCGATTGGTCCGGCCATATTTATTTTATACACCGAAAAATAATTTTATTTTAAAAACTGAGAAATAAATATATTTCAAACACTGAAAATGATACATTAAATTTATTACATAAGTGGTTCGCGTTTTTAAATAATTGACAAAAATATGAAAATTACATAAAAAAAATGTCATATTACAATAAAATATTACATTATTAGCGAAAACTTAATCTGCGGGCTGCTTTTGCGGTTTCACGTGCTACGAATGCCCTCGTCATCGGTCTGTTTACTTCAGACTAAAAAAAATTTGTTTATTTAGTATAAAATAATATGTAAAAATAAAATCGTATTACCTCAGTTTCGGCAGAAGAAGATAACCATCCCATTGCCAATTGTTTGACTGCTTTAATTTTCAAATTTGCTATTAAACAAAGACCAGTGAACTTAAGTTTTTTTTTCAATTCTTGGACATCGATGCGGGATAAATAATCTTCAACACTGCTTATTTTTGTATCTTTGGGTAACGGCATTTTCTTTCCAAGATACCTTGAAATATCACAGGCCTGACATAATGCACTAGGTCTTGTGTATATATTTTTCATCTGAATAACTAATTCTTCCACGGGATCATTTAATTGCAAAATCCTTGAAACATTCTCTTTAGTAAATCGTATATCATACAATATATTATTGTATAATATAATTATTTTTATTCATGTTCTTCTTCATTTTTCGCTTTTCAACTAAGCCAAAATTAAAGGTTTTGCAAGGTAAAAATGAGTTAACTTGAAAGTTAAACAATAAAAATAACGAAAATCGGCAAAACTCAAGAAAAACACTTGATTAAACAGTTGAAAATTTCAAATCAGAACCAGTGTTAACAGGTCAATCAAAACAAACAGCGCTACAGTTTGCTGAAAATTGCGCTACGCCCGCGCCACGCCCGCGATGATGTAGAAATAGTGTTTTGCACACAGATATATAAAAATACTAGATAGACGACTCCCTATTCCTACAATGTAATAATTATGAAGCCAACAAAATGGCCGAAATACTCTTATCTATGAGGTGAATGTTTATCTAATAAATTATATTTATATATATACAATATTTCCATTGCTATAGCATCCTGGAGGTTGATACAACTCTCTTGTGTGGATAGAGAATACTGTAAGTGTTCGATCGGGTACTCCCTCTGTGGATAGAGAATGCTGCTTGTATATATATATATACATTCATATTGCATCATTGCATAATATTATACATGTATATTACTATAGTAGTATAGTATACAGTGTATAGTGTGTACTATACACGATACACCACACATAGAGACATGCTATAGGTTATAGTCTTATAGCCCATAGGAGTATAGGACATAGTATAATACAACAATCTGTTTTTTTTTTTTTTAATTCAATTTATTTGAAAAAATATTTATACACTGACATTTTGTTTTGTTTGAGAAGAACTAATTTTTCAAACAATGAATCACTCAACTTGTTTCTTTTTACCGTCATAACATTTGACCCTGTGGAAAAAAGCCTTTCAACTGGTGCGCTCGACGGGATTGGTGTGTTATACTCCAAAAAAACTTTTAATACTGCTGGGTGTGTATGTAGCAAAGATAAATCTTGACAGTTGGACTTCAAATACAATTCAATTTCTTCCATGCATGAGGATTTTTTTGATTTCTTTTTAGCAACTGGTAAACAGAAAAAGTCTTCTGGGGCATACTCACTTTCACTATTCTCTGATTTTACATTTTGGATGACTCTGCGGGCAGTGGAGATACTCCTTTCTTTTGTATTGTTTCCTAAATGCATTTTGTATGTTTTTTATTTTCACCCGGCTGGACGCCCTTAGGAACTTCCATTTCCAGTAGATAATCTTATGCAACTTCCCCACAGGGTCGTTGCAATTAGTGAGCCCTAGGGAACCTCACACGTCACGGTCTTCGATGTCCTTTCCTCTATAACGAGCAACTCCCTGTCTGACCCTCATGATCGAATATATTTTCAAGTCCATCATCTCTTGCTGGCCACAGGCCACCTCAACTTACCCGGAGTGTCTACTAGGCAAATGGGTCAGAAGCTAAAGGGTTTATGTGGGTACCTGGTTATGCATATACAACCATATGGGATACTCGTACCCATATACATTTATTGTTTCTTTTTTTAAAACATGCCTATCATATGTGATTTTATTAATTGTTCCGTGAAATCATATTTTTTAAAAAAGTTTAAATTAAACACGAAATAAGCACATAAATTAATATACAATATAGTTGTTGTTTTCCTTCGTTCTTAATATAAGGTAACATTAGACTTGTTTTTGTTTTCTCTTCTATTCTATAAATGTATAACAAAAAAAAAAATGAGCTGTGCAATATATTTTATATAATCATCATGTATTTCTCGTCAAAATGAAGTTATTCGCTTTTCACGATGTTAAACTTCTCTTTTGTTTTAAGGTAAAACCAAGACAAATTCCTTTTTATCCTATATACATAGTAAAATAATTTATAAATCGAAAAACGTAAACATTATACTAAAATGTATACAAAAATTACAAAACCTGAGGTAATTTAATATATTTAGAGAGCAGATAATAAACATAAACGTCAGTCAATTTTCGACTGTAAAATTACAACAATAATAGCTCGAAAAAGCCTAAGCCTAGTAGGTGCATAATAACATAGATAATAATATAGTCAATAGTCATGAATAGCTATAGTACCCGCCACTGCATCTCCCTCTTCGCCGTCATTTCCGCCATCCTCTCCGCCGTCATCTAATAAATATTTAAAATAAGTGTAGAGATGACTATCCGCAACATCTTCTCTGGTGTTCCTCTCCGCCGTCATCTAATAAATATTCAAAATAAGCGTGGAGATGACTATCCGCAACATCTTCTCTGGTGTTTCGCGTCATAATAATATATGGATATAGCATCCACAACGGGATGCCGAAACCTACGATTGCCGCCGTGATGACCGCCACCACTTTCACCGACAAAAGAGTCACAATTTCCCTTATCACTGCCAGAATCACGGCGATCACTGTCACAATTGGTCCAATATGAAAGATATCATATGACCCATGAAATCAAATATCTGCTTTGACAAGTCCGGTGTAATTTGAATATAACGCGATGGAGTCATTACAAGTATAACGACTTTGAAACTATATGTCGGGTCAATACCAATTTGAATAAACTTACGGCTTTCAAAGTTTAGTGTGAAATTGCTTAATTAATTTTTGCGTAATTTACCTTCACGGCTTTCGTACGCTTCCATATGGCGATTCAATACCTCGTTAGCTCCGTCCTCATACCATTCTTCTTCAAGTGCTAACATGTGAAGTGCCAGGATGTCATTATAACCATCCTCAGAACAATCAGTTACTCTCTGGCTGGGTTGAGTGGTATTTAATAACCTCCCGAATATTAGTATGTCAAAATCCGGCAGTACCTGGGGCCGCACTATGTTTAGCATACTTGAAGAGATAGGTGATAAAGATCGAAGCCATTCGTCTATCTGTGATTGTCGTGGCGATGTAGGAGGAGGGAAATACCACACCACCTACAACATTCAGTGCGCATGCCCCAATTGTTTGTTACGGAGCCGCCGTTGGCGAATCTTCGCCACGTAATAAATTTAATTCTTTTTGTTATTATGGTAATCATGTATGTTTATTATTTTATTATCTATATTACATACTCATACATTAACTGGGACATCGATTCATAAACTCATCACTTTTCAAAGGGTAATCATCTTCAAGTATATATTGTGCAGGTTGACTAGAATTTTTAACCAAATTGACCTTTGCATGTGCTCGTTTTCTCGACATACTGATCTAGGTGCATTATACATAAAATAACTAAAATACAATGTCATAGTGACATATTATCGTTCATTGTGATCACATTGTCAAACAAAGTAAAATATTTTATTATGAAATCAATAATTTCAAAAATAAAACATACAAAATATAATATAGTACTTACCTATTAACTTAAAATGCAGTCGATAGATTAAAAATTAAAATGTTATATAAAATTTCATATTATTATAAAATGCCTAATAGAAATATTGTATTGATTAAGATTTATAAGATCAGCATTGTCATTTAATTTCTTTATTACAAATTTGTTTCTTTATTTTATTTAAGAATGGAGGAAACTATTACGTTAAGTTATAATATTATAATAATTTTATGCTTGTTTACTTTGGTATTTTAAAAGTTCACATTTTACTGAATCATAATTATGAATAACATATTTAATTATTGGAAAAAATAACGTATGATATCTTTTGTGTCTGAATTATGAATTAAAGATTTTTACATTAATTACATTTAAAATATTTGTTTGTAATTCAACGTTTTTTAATATTTATTTGATTATATCAATACATGAATCATTAGTTGTATATACTTTTAATAGCTACTTGTTCTTTTCTACCGCCTTTGCATTTACAATGGTATACATGTTGTTTTTAATGAGAAAAAAATAATGAAATACACGTGAAGTGTAATATTGTGTACGATAACTGTGAGTTTGCCATTGAACAATCATGGCCAAGTTCTAAATAATTATATATTATATTATTCAATAAATGCATATGTATGAGCCCCTGGCGCGATCTAACCATCTCAAAGCTCATAATTGCCAAATTGAATGAACACAATACACATACATTTTATATGTCTACAAAATATTTAATAAGGAGGATACACGTTGTATAAGCTATCAAATGTTAATAGTCTTATAATCAAATGTGTAGTAAAGAATATTTAACAAGTAGTTTATCAATTGTATATATAATTAATTTTGTTTATAGTATGTTTTTTGATATAATATACCTATCAAATAATCTTTTATTAAGTCAATTGGTATGTTGGTATTAATATGTTACTACATGCAACTGCTAAAAAATGATATATTTCAAAATTATATTGATACAATTCAAACAGAGTTCATCAATTGTGAACCGCAATTAATTTTACAAATACTTTCTCTTTTTTAAAAACATAATATCATACGTGATTTTATTAATTCATGAAATTATATGTTTTAAATAGTTTAAGTTAAACTTAAAATAAACACATAATGAGCATAAAATATAGTTTTTGTTATCCTTCATTCTTTATAAGTCAATATTTAAAAGGTTTCTTATTCCAAATGTTAGCCATATTTTCGATTGGTCCGGCCATATTTATTTTATACACCGAAAAATAATTTTATTTTAAAAACTGAGAAATAAATATATTTCAAACACTGAAAATGATACATTAAATTTATTACATAAGTGGTTCGCGTTTTTAAATAATTGACAAAAATATGAAAATTACATAAAAAAAAAATGTCATATTACAATAAAATATTACATTATTAGCGAAAACTTAATCTGCGGGCTGCTTTTGCGGTTTCACGTGCTACGAATGCCCTCGTCATCGGTCTGTTTACTTCAGACTAAAAAAAATTTGTTTATTTAGTATAAAATAATATGTAAAAATAAAATCGTATTACCTCAGTTTCGGCAGAAGAAGATAACCATCCCATTGCCAATTGTTTGACTGCTTTAATTTTCAAATTTGCTATTAAACAAAGACCAGTGAACTTAAGTTTTTTTTTCAATTCTTGGACATCGATGCGGGATAAATAATCTTCAACACTGCTTATTTTTGTATCTTTGGGTAACGGCATTTTCTTTCCAAGATACCTTGAAATATCACAGGCCTGACATAATGCACTAGGTCTTGTGTATATATTTTTCATCTGAATAACTAATTCTTCCACGGGATCATTTAATTGCAAAATCCTTGAAACATTCTCTTTAGTAAATCGTATATCATACAATATATTATTGTATAATATAATTATTTTTATTCATGTTCTTCTTCATTTTTCGCTTTTCAACTAAGCCAAAATTAAAGGTTTTGCAAGGTAAAAATGAGTTAACTTGAAAGTTAAACAATAAAAATAACGAAAATCGGCAAAACTCAAGAAAAACACTTGATTAAACAGTTGAAAATTTCAAATCAGAACCAGTGTTAACAGGTCAATCAAAACAAACAGCGCTACAGTTTGCTGAAAATTGCGCTACGCCCGCGCCACGCCCGCGATGATGTAGAAATAGTGTTTTGCACACAGATATATAAAAATACTAGATAGACGACTCCCTATTCCTACAATGTAATAATTATGAAGCCAACAAAATGGCCGAAATACTCTTATCTATGAGGTGAATGTTTATCTAATAAATTATATTTATATATATACAATATTTCCATTGCTATAGCATCCTGGAGGTTGATACAACTCTCTTGTGTGGATAGAGAATACTGTAAGTGTTCGATCGGGTACTCCCTCTGTGGATAGAGAATGCTGCTTGTATATATATATATACATTCATATTGCATCATTGCATAATATTATACATGTATATTACTATAGTAGTATATAGAGATGGAGAATTTACGTAAAAAAAAATATCGGTAAATTTACCGGTAAATTTTACGGTAAATTTACCAATAATGTGGTAAAAATGGTAAAATAGCTAAATCTTAGAGCAATTGTTATTTTTTATATTATACATTAGTTAATACGATTTGTACTAGGTGCTAATGTTGTATACCTACTTGTTAAATCTAGTTCTTTCTAATAGGTAATAACAATAATTAACAAAAAATTTAAAAAATGAACCTAAAATATCTATTGTTCTGTATTAGACATTAGTAATTAGTACATTTTATGAAATATGAATATTGAATTATTCATATTACAATTAATAAATAATTTAAATTAAATTAAACTAAACTATCAAAATTCACATAACCTTTATTTCTTTTTAAGTCAAAACATTTATATTTAGACTTAACTTTTGTATTAATAATAGTATATTATCAATATCACATTATCTGCATTCTTGGTATCTCCCTATAAAATCTTTCCTAATTACCTACTGATATTTAATGTTCTAATATATAGTAGAGGTGGCAGAATATTGATTTTATAGTCTATAACAAACTATATAAACTATAACAAGTCTATTAATATTACAAATGATAATATCACAGAAGTTCCTTTTTCGGTTTACCTACTTTGGTCCAACCCAAAAAATTTTAAGGTAATTTTGCCAACTGGAAAGTGGAAATTGGTAAAAATATTTTTGTTGATACGCTATAGACTAGAGTCTAGAGACTAGAAACTCGAAAATGTATCTGAAAATAGAAATATCAAATAGTCATAACAACACAGGTCGACAGCTGATAACAATATAACGATTGACGACTGACCGTATACCGAACAAATAGAAAATATGATTAGTACCACGGTTTAAGATTTATCTTAAACCGTGATTAGTACTTTATTCATTATTGTATTGTTATCATTTGATAAAAAATATATCTCTTTACAATGCAGACTAGGCGTTTTCGATTTCATTTGATTAGAGGGGTCACACAACATTTTTTTTTGGTAAAAAATAATTTACCGGTAAAAAAAAAATTGGTAAAATTTACGGTAAATTTTTTTACCGGTAAAAATTTACCTGGTAAATTTACACCACTCACATCTCTAGTAGTATAGTATACAGTGTATAGTGTGTACTATACACGATACACCACACATAGAGACATGCTATAGGTTATAGTCTTATAGCCCATAGGAGTATAGGACATAGTATAATACAACAATCTGTTTTTTTTTTTTTTAATTCAATTTATTTGAAAAAATATTTATACACTGACATTTTGTTTTGTTTGAGAAGAACTAATTTTTCAAACAATGAATCACTCAACTTGTTTCTTTTTACCGTCATAACATTTGACCCTGTGGAAAAAAGCCTTTCAACTGGTGCGCTCGACGGGATTGGTGTGTTATACTCCAAAAAAACTTTTAATACTGCTGGGTGTGTATGTAGCAAAGATAAATCTTGACAGTTGGACTTCAAATACAATTCAATTTCTTCCATGCATGAGGATTTTTTTGATTTCTTTTTAGCAACTGGTAAACAGAAAAAGTCTTCTGGGGCATACTCACTTTCACTATTCTCTGATTTTACATTTTGGATGACTCTGCGGGCAGTGGAGATACTCCTTTCTTTTGTATTGTTTCCTAAATGCATTTTGTATGTTTTTTATTTTCACCCGGCTGGACGCCCTTAGGAACTTCCATTTCCAGTAGATAATCTTATGCAACTTCCCCACAGGGTCGTTGCAATTAGTGAGCCCTAGGGAACCTCACACGTCACGGTCTTCGATGTCCTTTCCTCTATAACGAGCAACTCCCTGTCTGACCCTCATGATCGAATATATTTTCAAGTCCATCATCTCTTGCTGGCCACAGGCCACCTCAACTTACCCGGAGTGTCTACTAGGCAAATGGGTCAGAAGCTAAAGGGTTTATGTGGGTACCTGGTTATGCATATACAACCATATGGGATACTCGTACCCATATACATTTATTGTTTCTTTTTTTAAAACATGCCTATCATATGTGATTTTATTAATTGTTCCGTGAAATCATATTTTTTAAAAAAGTTTAAATTAAACACGAAATAAGCACATAAATTAATATACAATATAGTTGTTGTTTTCCTTCGTTCTTAATATAAGGTAACATTAGACTTGTTTTTGTTTTCTCTTCTATTCTATAAATGTATAACAAAAAAAAAAATGAGCTGTGCAATATATTTTATATAATCATCATGTATTTCTCGTCAAAATGAAGTTATTCGCTTTTCACGATGTTAAACTTCTCTTTTGTTTTAAGGTAAAACCAAGACAAATTCCTTTTTATCCTATATACATAGTAAAATAATTTATAAATCGAAAAACGTAAACATTATACTAAAATGTATACAAAAATTACAAAACCTGAGGTAATTTAATATATTTAGAGAGCAGATAATAAACATAAACGTCAGTCAATTTTCGACTGTAAAATTACAACAATAATAGCTCGAAAAAGCCTAAGCCTAGTAGGTGCATAATAACATAGATAATAATATAGTCAATAGTCATGAATAGCTATAGTACCCGCCACTGCATCTCCCTCTTCGCCGTCATTTCCGCCATCCTCTCCGCCGCCATCTAATAAATATTTAAAATAAGTGTAGAGATGACTATCCGCAACATCTTCTCTGGTGTTCCGCTCCGCCGTCATCTAATAAATATTCAAAATAAGCGTGGAGATGACTATCCGCAACATCTTCTCTGGTGTTTCGCGTCATAATAATATATGGATATAGCATCCACAACGGGATGCCGAAACCTACGATTGCCGCCGTGATGACCGCCACCACTTTCACCGACAAAAGAGTCACAATTTCCCTTATCACTGCCAGAATCACGGCGATCACTGTCACAATTGGTCCAATATGAAAGATATCATATGACCCATGAAATCAAATATCTGCTTTGACAAGTCCGGTGTAATTTGAATATAACGCGATGGAGTCATTACAAGTATAACGACTTTGAAACTATATGTCGGGTCAATACCAATTTGAATAAACTTACGGCTTTCAAAGTTTAGTGTGAAATTGCTTAATTAATTTTTGCGTAATTTACCTTCACGGCTTTCGTACGCTTCCATATGGCGATTCAATACCTCGTTAGCTCCGTCCTCATACCATTCTTCTTCAAGTGCTAACATGTGAAGTGCCAGGATGTCATTATAACCATCCTCAGAACAATCAGTTACTCTCTGGCTGGGTTGAGTGGTATTTAATAACCTCCCGAATATTAGTATGTCAAAATCCGGCAGTACCTGGGGCCGCACTATGTTTAGCATACTTGAAGAGATAGGTGATAAAGATCGAAGCCATTCGTCTATCTGTGATTGTCGTGGCGATGTAGGAGGAGGGAAATACCACACCACCTACAACATTCAGTGCGCATGCCCCAATTGTTTGTTACGGAGCCGCCGTTGGCGAATCTTCGCCACGTAATAAATTTAATTCTTTTTGTTATTATGGTAATCATGTATGTTTATTATTTTATTATCTATATTACATACTCATACATTAACTGGGACATCGATTCATAAACTCATCACTTTTCAAAGGGTAATCATCTTCAAGTATATATTGTGCAGGTTGACTAGAATTTTTAACCAAATTGACCTTTGCATGTGCTCGTTTTCTCGACATACTGATCTAGGTGCATTATACATAAAATAACTAAAATACAATGTCATAGTGACATATTATCGTTCATTGTGATCACATTGTCAAACAAAGTAAAATATTTTATTATGAAATCAATAATTTCAAAAATAAAACATACAAAATATAATATAGTACTTACCTATTAACTTAAAATGCAGTCGATAGATTAAAAATTAAAATGTTATATAAAATTTCATATTATTATAAAATGCCTAATAGAAATATTGTATTGATTAAGATTTATAAGATCAGCATTGTCATTTAATTTCTTTATTACAAATTTGTTTCTTTATTTTATTTAAGAATGGAGGAAACTATTACGTTAAGTTATAATATTATAATAATTTTATGCTTGTTTACTTTGGTATTTTAAAAGTTCACATTTTACTGAATCATAATTATGAATAACATATTTAATTATTGGAAAAAATAACGTATGATATCTTTTGTGTCTGAATTATGAATTAAAGATTTTTACATTAATTACATTTAAAATATTTGTTTGTAATTCAACGTTTTTTAATATTTATTTGATTATATCAATACATGAATCATTAGTTGTATATACTTTTAATAGCTACTTGTTCTTTTCTACCGCCTTTGCATTTACAATGGTATACATGTTGTTTTTAATGAGAAAAAAATAATGAAATACACGTGAAGTGTAATATTGTGTACGATAACTGTGAGTTTGCCATTGAACAATCATGGCCAAGTTCTAAATAATTATATATTATATTATTCAATAAATGCATATGTATGAGCCCCTGGCGCGATCTAACCATCTCAAAGCTCATAATTGCCAAATTGAATGAACACAATACACATACATTTTATATGTCTACAAAATATTTAATAAGGAGGATACACGTTGTATAAGCTATCAAATGTTAATAGTCTTATAATCAAATGTGTAGTAAAGAATATTTAACAAGTAGTTTATCAATTGTATATATAATTAATTTTGTTTATAGTATGTTTTTTGATATAATATACCTATCAAATAATCTTTTATTAAGTCAATTGGTATGTTGGTATTAATATGTTACTACATGCAACTGCTAAAAAATGATATATTTCAAAATTATATTGATACAATTCAAACAGAGTTCATCAATTGTGAACCGCAATTAATTTTACAAATACTTTCTCTTTTTTAAAAACATAATATCATACGTGATTTTATTAATTCATGAAATTATATGTTTTAAATAGTTTAAGTTAAACTTAAAATAAACACATAATGAGCATAAAATATAGTTTTTGTTATCCTTCATTCTTTATAAGTCAATATTTAAAAGGTTTCTTATTCCAAATGTTAGCCATATTTTCGATTGGTCCGGCCATATTTATTTTATACACCGAAAAATAATTTTATTTTAAAAACTGAGAAATAAATATATTTCAAACACTGAAAATGATACATTAAATTTATTACATAAGTGGTTCGCGTTTTTAAATAATTGACAAAAATATGAAAATTACATAAAAAAAAAATGTCATATTACAATAAAATATTACATTATTAGCGAAAACTTAATCTGCGGGCTGCTTTTGCGGTTTCACGTGCTACGAATGCCCTCGTCATCGGTCTGTTTACTTCAGACTAAAAAAAATTTGTTTATTTAGTATAAAATAATATGTAAAAATAAAATCGTATTACCTCAGTTTCGGCAGAAGAAGATAACCATCCCATTGCCAATTGTTTGACTGCTTTAATTTTCAAATTTGCTATTAAACAAAGACCAGTGAACTTAAGTTTTTTTTTCAATTCTTGGACATCGATGCGGGATAAATAATCTTCAACACTGCTTATTTTTGTATCTTTGGGTAACGGCATTTTCTTTCCAAGATACCTTGAAATATCACAGGCCTGACATAATGCACTAGGTCGTGTGTATATATTTTTCATCTGAATAACTAATTCTTCCACGGGATCATTTAATTGCAAAATCCTTGAAACATTCTCTTTAGTAAATCGTATATCATACAATATATTATTGTATAATATAATTATTTTTATTCATGTTCTTCTTCATTTTTCGCTTTTCAACTAAGCCAAAATTAAAGGTTTTGCAAGGTAAAAATGAGTTAACTTGAAAGTTAAACAATAAAAATAACGAAAATCGGCAAAACTCAAGAAAAACACTTGATTAAACAGTTGAAAATTTCAAATCAGAACCAGTGTTAACAGGTCAATCAAAACAAACAGCGCTACAGTTTGCTGAAAATTGCACTACGCCCGCGCCACGCCCGCGATGATGTAGAAATAGTGTTTTGCACACAGATATATAAAAATACTAGATAGGCGACTCCCTATTCCTACAATGTAATAATTATGAAGCCAACAAAATGGCCGAAATACTCTTATCTATGAGGTGAATGTTTATCTAATAAATTATATTTATATATATACAATATTTCCATTGCTATAGCATCCTGGAGGTTGATACAACTCTCTTGTGTGGATAGAGAATACTGTAAGTGTTCGATCGGGTACTCCCTCTGTGGATAGAGAATGCTGCTTGTATATATATATATACATTCATATTGCATCATTGCATAATATTATACATGTATATTACTATAGTAGTATAGTATACAGTGTATAGTGTGTACTATACACGATACACCACACATAGAGACATGCTATAGGTTATAGTCTTATAGCCCATAGGAGTATAGGACATAGTATAATACAACAATCTGTTTTTTTTTTTTTTAATTCAATTTATTTGAAAAAATATTTTTACACTGACATTTTGTTTTGTTTGAGAAGAACTAATTTTTCAAACAATGAATCACTCAACTTGTTTCTTTTTACCGTCATAACATTTGACCCTGTGGAAAAAAGCCTTTCAACTGGTGCGCTCGACGGGATTGGTGTGTTATACTCCAAAAAAACTTTTAATACTGCTGGGTGTGTATGTAGCAAAGATAAATCTTGACAGTTGGACTTCAAATACAATTCAATTTCTTCCATGCATGAGGATTTTTTTGATTTCTTTTTAGCAACTGGTAAACAGAAAAAGTCTTCTGGGGCATACTCACTTTCACTATTCTCTGATTTTACATTTTGGATGACTCTGCGGGCAGTGGAGATACTCCTTTCTTTTGTATTGTTTCCTAAATGCATTTTGTATGTTTTTTATTTTCACCCGGCTGGACGCCCTTAGGAACTTCCATTTCCAGTAGATAATCTTATGCAACTTCCCCACAGGGTCGTTGCAATTAGTGAGCCCTAGGGAACCTCACACGTCACGGTCTTCGATGTCCTTTCCTCTATAACGAGCAACTCCCTGTCTGACCCTCATGATCGAATATATTTTCAAGTCCATCATCTCTTGCTGGCCACAGGCCACCTCAACTTACCCGGAGTGTCTACTAGGCAAATGGGTCAGAAGCTAAAGGGTTTATGTGGGTACCTGGTTATGCATATACAACCATATGGGATACTCGTACCCATATACATTTATTGTTTCTTTTTTTAAAACATGCCTATCATATGTGATTTTATTAATTGTTCCGTGAAATCATATTTTTTAAAAAAGTTTAAATTAAACACGAAATAAGCACATAAATTAATATACAATATAGTTGTTGTTTTCCTTCGTTCTTAATATAAGGTAACATTAGACTTGTTTTTGTTTTCTCTTCTATTCTATAAATGTATAACAAAAAAAAAAATGAGCTGTGCAATATATTTTATATAATCATCATGTATTTCTCGTCAAAATGAAGTTATTCGCTTTTCACGATGTTAAACTTCTCTTTTGTTTTAAGGTAAAACCAAGACAAATTCCTTTTTATCCTATATACATAGTAAAATAATTTATAAATCGAAAAACGTAAACATTATACTAAAATGTATACAAAAATTACAAAACCTGAGGTAATTTAATATATTTAGAGAGCAGATAATAAACATAAACGTCAGTCAATTTTCGACTGTAAAATTACAACAATAATAGCTCGAAAAAGCCTAAGCCTAGTAGGTGCATAATAACATAGATAATAATATAGTCAATAGTCATGAATAGCTATAGTACCCGCCACTGCATCTCCCTCTTCGCCGTCATTTCCGCCATCCTCTCCGCCGCCATCTAATAAATATTTAAAATAAGTGTAGAGATGACTATCCGCAACATCTTCTCTGGTGTTCCGCTCCGCCGTCATCTAATAAATATTCAAAATAAGCGTGGAGATGACTATCCGCAACATCTTCTCTGGTGTTTCGCGTCATAATAATATATGGATATAGCATCCACAACGGGATGCCGAAACCTACGATTGCCGCCGTGATGACCGCCACCACTTTCACCGACAAAAGAGTCACAATTTCCCTTATCACTGCCAGAATCACGGCGATCACTGTCACAATTGGTCCAATATGAAAGATATCATATGACCCATGAAATCAAATATCTGCTTTGACAAGTCCGGTGTAATTTGAATATAACGCGATGGAGTCATTACAAGTATAACGACTTTGAAACTATATGTCGGGTCAATACCAATTTGAATAAACTTACGGCTTTCAAAGTTTAGTGTGAAATTGCTTAATTAATTTTTGCGTAATTTACCTTCACGGCTTTCGTACGCTTCCATATGGCGATTCAATACCTCGTTAGCTCCGTCCTCATACCATTCTTCTTCAAGTGCTAACATGTGAAGTGCCAGGATGTCATTATAACCATCCTCAGAACAATCAGTTACTCTCTGGCTGGGTTGAGTGGTATTTAATAACCTCCCGAATATTAGTATGTCAAAATCCGGCAGTACCTGGGGCCGCACTATGTTTAGCATACTTGAAGAGATAGGTGATAAAGATCGAAGCCATTCGTCTATCTGTGATTGTCGTGGCGATGTAGGAGGAGGGAAATACCACACCACCTACAACATTCAGTGCGCATGCCCCAATTGTTTGTTACGGAGCCGCCGTTGGCGAATCTTCGCCACGTAATAAATTTAATTCTTTTTGTTATTATGGTAATCATGTATGTTTATTATTTTATTATCTATATTACATACTCATACATTAACTGGGACATCGATTCATAAACTCATCACTTTTCAAAGGGTAATCATCTTCAAGTATATATTGTGCAGGTTGACTAGAATTTTTAACCAAATTGACCTTTGCATGTGCTCGTTTTCTCGACATACTGATCTAGGTGCATTATACATAAAATAACTAAAATACAATGTCATAGTGACATATTATCGTTCATTGTGATCACATTGTCAAACAAAGTAAAATATTTTATTATGAAATCAATAATTTCAAAAATAAAACATACAAAATATAATATAGTACTTACCTATTAACTTAAAATGCAGTCGATAGATTAAAAATTAAAATGTTATATAAAATTTCATATTATTATAAAATGCCTAATAGAAATATTGTATTGATTAAGATTTATAAGATCAGCATTGTCATTTAATTTCTTTATTACAAATTTGTTTCTTTATTTTATTTAAGAATGGAGGAAACTATTACGTTAAGTTATAATATTATAATAATTTTATGCTTGTTTACTTTGGTATTTTAAAAGTTCACATTTTACTGAATCATAATTATGAATAACATATTTAATTATTGGAAAAAATAACGTATGATATCTTTTGTGTCTGAATTATGAATTAAAGATTTTTACATTAATTACATTTAAAATATTTGTTTGTAATTCAACGTTTTTTAATATTTATTTGATTATATCAATACATGAATCATTAGTTGTATATACTTTTAATAGCTACTTGTTCTTTTCTACCGCCTTTGCATTTACAATGGTATACATGTTGTTTTTAATGAGAAAAAAATAATGAAATACACGTGAAGTGTAATATTGTGTACGATAACTGTGAGTTTGCCATTGAACAATCATGGCCAAGTTCTAAATAATTATATATTATATTATTCAATAAATGCATATGTATGAGCCCCTGGCGCGATCTAACCATCTCAAAGCTCATAATTGCCAAATTGAATGAACACAATACACATACATTTTATATGTCTACAAAATATTTAATAAGGAGGATACACGTTGTATAAGCTATCAAATGTTAATAGTCTTATAATCAAATGTGTAGTAAAGAATATTTAACAAGTAGTTTATCAATTGTATATATAATTAATTTTGTTTATAGTATGTTTTTTGATATAATATACCTATCAAATAATCTTTTATTAAGTCAATTGGTATGTTGGTATTAATATGTTACTACATGCAACTGCTAAAAAATGATATATTTCAAAATTATATTGATACAATTCAAACAGAGTTCATCAATTGTGAACCGCAATTAATTTTACAAATACTTTCTCTTTTTTAAAAACATAATATCATACGTGATTTTATTAATTCATGAAATTATATGTTTTAAATAGTTTAAGTTAAACTTAAAATAAACACATAATGAGCATAAAATATAGTTTTTGTTATCCTTCATTCTTTATAAGTCAATATTTAAAAGGTTTCTTATTCCAAATGTTAGCCATATTTTCGATTGGTCCGGCCATATTTATTTTATACACCGAAAAATAATTTTATTTTAAAAACTGAGAAATAAATATATTTCAAACACTGAAAATGATACATTAAATTTATTACATAAGTGGTTCGCGTTTTTAAATAATTGACAAAAATATGAAAATTACATAAAAAAAAAATGTCATATTACAATAAAATATTACATTATTAGCGAAAACTTAATCTGCGGGCTGCTTTTGCGGTTTCACGTGCTACGAATGCCCTCGTCATCGGTCTGTTTACTTCAGACTAAAAAAAATTTGTTTATTTAGTATAAAATAATATGTAAAAATAAAATCGTATTACCTCAGTTTCGGCAGAAGAAGATAACCATCCCATTGCCAATTGTTTGACTGCTTTAATTTTCAAATTTGCTATTAAACAAAGACCAGTGAACTTAAGTTTTTTTTTCAATTCTTGGACATCGATGCGGGATAAATAATCTTCAACACTGCTTATTTTTGTATCTTTGGGTAACGGCATTTTCTTTCCAAGATACCTTGAAATATCACAGGCCTGACATAATGCACTAGGTCGTGTGTATATATTTTTCATCTGAATAACTAATTCTTCCACGGGATCATTTAATTGCAAAATCCTTGAAACATTCTCTTTAGTAAATCGTATATCATACAATATATTATTGTATAATATAATTATTTTTATTCATGTTCTTCTTCATTTTTCGCTTTTCAACTAAGCCAAAATTAAAGGTTTTGCAAGGTAAAAATGAGTTAACTTGAAAGTTAAACAATAAAAATAACGAAAATCGGCAAAACTCAAGAAAAACACTTGATTAAACAGTTGAAAATTTCAAATCAGAACCAGTGTTAACAGGTCAATCAAAACAAACAGCGCTACAGTTTGCTGAAAATTGCACTACGCCCGCGCCACGCCCGCGATGATGTAGAAATAGTGTTTTGCACACAGATATATAAAAATACTAGATAGGCGACTCCCTATTCCTACAATGTAATAATTATGAAGCCAACAAAATGGCCGAAATACTCTTATCTATGAGGTGAATGTTTATCTAATAAATTATATTTATATATATACAATATTTCCATTGCTATAGCATCCTGGAGGTTGATACAACTCTCTTGTGTGGATAGAGAATACTGTAAGTGTTCGATCGGGTACTCCCTCTGTGGATAGAGAATGCTGCTTGTATATATATATATACATTCATATTGCATCATTGCATAATATTATACATGTATATTACTATAGTAGTATAGTATACAGTGTATAGTGTGTACTATACACGATACACCACACATAGAGACATGCTATAGGTTATAGTCTTATAGCCCATAGGAGTATAGGACATAGTATAATACAACAATCTGTTTTTTTTTTTTTTAATTCAATTTATTTGAAAAAATATTTTTACACTGACATTTTGTTTTGTTTGAGAAGAACTAATTTTTCAAACAATGAATCACTCAACTTGTTTCTTTTTACCGTCATAACATTTGACCCTGTGGAAAAAAGCCTTTCAACTGGTGCGCTCGACGGGATTGGTGTGTTATACTCCAAAAAAACTTTTAATACTGCTGGGTGTGTATGTAGCAAAGATAAATCTTGACAGTTGGACTTCAAATACAATTCAATTTCTTCCATGCATGAGGATTTTTTTGATTTCTTTTTAGCAACTGGTAAACAGAAAAAGTCTTCTGGGGCATACTCACTTTCACTATTCTCTGATTTTACATTTTGGATGACTCTGCGGGCAGTGGAGATACTCCTTTCTTTTGTATTGTTTCCTAAATGCATTTTGTATGTTTTTTATTTTCACCCGGCTGGACGCCCTTAGGAACTTCCATTTCCAGTAGATAATCTTATGCAACTTCCCCACAGGGTCGTTGCAATTAGTGAGCCCTAGGGAACCTCACACGTCACGGTCTTCGATGTCCTTTCCTCTATAACGAGCAACTCCCTGTCTGACCCTCATGATCGAATATATTTTCAAGTCCATCATCTCTTGCTGGCCACAGGCCACCTCAACTTACCCGGAGTGTCTACTAGGCAAATGGGTCAGAAGCTAAAGGGTTTATGTGGGTACCTGGTTATGCATATACAACCATATGGGATACTCGTACCCATATACATTTATTGTTTCTTTTTTTAAAACATGCCTATCATATGTGATTTTATTAATTGTTCCGTGAAATCATATTTTTTAAAAAAGTTTAAATTAAACACGAAATAAGCACATAAATTAATATACAATATAGTTGTTGTTTTCCTTCGTTCTTAATATAAGGTAACATTAGACTTGTTTTTGTTTTCTCTTCTATTCTATAAATGTATAACAAAAAAAAAAATGAGCTGTGCAATATATTTTATATAATCATCATGTATTTCTCGTCAAAATGAAGTTATTCGCTTTTCACGATGTTAAACTTCTCTTTTGTTTTAAGGTAAAACCAAGACAAATTCCTTTTTATCCTATATACATAGTAAAATAATTTATAAATCGAAAAACGTAAACATTATACTAAAATGTATACAAAAATTACAAAACCTGAGGTAATTTAATATATTTAGAGAGCAGATAATAAACATAAACGTCAGTCAATTTTCGACTGTAAAATTACAACAATAATAGCTCGAAAAAGCCTAAGCCTAGTAGGTGCATAATAACATAGATAATAATATAGTCAATAGTCATGAATAGCTATAGTACCCGCCACTGCATCTCCCTCTTCGCCGTCATTTCCGCCATCCTCTCCGCCGCCATCTAATAAATATTTAAAATAAGTGTAGAGATGACTATCCGCAACATCTTCTCTGGTGTTCCGCTCCGCCGTCATCTAATAAATATTCAAAATAAGCGTGGAGATGACTATCCGCAACATCTTCTCTGGTGTTTCGCGTCATAATAATATATGGATATAGCATCCACAACGGGATGCCGAAACCTACGATTGCCGCCGTGATGACCGCCACCACTTTCACCGACAAAAGAGTCACAATTTCCCTTATCACTGCCAGAATCACGGCGATCACTGTCACAATTGGTCCAATATGAAAGATATCATATGACCCATGAAATCAAATATCTGCTTTGACAAGTCCGGTGTAATTTGAATATAACGCGATGGAGTCATTACAAGTATAACGACTTTGAAACTATATGTCGGGTCAATACCAATTTGAATAAACTTACGGCTTTCAAAGTTTAGTGTGAAATTGCTTAATTAATTTTTGCGTAATTTACCTTCACGGCTTTCATACGCTTCCATATGGCGATTCAATACCTCGTTAGCTCCGTCCTCATACCATTCTTCTTCAAGTGCTAACATGTGAAGTGCCAGGATGTCATTATAACCATCCTCAGAACAATCAGTTACTCTCTGGCTGGGTTGAGTGGTATTTAATAACCTCCCGAATATTAGTATGTCAAAATCCGGCAGTACCTGGGGCCGCACTATGTTTAGCATACTTGAAGAGATAGGTGATAAAGATCGAAGCCATTCGTCTATCTGTGATTGTCGTGGCGATGTAGGAGGAGGGAAATACCACACCACCTACAACATTCAGTGCGCATGCCCCAATTGTTTGTTACGGAGCCGCCGTTGGCGAATCTTCGCCACGTAATAAATTTAATTCTTTTTGTTATTATGGTAATCATGTATGTTTATTATTTTATTATCTATATTACATACTCATACATTAACTGGGACATCGATTCATAAACTCATCACTTTTCAAAGGGTAATCATCTTCAAGTATATATTGTGCAGGTTGACTAGAATTTTTAACCAAATTGACCTTTGCATGTGCTCGTTTTCTCGACATACTGATCTAGGTGCATTATACATAAAATAACTAAAATACAATGTCATAGTGACATATTATCGTTCATTGTGATCACATTGTCAAACAAAGTAAAATATTTTATTATGAAATCAATAATTTCAAAAATAAAACATACAAAATATAATATAGTACTTACCTATTAACTTAAAATGCAGTCGATAGATTAAAAATTAAAATGTTATATAAAATTTCATATTATTATAAAATGCCTAATAGAAATATTGTATTGATTAAGATTTATAAGATCAGCATTGTCATTTAATTTCTTTATTACAAATTTGTTTCTTTATTTTATTTAAGAATGGAGGAAACTATTACGTTAAGTTATAATATTATAATAATTTTATGCTTGTTTACTTTGGTATTTTAAAAGTTCACATTTTACTGAATCATAATTATGAATAACATATTTAATTATTGGAAAAAATAACGTATGATATCTTTTGTGTCTGAATTATGAATTAAAGATTTTTACATTAATTACATTTAAAATATTTGTTTGTAATTCAACGTTTTTTAATATTTATTTGATTATATCAATACATGAATCATTAGTTGTATATACTTTTAATAGCTACTTGTTCTTTTCTACCGCCTTTGCATTTACAATGGTATACATGTTGTTTTTAATGAGAAAAAAATAATGAAATACACGTGAAGTGTAATATTGTGTACGATAACTGTGAGTTTGCCATTGAACAATCATGGCCAAGTTCTAAATAATTATATATTATATTATTCAATAAATGCATATGTATGAGCCCCTGGCGCGATCTAACCATCTCAAAGCTCATAATTGCCAAATTGAATGAACACAATACACATACATTTTATATGTCTACAAAATATTTAATAAGGAGGATACACGTTGTATAAGCTATCAAATGTTAATAGCCTTATAATCAAATGTGTAGTAAAGAATATTTAACAAGTAGTTTATCAATTGTATATATAATTAATTTTGTTTATAGTATGTTTTTTGATATAATATACCTATCAAATAATCTTTTATTAAGTCAATTGGTATGTTGGTATTAATATGTTACTACATGCAACTGCTAAAAAATGATATATTTCAAAATTATATTGATACAATTCAAACAGAGTTCATCAATTGTGAACCGCAATTAATTTTACAAATACTTTCTCTTTTTTAAAAACATAATATCATACGTGATTTTATTAATTCATGAAATTATATGTTTTAAATAGTTTAAGTTAAACTTAAAATAAACACATAATGAGCATAAAATATAGTTTTTGTTATCCTTCATTCTTTATAAGTCAATATTTAAAAGGTTTCTTATTCCAAATGTTAGCCATATTTTCGATTGGTCCGGCCATATTTATTTTATACACCGAAAAATAATTTTATTTTAAAAACTGAGAAATAAATATATTTCAAACACTGAAAATGATACATTAAATTTATTACATAAGTGGTTCGCGTTTTTAAATAATTGACAAAAATATGAAAATTACATAAAAAAAAAATGTCATATTACAATAAAATATTACATTATTAGCGAAAACTTAATCTGCGGGCTGCTTTTGCGGTTTCACGTGCTACGAATGCCCTCGTCATCGGTCTGTTTACTTCAGACTAAAAAAAATTTGTTTATTTAGTATAAAATAATATGTAAAAATAAAATCGTATTACCTCAGTTTCGGCAGAAGAAGATAACCATCCCATTGCCAATTGTTTGACTGCTTTAATTTTCAAATTTGCTATTAAACAAAGACCAGTGAACTTAAGTTTTTTTTTCAATTCTTGGACATCGATGCGGGATAAATAATCTTCAACACTGCTTATTTTTGTATCTTTGGGTAACGGCATTTTCTTTCCAAGATACCTTGAAATATCACAGGCCTGACATAATGCACTAGGTCGTGTGTATATATTTTTCATCTGAATAACTAATTCTTCCACGGGATCATTTAATTGCAAAATCCTTGAAACATTCTCTTTAGTAAATCGTATATCATACAATATATTATTGTATAATATAATTATTTTTATTCATGTTCTTCTTCATTTTTCGCTTTTCAACTAAGCCAAAATTAAAGGTTTTGCAAGGTAAAAATGAGTTAACTTGAAAGTTAAACAATAAAAATAACGAAAATCGGCAAAACTCAAGAAAAACACTTGATTAAACAGTTGAAAATTTCAAATCAGAACCAGTGTTAACAGGTCAATCAAAACAAACAGCGCTACAGTTTGCTGAAAATTGCACTACGCCCGCGCCACGCCCGCGATGATGTAGAAATAGTGTTTTGCACACAGATATATAAAAATACTAGATAGGCGACTCCCTATTCCTACAATGTAATAATTATGAAGCCAACAAAATGGCCGAAATACTCTTATCTATGAGGTGAATGTTTATCTAATAAATTATATTTATATATATACAATATTTCCATTGCTATAGCATCCTGGAGGTTGATACAACTCTCTTGTGTGGATAGAGAATACTGTAAGTGTTCGATCGGGTACTCCCTCTGTGGATAGAGAATGCTGCTTGTATATATATATATACATTCATATTGCATCATTGCATAATATTATACATGTATATTACTATAGTAGTATAGTATACAGTGTATAGTGTGTACTATACACGATACACCACACATAGAGACATGCTATAGGTTATAGTCTTATAGCCCATAGGAGTATAGGACATAGTATAATACAACAATCTGTTTTTTTTTTTTTTAATTCAATTTATTTGAAAAAATATTTTTACACTGACATTTTGTTTTGTTTGAGAAGAACTAATTTTTCAAACAATGAATCACTCAACTTGTTTCTTTTTACCGTCATAACATTTGACCCTGTGGAAAAAAGCCTTTCAACTGGTGCGCTCGACGGGATTGGTGTGTTATACTCCAAAAAAACTTTTAATACTGCTGGGTGTGTATGTAGCAAAGATAAATCTTGACAGTTGGACTTCAAATACAATTCAATTTCTTCCATGCATGAGGATTTTTTTGATTTCTTTTTAGCAACTGGTAAACAGAAAAAGTCTTCTGGGGCATACTCACTTTCACTATTCTCTGATTTTACATTTTGGATGACTCTGCGGGCAGTGGAGATACTCCTTTCTTTTGTATTGTTTCCTAAATGCATTTTGTATGTTTTTTATTTTCACCCGGCTGGACGCCCTTAGGAACTTCCATTTCCAGTAGATAATCTTATGCAACTTCCCCACAGGGTCGTTGCAATTAGTGAGCCCTAGGGAACCTCACACGTCACGGTCTTCGATGTCCTTTCCTCTATAACGAGCAACTCCCTGTCTGACCCTCATGATCGAATATATTTTCAAGTCCATCATCTCTTACTGGCCACAGGCCACCTCAACTTACCCGGAGTGTCTACTAGGCAAATGGGTCAGAAGCTAAAGGGTTTATGTGGGTACCTGGTTATGCATATACAACCATATGGGATACTCGTACCCATATACATTTATTGTTTCTTTTTTAAAAACATGCCTGGGTCAGGTCTGCATAGTATGCATCGAAGCCTCCCGGTGATGTAAATGCCGCTGTTGTTGGTGTGCCTCCTGTGACTGCTCTCCCTGCTTTGGAAGCTGATGGTAGTGGTCTGTGGACGGGGGGCTGTTGTTGTGCTCTCCTGACACGCTCATGCGCACCATTCCCCAGGATTAGCCTTTGCACCCTTGTTGTCGCCAGCTGCTTCCTGGTCACCAGACCCACCGCGCGGTAGAACACCTTTTTTCCGTCTTCGAACATGTCTATGTCCGTGTCCTCCCATTCCTTCTCGTCCACCTCTGTCGGAACGTCCGGTTCCGGCAGATCTTCTCCCTCGCCCACCAATGCTCTGCGTGGTCGGCCTTGCGCAACTCCTACTCCAGAATAGTAGAAGGATGCCACAAATTACCGAGACGCACAATCCCAAGATGTATATGACTGGGTTTTTGAGCCAACTTTGGTTGCGATGTCCATGCCTGCCTGCATCACCCCCAGCCTCAGAGTCGTTGATCTGACTTGTGGGAGGGGTTGGGATATCATGGCAGCCATTGCTTCCACGGGCCGTGTTGAGGGGAGTACGGTCTTGGGTACTTCCCGCGTTAATACGTGGTCTGATCCAGACATCTTCGAACTCCTCTAGCTCCCTGATAAGTGGGGCCTGTTCCCACTCCTTATTATCCAGGTTGTATTCGACGGGGCCTGAACCCGTACGCTTATTATGCAAGTTTTTACCGAGAGAGACTATTGCGGACCCTCGGTTTATCACTCTTTCGAGAGTTCTTTTATACACCGATATGTGTTTTGCTCTTTATCGTCAATTTGATATGTGAGAGCTATTATAAAGTTGATAAGGCTTTATTTTTCGCTTTAGAGGGCAAAACCGTCAAAGTACTCTTACACCGTGAATCCGACACTGGCAAATGGGCGTACTACCTCCATTGCACGATTTTCCAGACCTAACCTTTTTTTTTCCCCGTTTGAATCGCAGTCAGGGAGGGGAAAAGGTTTCCCTATTACTGCCTCTCTGGCCGCATCAATTATCATTAAACAATTAAAAATAAATACATATTATAAATTATAAACATAATTAAGAACAACATTTTAATACAAAGTCTTTCTTTCTCGTTTATTTATAAATGATTTAATATACACAATTTTTTATTAATAGACTCTTGGGTTTAATTGATATGACATTCTTTAATCGACTACGATGCTAAAGAGAGCAAGCTTATGCTGCCCGTGTTAAAGATTACTTTGATTATATAATGAGTCCATGACTGAGTAACAATACCGATAAGCTTTCGGTCTAGTTCACTTTCACAGGGTCTACACCAGGAATAGGACTAGCTGATCATCTGAGCCTGGCACAACACTCTCATCTTCTTCAGCAGGAGAATTGAGTGCAATCGCCATCGCACTATCTGGGTCTAATCTCGCGAATCCTCCTATTCGTGAATGGGCTACTGAATGAGTGATTGCGCTGCTGTATAATGTGATGATCCTCCGTATGGTTGCAATATATTGAGACTTCAAAGGAAAAGTACAAGTGCCACGAAGATTGGCCAAGGTTGATCTCCCATCAAACGTAGCTATGTCGTGGGCGATATTTGTGAGCACACCTATCCTTTCCCCCTTGAAGTCGGTCAGTTCCTCTGGTGCATATTATAATTTGCAATAAGGTGCATCTGGCCCCAGCGATCTAAATTTATCTAGAGCTGCCTTGAAGTATGCAAGATATTTATTGACTCCTTTCCAAGATAATTGGATAGAGTTCTGTGTAAGGTTGACTCAACGACCATGCTGAAGGAAGTCAACTCTGCCATTCTGAAATACCCATAGTTATCTTGGCTGCTTCATGGAGGGGATGGTCCTCTGTAGTTGCCAATTCTCTTATTAGAGTAAACACTAACCGCTTAAATTGGAAGCACCCGGCTACACCTGAGTTTACAGATTCTGCAAACCTCACAGATGGTCTCAAATTATTGAACACTGATTCATCATAATCAGTCTGGGTATTTCGTTGGTAAGCTCTAATCCTTCCTTTATACCAATTGTCAACGTTTAACCGTCTCGGTCTGGTGGACTCCAGTCGGCCAGGAATTGAGCTTCATCCTGGGTCAGGTCTGCATAGTATGCATCGATGCCTCCCGGTGATGTAAATGCCGCTGTTGTTGGTGTGCCTCCTGTGACTGCTCTCCCTGCTTTGGAAGCTGATGGTAGTGGTCTGTGGACGGGGGGCTGTTGTGCTCTCCTGACACGCTCATGCGCACCATTCCCCAGGATTAGCCTTTGCACCCTTGTTGTCGCCAGCTGCTTCCTGGTCACCAGACCCACCGCGCGGTAGAACACCTTTTTTCCGTCTTCGAACATGTCTATGTCCGTGTCCTCCCATTCCTTCTCGTCCACCTCTGTCGGAACGTCCGGTTCCGGCAGATCTTCTCCCTCGCCCACCAATGCTCTGCGTGGTCGGCCTTGCGCAACTCCTACTCCAGAATAGTAGAAGGATGCCACAAATTACCGAGACGCACAATCCCAAGATGTATATGACTGGGTTTTTGAGCCAACTTTGGTTGCGATGTCCATGCCTGCCTGCATCACCCCCAGCCTCAGAGTCGTTGATCTGACTTGTGGGAGGGGTTGGGATATCATGGCAGCCATTGCTTCCACGGGCCGTGTTGAGGGGAGTACGGTCTTGGGTACTTCCCGCGTTAATACGTGGTCTGATCCAGACATCTTCGAACTCCTCTAGCTCCCTGATAAGTGGGGCCTGTTCCCACTCCTTATTATCCAGGT
The DNA here is from genome assembly GCA_949089665.1 of Macrosiphum euphorbiae. Classification (NCBI taxonomy): domain Eukaryota; kingdom Metazoa; phylum Arthropoda; class Insecta; order Hemiptera; family Aphididae; genus Macrosiphum; species Macrosiphum euphorbiae. The sequence goes on from CARXXK010000002.1 coordinate 98,666,194, forward strand.
TGTATTCGACGGGGCCTGAACCCGTACGCTTATTATGCAAGTTTTTACCGAGAGAGACTATTGCGGACCCTCGGTTTATCACTCTTTCGAGAGTTCTTTTATACACCGATATGTGTTTTGCTCTTTATCGTCAATTTGATATGTGAGAGCTATTATAAAGTTGATATGGCTTTATTTTTCGCTTTAGAGGGCAAAACCGTCAAAGTACTCTTACACCGTGAATCCGACACTGGCAAATGGGCGTACTACCTCCATTGCACGATTTTCCAGACCTAACCTTTTTTTTCCCCGTTTGAATCGCAGTCAGGGAGGGGAAAAGGTTTCCCTATTACTGCCTCTCTGGCCGCATTAATTATCATTAAACAATTAAAAATAAATACATATTATAAATTATAAACATAATTAAGAACAACATTTTAATACAAAGTCTTTCTTTCTCGTTTATTTATAAATGATTTAATATACACAATTTTTTATTAATAGACTCTTGGGTTTAATTGATATGACATTCTTTAATCGACTACGATGCTAAAGAGAGCAAGCTTATGCTGCCCGTGTTAAAGATTACTTTGATTATATAATGAGTCCATGACTGAGTAACAATACCGATAAGCTTTCGGTCTAGTTCACTTTTACAGGGTCTACACCAGGAATAGGACTAGCTGATCATCTGAGCCTGGCACAACACTCTCATCTTCTTCAGCAGGAGAATTGAGTGCAATCGCCATCGCACTATCTGGGTCTAATCTCGCGAATCCTCCTATTCGTGAATGGGCTACTGAATGAGTGATTGCGCTGCTGTATAATGTGATGATCCTCCGTATGGTTGCAATATATTGAGACTTCAAAGGAAAAGTACAAGTGCCACGAAGATTGGCCAAGGTTGATCTCCCATCAAACGTAGCTATGTCGTGGGCGATATTTGTGAGCACACCTATCCTTTCCCCCTTGAAGTCGGTCAGTTCCTCTGGTGCATATTATAATTTGCAATAAGGTGCATCTGGCCCCAGCGATCTAAATTTATCTAGAGCTGCCTTGAAGTATGCAAGATATTTATTGACTCCTTTCCAAGATAATTGGATAGAGTTCTGTGTAAGGTTGACTCAACGACCATGCTGAAGGAAGTCAACTCTGCCATTCTGAAATAACCCATAGTTATCTTGGCCGCTTCATGGAGGGGATGGTCCTCTGTAGTTGCCAATTCTCTTATTAGAGTAAACACTAACCGCTTAAATTGGAAGCACCCGGCTACACCTGAGTTTACAGATTCTGCAAACCTCACAGATGGTCTCAAATTATTGAACACTGATTCATCATAATCAGTCTGGGTATTTCGTTGGTAAGCTCTAATCCTTCCTTTATACCAATTGTCAACGTTTAACCGTCTCGGTCTGGTGGACTCCAGTCGGCCAGGAATTGAGCTTCATCCTGGGTCAGGTCTGCATAGTATGCATCGATGCCTCCCGGTGATGTAAATGCCGCTGTTGTTGGTGTGCCTCCTGTGACTGCTCTCCCTGCTTTGGAAGCTGATGGTAGTGGTCTGTGGACGGGGGGCTGTTGTGCTCTCCTGACACGCTCATGCGCACCATTCCCCAGGATTAGCCTTTGCACCCTTGTTGTCGCCAGCTGCTTCCTGGTCACCAGACCCACCGCGCGGTAGAACACCTTTTTTCCGTCTTCGAACATGTCTATGTCCGTGTCCTCCCATTCCTTCTCGTCCACCTCTGTCGGAACGTCCGGTTCCGGCAGATCTTCTCCCTCGCCCACCAATGCTCTGCGTGGTCGGCCTTGCGCAACTCCTACTCCAGAATAGTAGAAGGATGCCACAAATTACCGAGACGCACAATCCCAAGATGTATATGACTGGGTTTTTGAGCCAACTTTGGTTGCGATGTCCATGCCTGCCTGCATCACCCCCAGCCTCAGAGTCGTTGATCTGACTTGTGGGAGGGGTTGGGATATCATGGCAGCCATTGCTTCCACGGGCCGTGTTGAGGGGAGTACGGTCTTGGGTACTTCCCGCGTTAATACGTGGTCTGATCCAGACATCTTCGAACTCCTCTAGCTCCCTGATAAGTGGGGCCTGTTCCCACTCCTTATTATCCAGGTTGTATTCGACGGGGCCTGAACCCGTACGCTTATTATGCAAGTTTTTACCGAGAGAGACTATTGCGGACCCTCGGTTTATCACTCTTTCGAGAGTTCTTTTATACACCGATATGTGTTTTGCTCTTTATCGTCAATTTGATATGTGAGAGCTATTATAAAGTTGATAAGGCTTTATTTTTCGCTTTAGAGGGCAAAACCGTCAAAGTACTCTTACACCGTGAATCCGACACTGGCAAATGGGCGTACTACCTCCATTGCACGATTTTCCAGACCTAACCTTTTTTTTTCCCCGTTTGAATCGCAGTCAGGGAGGGGAAAAGGTTTCCCTATTACTGCCTCTCTGGCCGCATCAATTATCATTAAACAATTAAAAATAAATACATATTATAAATTATAAACATAATTAAGAACAACATTTTAATACAAAGTCTTTCTTTCTCGTTTATTTATAAATGATTTAATATACACAATTTTTTATTAATAGACTCTTGGGTTTAATTGATATGACATTCTTTAATCGACTACGATGCTAAAGAGAGCAAGCTTATGCTGCCCGTGTTAAAGATTACTTTGATTATATAATGAGTCCATGACTGAGTAACAATACCGATAAGCTTTCGGTCTAGTTCACTTTCACAGGGTCTACACCAGGAATAGGACTAGCTGATCATCTGAGCCTGGCACAACACTCTCATCTTCTTCAGCAGGAGAATTGAGTGCAATCGCCATCGCACTATCTGGGTCTAATCTCGCGAATCCTCCTATTCGTGAATGGGCTACTGAATGAGTGATTGCGCTGCTGTATAATGTGATGATCCTCCGTATGGTTGCAATATATTGAGACTTCAAAGGAAAAGTACAAGTGCCACGAAGATTGGCCAAGGTTGATCTCCCATCAAACGTAGCTATGTCGTGGGCGATATTTGTGAGCACACCTATCCTTTCCCCCTTGAAGTCGGTCAGTTCCTCTGGTGCATATTATAATTTGCAATAAGGTGCATCTGGCCCCAGCGATCTAAATTTATCTAGAGCTGCCTTGAAGTATGCAAGATATTTATTGACTCCTTTCCAAGATAATTGGATAGAGTTCTGTGTAAGGTTGACTCAACGACCATGCTGAAGGAAGTCAACTCTGCCATTCTGAAATACCCATAGTTATCTTGGCTGCTTCATGGAGGGGATGGTCCTCTGTAGTTGCCAATTCTCTTATTAGAGTAAACACTAACCGCTTAAATTGGAAGCACCCGGCTACACCTGAGTTTACAGATTCTGCAAACCTCACAGATGGTCTCAAATTATTGAACACTGATTCATCATAATCAGTCTGGGTATTTCGTTGGTAAGCTCTAATCCTTCCTTTATACCAATTGTCAACGTTTAACCGTCTCGGTCTGGTGGACTCCAGTCGGCCAGGAATTGAGCTTCATCCTGGGTCAGGTCTGCATAGTATGCATCGATGCCTCCCGGTGATGTAAATGCCGCTGTTGTTGGTGTGCCTCCTGTGACTGCTCTCCCTGCTTTGGAAGCTGATGGTAGTGGTCTGTGGACGGGGGGCTGTTGTTGTGCTCTCTTGACACGCTCATGCGCACCATTCCCCAGGATTAGCCTTTGCACCCTTGTTGTCGCCAGCTGCTTCCTGGTCACCAGACCCACCGCGCGGTAGAACACCTTTTTTCCGTCTTCGAACATGTCTATGTCCGTGTCCTCCCATTCCTTCTCGTCCACCTCTGTCGGAACGTCCGGTTCCGGCAGATCTTCTCCCTCGCCCACCAATGCTCTGCGTGGTCGGCCTTGCGCAACTCCTACTCCAGAATAGTAGAAGGATGCCACAAATTACCGAGACGCACAATCCCAAGATGTATATGACTGGGTTTTTGAGCCAACTTTGGTTGCGATGTCCATGCCTGCCTGCATCACCCCCAGCCTCAGAGTCGTTGATCTGACTTGTGGGAGGGGTTGGGATATCATGGCAGCCATTGCTTCCACGGGCCGTGTTGACGGGAGTACGGTCTTGGGTACTTCCCGCGTTAATACGTGGTCTGATCCAGACATCTTCGAACTCCTCTAGCTCCCTGATAAGTGGGGCCTGTTCCCACTCCTTATTATCCAGGTTGTATTCGACGGGGCCTGAACCCGTACGCTTATTATGCAAGTTTTTACCGAGAGAGACTATTGCAGACCCTCGGTTTATCACTCTTTCGAGAGTTCGTTTATACACCGATATGTGTTTTGCTCTTTATCGTCAATTTGATATGTGAGAGCTATTATAAAGTTGATAAGGCTTTATTTTTCGCTTTAGAGGGCAAAACCGTCAAAGTACTCTTACACCGTGAATCCGACACTGGCAAATGGGCGTACTACCTCCATTGCACGATTTTCCAGACCTAACCTTTTTTTTTTCCCCGTTTCAATCGCAGTCAGGGAGGGGAAAAGGTTTCCCTATTACTGCCTCTCTGGCCGCATCAATTATCATTAAACAATTAAAAATAAATACATATTATAAATTATAAACATAATTAAGAACAACATTTTAATACAAAGTCTTTCTTTCTCGTTTATTTATAAATGATTTAATATACACAATTTTTTATTAATAGACTCTTGGGTTTAATTGATATGACATTCTTTAATCGACTACGATGCTAAAGAGAGCAAGCTTATGCTGCCCGTGTTAAAGATTACTTTGATTATATAATGAGTCCATGACTGAGTAACAATACCGATAAGCTTTCGGTCTAGTTCACTTTCACAGGGTCTACACCAGGAATAGGACTAGCTGATCATCTGAGCTTGGCACAACACTCTCATCTTCTTCAGCAGGAGAATTGAGTGCAATCGCCATCGCACTATCTGGGTCTAATCTCGCGAATCCTCCTATTCGTGAATGGGCTACTGAATGAGTGATTGCGCTGCTGTATAATGTGATGATCCTCCGTATGGTTGCAATATATTGAGACTTCAAAGGAAAAGTACAAGTGCCACGAAGATTGGCCAAGGTTGATCTCCCATCAAACGTAGCTATGTCGTGGGCGATATTTGTGAGCACACCTATCCTTTCCCCCTTGAAGTCGGTCAGTTCCTCTGGTGCATATTATAATTTGCAATAAGGTGCATCTGGCCCCAGCGATCTAAATTTATCTAGAGCTGCCTTGAAGTATGCAAGATATTTATTGACTCCTTTCCAAGATAATTGGATAGAGTTCTGTGTAAGGTTGACTCAACGACCATGCTGAAGGAAGTCAACTCTGCCATTCTGAAATACCCATAGTTATCTTGGCTGCTTCATGGAGGGGATGGTCCTCTGTAGTTGCCAATTCTCTTATTAGAGTAAACACTAACCGCTTAAATTGGAAGCACCCGGCTACACCTGAGTTTACAGATTCTGCAAACCTCACAGATGGTCTCAAATTATTGAACACTGATTCATCATAATCAGTCTGGGTATTTCGTTGGTAAGCTCTAATCCTTCCTTTATACCAATTGTCAACGTTTAACCGTCTCGGTCTGGTGGACTCCAGTCGGCCAGGAATTGAGCTTCATCCTGGGTCAGGTCTGCATAGTATGCATCGATGCCTCCCGGTGATGTAAATGCCGCTGTTGTTGGTGTGCCTCCTGTGACTGCTCTCCCTGCTTTGGAAGCTGATGGTAGTGGTCTGTGGACGGGGGGCTGTTGTTGTGCTCTCTTGACACGCTCATGCGCACCATTCCCCAGGATTAGCCTTTGCACCCTTGTTGTCGCCAGCTGCTTCCTGGTCACCAGACCCACCGCGCGGTAGAACACCTTTTTTCCGTCTTCGAACATGTCTATGTCCGTGTCCTCCCATTCCTTCTCGTCCACCTCTGTCGGAACGTCCGGTTCCGGCAGATCTTCTCCCTCGCCCACCAATGCTCTGCGTGGTCGGCCTTGCGCAACTCCTACTCCAGAATAGTAGAAGGATGCCACAAATTACCGAGACGCACAATCCCAAGATGTATATGACTGGGTTTTTGAGCCAACTTTGGTTGCGATGTCCATGCCTGCCTGCATCACCCCCAGCCTCAGAGTCGTTGATCTGACTTGTGGGAGGGGTTGGGATATCATGGCAGCCATTGCTTCCACGGGCCGTGTTGACGGGAGTACGGTCTTGGGTACTTCCCGCGTTAATACGTGGTCTGATCCAGACATCTTCGAACTCCTCTAGCTCCCTGATAAGTGGGGCCTGTTCCCACTCCTTATTATCCAGGTTGTATTCGACGGGGCCTGAACCCGTACGCTTATTATGCAAGTTTTTACCGAGAGAGACTATTGCAGACCCTCGGTTTATCACTCTTTCGAGAGTTCGTTTATACACCGATATGTGTTTTGCTCTTTATCGTCAATTTGATATGTGAGAGCTATTATAAAGTTGATAAGGCTTTATTTTTCGCTTTAGAGGGCAAAACCGTCAAAGTACTCTTACACCGTGAATCCGACACTGGCAAATGGGCGTACTACCTCCATTGCACGATTTTCCAGACCTAACCTTTTTTTTTTCCCCGTTTCAATCGCAGTCAGGGAGGGGAAAAGGTTTCCCTATTACTGCCTCTCTGGCCGCATCAATTATCATTAAACAATTAAAAATAAATACATATTATAAATTATAAACATAATTAAGAACAACATTTTAATACAAAGTCTTTCTTTCTCGTTTATTTATAAATGATTTAATATACACAATTTTTTATTAATAGACTCTTGGGTTTAATTGATATGACATTCTTTAATCGACTACGATGCTAAAGAGAGCAAGCTTATGCTGCCCGTGTTAAAGATTACTTTGATTATATAATGAGTCCATGACTGAGTAACAATACCGATAAGCTTTCGGTCTAGTTCACTTTCACAGGGTCTACACCAGGAATAGGACTAGCTGATCATCTGAGCTTGGCACAACACTCTCATCTTCTTCAGCAGGAGAATTGAGTGCAATCGCCATCGCACTATCTGGGTCTAATCTCGCGAATCCTCCTATTCGTGAATGGGCTACTGAATGAGTGATTGCGCTGCTGTATAATGTGATGATCCTCCGTATGGTTGCAATATATTGAGACTTCAAAGGAAAAGTACAAGTGCCACGAAGATTGGCCAAGGTTGATCTCCCATCAAACGTAGCTATGTCGTGGGCGATATTTGTGAGCACACCTATCCTTTCCCCCTTGAAGTCGGTCAGTTCCTCTGGTGCATATTATAATTTGCAATAAGGTGCATCTGGCCCCAGCGATCTAAATTTATCTAGAGCTGCCTTGAAGTATGCAAGATATTTATTGACTCCTTTCCAAGATAATTGGATAGAGTTCTGTGTAAGGTTGACTCAACGACCATGCTGAAGGAAGTCAACTCTGCCATTCTGAAATACCCATAGTTATCTTGGCTGCTTCATGGAGGGGATGGTCCTCTGTAGTTGCCAATTCTCTTATTAGAGTAAACACTAACCGCTTAAATTGGAAGCACCCGGCTACACCTGAGTTTACAGATTCTGCAAACCTCACAGATGGTCTCAAATTATTGAACACTGATTCATCATAATCAGTCTGGGTATTTCGTTGGTAAGCTCTAATCCTTCCTTTATACCAATTGTCAACGTTTAACCGTCTCGGTCTGGTGGACTCCAGTCGGCCAGGAATTGAGCTTCATCCTGGGTCAGGTCTGCATAGTATGCATCGATGCCTCCCGGTGATGTAAATGCCGCTGTTGTTGGTGTGCCTCCTGTGACTGCTCTCCCTGCTTTGGAAGCTGATGGTAGTGGTCTGTGGACGGGGGGCTGTTGTTGTGCTCTCTTGACACGCTCATGCGCACCATTCCCCAGGATTAGCCTTTGCACCCTTGTTGTCGCCAGCTGCTTCCTGGTCACCAGACCCACCGCGCGGTAGAACACCTTTTTTCCGTCTTCGAACATGTCTATGTCCGTGTCCTCCCATTCCTTCTCGTCCACCTCTGTCGGAACGTCCGGTTCCGGCAGATCTTCTCCCTCGCCCACCAATGCTCTGCGTGGTCGGCCTTGCGCAACTCCTACTCCAGAATAGTAGAAGGATGCCACAAATTACCGAGACGCACAATCCCAAGATGTATATGACTGGGTTTTTGAGCCAACTTTGGTTGCGATGTCCATGCCTGCCTGCATCACCCCCAGCCTCAGAGTCGTTGATCTGACTTGTGGGAGGGGTTGGGATATCATGGCAGCCATTGCTTCCACGGGCCGTGTTGACGGGAGTACGGTCTTGGGTACTTCCCGCGTTAATACGTGGTCTGATCCAGACATCTTCGAACTCCTCTAGCTCCCTGATAAGTGGGGCCTGTTCCCACTCCTTATTATCCAGGTTGTATTCGACGGGGCCTGAACCCGTACGCTTATTATGCAAGTTTTTACCGAGAGAGACTATTGCAGACCCTCGGTTTATCACTCTTTCGAGAGTTCGTTTATACACCGATATGTGTTTTGCTCTTTATCGTCAATTTGATATGTGAGAGCTATTATAAAGTTGATAAGGCTTTATTTTTCGCTTTAGAGGGCAAAACCGTCAAAGTACTCTTACACCGTGAATCCGACACTGGCAAATGGGCGTACTACCTCCATTGCACGATTTTCCAGACCTAACCTTTTTTTTTTCCCCGTTTCAATCGCAGTCAGGGAGGGGAAAAGGTTTCCCTATTACTGCCTCTCTGGCCGCATCAATTATCATTAAACAATTAAAAATAAATACATATTATAAATTATAAACATAATTAAGAACAACATTTTAATACAAAGTCTTTCTTTCTCGTTTATTTATAAATGATTTAATATACACAATTTTTTATTAATAGACTCTTGGGTTTAATTGATATGACATTCTTTAATCGACTACGATGCTAAAGAGAGCAAGCTTATGCTGCCCGTGTTAAAGATTACTTTGATTATATAATGAGTCCATGACTGAGTAACAATACCGATAAGCTTTCGGTCTAGTTCACTTTCACAGGGTCTACACCAGGAATAGGACTAGCTGATCATCTGAGCTTGGCACAACACTCTCATCTTCTTCAGCAGGAGAATTGAGTGCAATCGCCATCGCACTATCTGGGTCTAATCTCGCGAATCCTCCTATTCGTGAATGGGCTACTGAATGAGTGATTGCGCTGCTGTATAATGTGATGATCCTCCGTATGGTTGCAATATATTGAGACTTCAAAGGAAAAGTACAAGTGCCACGAAGATTGGCCAAGGTTGATCTCCCATCAAACGTAGCTATGTCGTGGGCGATATTTGTGAGCACACCTATCCTTTCCCCCTTGAAGTCGGTCAGTTCCTCTGGTGCATATTATAATTTGCAATAAGGTGCATCTGGCCCCAGCGATCTAAATTTATCTAGAGCTGCCTTGAAGTATGCAAGATATTTATTGACTCCTTTCCAAGATAATTGGATAGAGTTCTGTGTAAGGTTGACTCAACGACCATGCTGAAGGAAGTCAACTCTGCCATTCTGAAATACCCATAGTTATCTTGGCTGCTTCATGGAGGGGATGGTCCTCTGTAGTTGCCAATTCTCTTATTAGAGTAAACACTAACCGCTTAAATTGGAAGCACCCGGCTACACCTGAGTTTACAGATTCTGCAAACCTCACAGATGGTCTCAAATTATTGAACACTGATTCATCATAATCAGTCTGGGTATTTCGTTGGTAAGCTCTAATCCTTCCTTTATACCAATTGTCAACGTTTAACCGTCTCGGTCTGGTGGACTCCAGTCGGCCAGGAATTGAGCTTCATCCTGGGTCAGGTCTGCATAGTATGCATCGATGCCTCCCGGTGATGTAAATGCCGCTGTTGTTGGTGTGCCTCCTGTGACTGCTCTCCCTGCTTTGGAAGCTGATGGTAGTGGTCTGTGGACGGGGGGCTGTTGTTGTGCTCTCTTGACACGCTCATGCGCACCATTCCCCAGGATTAGCCTTTGCACCCTTGTTGTCGCCAGCTGCTTCCTGGTCACCAGACCCACCGCGCGGTAGAACACCTTTTTTCCGTCTTCGAACATGTCTATGTCCGTGTCCTCCCATTCCTTCTCGTCCACCTCTGTCGGAACGTCCGGTTCCGGCAGATCTTCTCCCTCGCCCACCAATGCTCTGCGTGGTCGGCCTTGCGCAACTCCTACTCCAGAATAGTAGAAGGATGCCACAAATTACCGAGACGCACAATCCCAAGATGTATATGACTGGGTTTTTGAGCCAACTTTGGTTGCGATGTCCATGCCTGCCTGCATCACCCCCAGCCTCAGAGTCGTTGATCTGACTTGTGGGAGGGGTTGGGATATCATGGCAGCCATTGCTTCCACGGGCCGTGTTGACGGGAGTACGGTCTTGGGTACTTCCCGCGTTAATACGTGGTCTGATCCAGACATCTTCGAACTCCTCTAGCTCCCTGATAAGTGGGGCCTGTTCCCACTCCTTATTATCCAGGTTGTATTCGACGGGGCCTGAACCCGTACGCTTATTATGCAAGTTTTTACCGAGAGAGACTATTGCAGACCCTCGGTTTATCACTCTTTCGAGAGTTCGTTTATACACCGATATGTGTTTTGCTCTTTATCGTCAATTTGATATGTGAGAGCTATTATAAAGTTGATAAGGCTTTATTTTTCGCTTTAGAGGGCAAAACCGTCAAAGTACTCTTACACCGTGAATCCGACACTGGCAAATGGGCGTACTACCTCCATTGCACGATTTTCCAGACCTAACCTTTTTTTTTTCCCCGTTTCAATCGCAGTCAGGGAGGGGAAAAGGTTTCCCTATTACTGCCTCTCTGGCCGCATCAATTATCATTAAACAATTAAAAATAAATACATATTATAAATTATAAACATAATTAAGAACAACATTTTAATACAAAGTCTTTCTTTCTCGTTTATTTATAAATGATTTAATATACACAATTTTTTATTAATAGACTCTTGGGTTTAATTGATATGACATTCTTTAATCGACTACGATGCTAAAGAGAGCAAGCTTATGCTGCCCGTGTTAAAGATTACTTTGATTATATAATGAGTCCATGACTGAGTAACAATACCGATAAGCTTTCGGTCTAGTTCACTTTCACAGGGTCTACACCAGGAATAGGACTAGCTGATCATCTGAGCTTGGCACAACACTCTCATCTTCTTCAGCAGGAGAATTGAGTGCAATCGCCATCGCACTATCTGGGTCTAATCTCGCGAATCCTCCTATTCGTGAATGGGCTACTGAATGAGTGATTGCGCTGCTGTATAATGTGATGATCCTCCGTATGGTTGCAATATATTGAGACTTCAAAGGAAAAGTACAAGTGCCACGAAGATTGGCCAAGGTTGATCTCCCATCAAACGTAGCTATGTCGTGGGCGATATTTGTGAGCACACCTATCCTTTCCCCCTTGAAGTCGGTCAGTTCCTCTGGTGCATATTATAATTTGCAATAAGGTGCATCTGGCCCCAGCGATCTAAATTTATCTAGAGCTGCCTTGAAGTATGCAAGATATTTATTGACTCCTTTCCAAGATAATTGGATAGAGTTCTGTGTAAGGTTGACTCAACGACCATGCTGAAGGAAGTCAACTCTGCCATTCTGAAATACCCATAGTTATCTTGGCTGCTTCATGGAGGGGATGGTCCTCTGTAGTTGCCAATTCTCTTATTAGAGTAAACACTAACCGCTTAAATTGGAAGCACCCGGCTACACCTGAGTTTACAGATTCTGCAAACCTCACAGATGGTCTCAAATTATTGAACACTGATTCATCATAATCAGTCTGGGTATTTCGTTGGTAAGCTCTAATCCTTCCTTTATACCAATTGTCAACGTTTAACCGTCTCGGTCTGGTGGACTCCAGTCGGCCAGGAATTGAGCTTCATCCTGGGTCAGGTCTGCATAGTATGCATCGATGCCTCCCGGTGATGTAAATGCCGCTGTTGTTGGTGTGCCTCCTGTGACTGCTCTCCCTGCTTTGGAAGCTGATGGTAGTGGTCTGTGGACGGGGGGCTGTTGTTGTGCTCTCCTGACACGCTCATGCGCACCATTCCCCAGGATTAGCCTTTGAACCCTTGTTGTCGCCAGCTGCTTCCTGGTCACCAGACCCACCGCGCGGTAGAACACCTTTTTTCCGTCTTCGAACATGTCTATGTCCGTGTCCTCCCATTCCTTCTCGTCCACCTCTGTCGGAACGTCCGGTTCCGGCAGATCTTCTCCCTCGCCCACCAATGCTCTGCGTGGTCGGCCTTGCGCAACTCCTACTCCAGAATAGTAGAAGGATGCCACAAATTACCGAGACGCACAATCCCAAGATGTATATGACTGGGTTTTTGAGCCAACTTTGGTTGCGATGTCCATGCCTGCCTGCATCACCCCCAGCCTCAGAGTCGTTGATCTGACTTGTGGGAGGGGTTTTGATATCATGGCAGCCATTGCTTCCACGGGCCGTGTTGAGGGGAGTACGGTCTTGGGTACTTCCCGCGTTAATACGTGGTCTGATCCAGACATCTTCGAACTCCTCTAGCTCCCTGATAAGTGGGGCCTGTTCCCACTCCTTATTATCCAGGTTGTATTCGACGGGGCCTGAACCCGTACGCTTATTATGCAAGTTTTTACCGAGAGAGACTATTGCAGACCCTCGGTTTATCACTCTTTCGAGAGTTCGTTTATACACCGATATGTGTTTTGCTCTTTATCGTCAATTTGATATGTGAGAGCTATTATAAAGTTGATAAGGCTTTATTTTTCGCTTTAGAGGGCAAAACCGTCAAAGTACTCTTACACCGTGAATCCGACACTGGCAAATGGGCGTACTACCTCCATTGCACGATTTTCCAGACCTAACCTTTTTTTTTTCCCCGTTTCAATCGCAGTCAGGGAGGGGAAAAGGTTTCCCTATTACTGCCTCTCTGGCCGCATCAATTATCATTAAACAATTAAAAATAAATACATATTATAAATTATAAACATAATTAAGAACAACATTTTAATACAAAGTCTTTCTTTCTCGTTTATTTATAAATGATTTAATATACACAATTTTTTATTAATAGACTCTTGGGTTTAATTGATATGACATTCTTTAATCGACTACGATGCTAAAGAGAGCAAGCTTATGCTGCCCGTGTTAAAGATTACTTTGATTATATAATGAGTCCATGACTGAGTAACAATACCGATAAGCTTTCGGTCTAGTTCACTTTCACAGGGTCTACACCAGGAATAGGACTAGCTGATCATCTGAGCTTGGCACAACACTCTCATCTTCTTCAGCAGGAGAATTGAGTGCAATCGCCATCGCACTATCTGGGTCTAATCTCGCGAATCCTCCTATTCGTGAATGGGCTACTGAATGAGTGATTGCGCTGCTGTATAATGTGATGATCCTCCGTATGGTTGCAATATATTGAGACTTCAAAGGAAAAGTACAAGTGCCACGAAGATTGGCCAAGGTTGATCTCCCATCAAACGTAGCTATGTCGTGGGCGATATTTGTGAGCACACCTATCCTTTCCCCCTTGAAGTCGGTCAGTTCCTCTGGTGCATATTATAATTTGCAATAAGGTGCATCTGGCCCCAGCGATCTAAATTTATCTAGAGCTGCCTTGAAGTATGCAAGATATTTATTGACTCCTTTCCAAGATAATTGGATAGAGTTCTGTGTAAGGTTGACTCAACGACCATGCTGAAGGAAGTCAACTCTGCCATTCTGAAATACCCATAGTTATCTTGGCTGCTTCATGGAGGGGATGGTCCTCTGTAGTTGCCAATTCTCTTATTAGAGTAAACACTAACCGCTTAAATTGGAAGCACCCGGCTACACCTGAGTTTACAGATTCTGCAAACCTCACAGATGGTCTCAAATTATTGAACACTGATTCATCATAATCAGTCTGGGTATTTCGTTGGTAAGCTCTAATCCTTCCTTTATACCAATTGTCAACGTTTAACCGTCTCGGTCTGGTGGACTCAAGTCGGCCAGGAATTGAGCTTCATCCTGGGTCAGGTCTGCATAGTATGCATCGATGCCTCCCGGTGATGTAAATGCCGCTGTTGTTGGTGTGCCTCCTGTGACTGCTCTCCCTGCTTTGGAAGCTGATGGTAGTGGTCTGTGGACGGGGGGCTGTTGTTGTGCTCTCCTGACACGCTCATGCGCACCATTCCCCAGGATTAGCCTTTGCACCCTTGTTGTCGCCAGCTGCTTCCTGGTCACCAGACCCACCGCGCGGTAGAACACCTTTTTTCCGTCTTCGAACATGTCTATGTCCGTGTCCTCCCATTCCTTCTCGTCCACCTCTGTCGGAACGTCCGGTTCCGGCAGATCTTCTCCCTCGCCCACCAATGCTCTGCGTGGTCGGCCTTGCGCAACTCCTACTCCAGAATAGTAGAAGGATGCCACAAATTACCGAGACGCACAATCCCAAGATGTATATGACTGGGTTTTTGAGCCAACTTTGGTTGCGATGTCCATGCCTGCCTGCATCACCCCCAGCCTCAGAGTCGTTGATCTGACTTGTGGGAGGGGTTTTGATATCATGGCAGCCATTGCTTCCACGGGCCGTGTTGAGGGGAGTACGGTCTTGGGTACTTCCCGCGTTAATACGTGGTCTGATCCAGACATCTTCGAACTCCTCTAGCTCCCTGATAAGTGGGGCCTGTTCCCACTCCTTATTATCCAGGTTGTATTCGACGGGGCCTGAACCCGTACGCTTATTATGCAAGTTTTTACCGAGAGAGACTATTGCAGACCCTCGGTTTATCACTCTTTCGAGAGTTCGTTTATACACCGATATGTGTTTTGCTCTTTATCGTCAATTTGGTATGTGAGAGCTATTATAAAGTTGATAAGGCTTTATTTTTCGCTTTAGAGGGCAAAACCGTCAAAGTACTCTTACACCGTGAATCCGACACTGGCAAATGGGCGTACTACCTCCATTGCACGATTTTCCAGACCTAACCTTTTTTTTTCCCCGTTTGAATCGCAGTCAGGGAGGGGAAAAGGTTTCCCTATTACTGCCTCTCTGGCCGCATCAATTATCATTAAACAATTAAAAATAAATACATATTATAAATTATAAACATAATTAAGAACAACATTTTAATACAAAGTCTTTCTTTCTCGTTTATTTATAAATGATTTAATATACACAATTTTTTATTAATAGACTCTTGGGTTTAATTGATATGACATTCTTTAATCGACTACGATGCTAAAGAGAGCAAGCTTATGCTGCCCGTGTTAAAGATTACTTTGATTATATAATGAGTCCATGACTGAGTAACAATACCGATAAGCTTTCGGTCTAGTTCACTTTCACAGGGTCTACACCAGGAATAGGACTAGCTGATCATCTGAGCCTGGCACAACACTCTCATCTTCTTCAGCAGGAGAATTGAGTGCAATCGCCATCGCACTATCTGGGTCTAATCTCGCGAATCCTCCTATTCGTGAATGGGCTACTGAATGAGTGATTGCGCTGCTGTATAATGTGATGATCCTCCGTATGGTTGCAATATATTGAGACTTCAAAGGAAAAGTACAAGTGCCACGAAGATTGGCCAAGGTTGATCTCCCATCAAACGTAGCTATGTCGTGGGCGATATTTGTGAGCACACCTATCCTTTCCCCCTTGAAGTCGGTCAGTTCCTCTGGTGCATATTATAATTTGCAATAAGGTGCATCTGGCCCCAGCGATCTAAATTTATCTAGAGCTGCCTTGAAGTATGCAAGATATTTATTGACTCCTTTCCAAGATAATTGGATAGAGTTCTGTGTAAGGTTGACTCAACGACCATGCTGAAGGAAGTCAACTCTGCCATTCTGAAATACCCATAGTTATCTTGGCTGCTTCATGGAGGGGATGGTCCTCTGTAGTTGCCAATTCTCTTATTAGAGTAAACACTAACCGCTTAAATTGGAAGCACCCGGCTACACCTGAGTTTACAGATTCTGCAAACCTCACAGATGGTCTCAAATTATTGAACACTGATTCATCATAAACAGTCTGGGTATTTCGTTGGTAAGCTCTAATCCTTCCTTTATACCAATTTTCAACGTTTAACCGTCTCGGTCTGGTGGACTCAAGTCGGCCAGGAATTGAGCTTCATCCTGGGTCAGGTCTGCATAGTATGCATCGATGCCTCCCGGTGATGTAAATGCCGCTGTTGTTGGTGTGCCTCCTGTGACTGCTCTCCCTGCTTTGGAAGCTGATGGTAGTGGTCTGTGGACGGGGGGCTGTTGTTGTGCTCTCCTGACACGCTCATGCGCACCATTCCCCAGGATTAGCCTTTGCACCCTTGTTGTCGCCAGCTGCTTCCTGGTCACCAGACCCACCGCGCGGTAGAACACCTTTTTTCCGTCTTCGAACATGTCTATGTCCGTGTCCTCCCATTCCTTCTCGTCCACCTCTGTCGGAACGTCCGGTTCCGGCAGATCTTCTCCCTCGCCCACCAATGCTCTGCGTGGTCGGCCTTGCGCAACTCCTACTCCAGAATAGTAGAAGGATGCCACAAATTACCGAGACGCACAATCCCAAGATGTATATGACTGGGTTTTTGAGCCAACTTTGGTTGCGATGTCCATGCCTGCCTGCATCACCCCCAGCCTCAGAGTCGTTGATCTGACTTGTGGGAGGGGTTGGGATATCATGGCAGCCATTGCTTCCACGGGCCGTGTTGAGGGGAGTACGGTCTTGGGTACTTCCCGCGTTAATACGTGGTCTGATCCAGACATCTTCGAACTCCTCTAGCTCCCTGATAAGTGGGGCCTGTTCCCACTCCTTATTATCCAGGTTGTATTCGACGGGGCCTGAACCCGTACGCTTATTATGCAAGTTTTTACCGAGAGAGACTATTGCAGACCCTCGGTTTATCACTCTTTCGAGAGTTCGTTTATACACCGATATGTGTTTTGCTCTTTATCGTCAATTTGGTATGTGAGAGCTATTATAAAGTTGATAAGGCTTTATTTTTCGCTTTAGAGGGCAAAACCGTCAAAGTACTCTTACACCGTGAATCCGACACTGGCAAATGGGCGTACTACCTCCATTGCACGATTTTCCAGACCTAACCTTTTTTTTTTCCCCGTTTGAATCGCAGTCAGGGAGGGGAATAGGTTTCCCTATTACTGCCTCTCTGGCCGCATCAATTATCATTAAACAATTAAAAATAAATACATATTATAAATTATAAACATAATTAAGAACAACATTTTAATACAAAGTCTTTCTTTCTCGTTTATTTATAAATGATTTAATATACACAATTTTTTATTAATAGACTCTTGGGTTTAATTGATATGACATTCTTTAATCGACTACGATGCTAAAGAGAGCAAGCTTATGCTGCCCGTGTTAAAGATTACTTTGATTATATAATGAGTCCATGACTGAGTAACAATACCGATAAGCTTTCGGTCTAGTTCACTTTCACAGGGTCTACACCAGGAATAGGACTAGCTGATCATCTGAGCCTGGCACAACACTCTCATCTTCTTCAGCAGGAGAATTGAGTGCAATCGCCATCGCACTATCTGGGTCTAATCTCACGAATCCTCCTATTCGTGAATGGGCTACTGAATGAGTGATTGCGCTGCTGTATAATGTGATGATCCTCCGTATGGTTGCAATATATTGAGACTTCAAAGCAAAAGTACAAGTGCCACGAAAATTGGCCAAGGTTGATCTCCCATCAAACGTAGCTATGTCGTGGGCGATATTTGTGAGCACACCTATCCTTTCCCCCTTGAAGTCGGTCAGTTCCTCTGGTGCATATTATAATTTGCAATAAGGTGCATCTGGCCCCAGCGATCTAAATTTATCTAGAGCTGCCTTGAAGTATGCAAGATATTTATTGACTCCTTTCCAAGATAATTGGATAGAGTTCTGTGTAAGGTTGACTCAACGACCATGCTGAAGGAAGTCAACTCTGCCATTCTGAAATAACCCATAGTTATCTTGGCTGCTTCATGGAGGGGATGGTCCTCTGTAGTTGCCAATTCTCTTATTAGAGTAAACACTAACCGCTTAAATTGGAAGCACCCGGCTACACCTGAGTTTACAGATTCTGCAAACCTCACAGATGGTCTCAAATTATTGAACACTGATTCATCATAATCAGTCTGGGTATTTCGTTGGTAAGCTCTAATCCTTCCTTTATACCAATTGTCAACGTTTAACCGTCTCGGTCTGGTGGACTCCAGTCGGCCAGGAATTGAGCTTCATCCTGGGTCAGGTCTGCATAGTATGCATCGATGCCTCCCGGTGATGTAAATGCCGCTGTTGTTGGTGTGCCTCCTGTGACTGCTCTCCCTGCTTTGGAAGCTGATGGTAGTGGTCTGTGGACGGGGGGCTGTTGTTGTGCTCTCCTGACACGCTCATGCGCACCATTCCCCAGGATTAGCCTTTGCACCCTTGTTGTCGCCAGCTGCTTCCTGGTCACCAGACCCACCGCGCGGTAGAACACCTTTTTTCCGTCTTCGAACATGTCTATGTCCGTGTCCTCCCATTCCTTCTCGTCCACCTCTGTCGGAACGTCCGGTTCCGGCAGATCTTCTCCCTCGCCCACCAATGCTCTGCGTGGTCGGCCTTGCGCAACTCCTACTCCAGAATAGTAGAAGGATGCCACAAATTACCGAGACGCACAATCCCAAGATGTATATGACTGGGTTTTTGAGCCAACTTTGGTTGCGATGTCCATGCCTGCCTGCATCACCCCCAGCCTCAGAGTCGTTGATCTGACTTGTGGGAGGGGTTGGGATATCATGGCAGCCATTGCTTCCACGGGCCGTGTTGAGGGGAGTACGGTCTTGGGTACTTCCCGCGTTAATACGTGGTCTGATCCAGACATCTTCGAACTCCTCTAGCTCCCTGATAAGTGGGGCCTGTTCCCACTCCTTATTATCCAGGTTGTATTCGACGGGGCCTGAACCCGTACGCTTATTATGCAAGTTTTTACCGAGAGAGACTATTGCAGACCCTCGGTTTATCACTCTTTCGAGAGTTCGTTTATACACCGATATGTGTTTTGCTCTTTATCGTCAATTTGGTATGTGAGAGCTATTATAAAGTTGATAAGGCTTTATTTTTCGCTTTAGAGGGCAAAACCGTCAAAGTACTCTTACACCGTGAATCCGACACTGGCAAATGGGCGTACTACCTCCATTGCACGATTTTCCAGACCTAACCTTTTTTTTTCCCCGTTTGAATCGCAGTCAGGGAGGGGAAAAGGTTTCCCTATTACTGCCTCTCTGGCCGCATCAATTATCATTAAACAATTAAAAATAAATACATATTATAAATTATAAACATAATTAAGAACAACATTTTAATACAAAGTCTTTCTTTCTCGTTTATTTATAAATGATTTAATATACACAATTTTTTATTAATAGACTCTTGGGTTTAATTGATATGACATTCTTTAATCGACTACGATGCTAAAGAGAGCAAGCTTATGCTGCCCGTGTTAAAGATTACTTTGATTATATAATGAGTCCATGACTGAGTAACAATACCGATAAGCTTTCGGTCTAGTTCACTTTCACAGGGTCTACACCAGGAATAGGACTAGCTGATCATCTGAGCCTGGCACAACACTCTCATCTTCTTCAGCAGGAGAATTGAGTGCAATCGCCATCGCACTATCTGGGTCTAATCTCGCGAATCCTCCTATTCGTGAATGGGCTACTGAATGAGTGATTGCGCTGCTGTATAATGTGATGATCCTCCGTGTGGTTGCAATATATTGAGACTTCAAAGGAAAAGTACAAGTGCCACGAAGATTGGCCAAGGTTGATCTCCCATCAAACGTAGCTATGTCGTGGGCGATATTTGTGAGCACACCTATCCTTTCCCCCTTGAAGTCGGTCAGTTCCTCTGGTGCATATTATAATTTGCAATAAGGTGCATCTGGCCCCAGCGATCTAAATTTATCTAGAGCTGCCTTGAAGTATGCAAGATATTTATTGACTCCTTTCCAAGATAATTGGATAGAGTTCTGTGTAAGGTTGACTCAACGACCATGCTGAAGGAAGTCAACTCTGCCATTCTGAAATAACCCATAGTTATCTTGGCTGCTTCATGGAGGGGATGGTCCTCTGTAGTTGCCAATTCTCTTATTAGAGTAAACACTAACCGCTTAAATTGGAAGCACCCGGCTACACCTGAGTTTACAGATTCTGCAAACCTCACAGATGGTCTCAAATTATTGAACACTGATTCATCATAAACAGTCTGGGTATTTCGTTGGTAAGCTCTAATCCTTCCTTTATACCAATTTTCAACGTTTAACCGTCTCGGTCTGGTGGACTCAAGTCGGCCAGGAATTGAGCTTCATCCTGGGTCAGGTCTGCATAGTATGCATCGATGCCTCCCGGTGATGTAAATGCCGCTGTTGTTGGTGTGCCTCCTGTGACTGCTCTCCCTGCTTTGGAAGCTGATGGTAGTGGTCTGTGGACGGGGGGCTGTTGTTGTGCTCTCCTGACACGCTCATGCGCACCATTCCCCAGGATTAGCCTTTGCACCCTTGTTGTCGCCAGCTGCTTCCTGGTCACCAGACCCACCGCGCGGTAGAACACCTTTTTTCCGTCTTCGAACATGTCTATGTCCGTGTCCTCCCATTCCTTCTCGTCCACCTCTGTCGGAACGTCCGGTTCCGGCAGATCTTCTCCCTCGCCCACCAATGCTCTGCGTGGTCGGCCTTGCGCAACTCCTACTCCAGAATAGTAGAAGGATGCCACAAATTACCGAGACGCACAATCCCAAGATGTATATGACTGGGTTTTTGAGCCAACTTTGGTTGCGATGTCCATGCCTGCCTGCATCACCCCCAGCCTCAGAGTCGTTGATCTGACTTGTGGGAGGGGTTGGGATATCATGGCAGCCATTGCTTCCACGGGCCGTGTTGAGGGGAGTACGGTCTTGGGTACTTCCCGCGTTAATACGTGGTCTGATCCAGACATCTTCGAACTCCTCTAGCTCCCTGATAAGTGGGGCCTGTTCCCACTCCTTATTATCCAGGTTGTATTCGACGGGGCCTGAACCCGTACGCTTATTGTGCAAGTTTTTACCGAGAGAGACTATTGCAGACCCTCGGTTTATCACTCTTTCGAGAGTTCGTTTATACACCGATATGTGTTTTGCTCTTTATCGTCAATTTGATATGTGAGAGCTATTATAAAGTTGATATGGCTTTATTTTTCGCTTTAGAGGGCAAAACCGTCAAAGTACTCTTACACCGTGAATCCGACACTGGCAAATGGGCGTACTACCTCCATTGCACGATTTTCCAGACCTAACCTTTTTTTTTCCCCGTTTGAATCGCAGTCAGGGAGGGGAAAAGGTTTCCCTATTACTGCCTCTCTGGCCGCATCAATTATCATTAAACAATTAAAAATAAATACATATTATAAATTATAAACATAATTAAGAACAACATTTTAATACAAAGTCTTTCTTTCTCGTTTATTTATAAATGATTTAATATACACAATTTTTTATTAATAGACTATTGGGTTTAATTGATATGACATTCTTTAATCGACTACGATGCTAAAGAGAGCAAGCTTATGCTGCCCGTGTTAAAGATTACTTTGATTATATAATGAGTCCATGACTGAGTAACAATACCGATAAGCTTTCGGTCTAGTTCACTTTCACAGGGTCTACACCAGGAATAGGACTAGCTGATCATCTGAGCCTGGCACAACACTCTCATCTTCTTCAGCAGGAGAATTGAGTGCAATCGCCATCGCACTATCTGGGTCTAATCTCACGAATCCTCCTATTCGTGAATGGGCTACTGAATGAGTGATTGCGCTGCTGTATAATGTGATGATCCTCCGTATGGTTGCAATATATTGAGACTTCAAAGCAAAAGTACAAGTGCCACGAAAATTGGCCAAGGTTGATCTCCCATCAAACGTAGCTATGTCGTGGGCGATATTTGTGAGCACACCTATCCTTTCCCCCTTGAAGTCGGTCAGTTCCTCTGGTGCATATTATAATTTGCAATAAGGTGCATCTGGCCCCAGCGATCTAAATTTATCTAGAGCTGCCTTGAAGTATGCAAGATATTTATTGACTCCTTTCCAAGATAATTGGATAGAGTTCTGTGTAAGGTTGACTCAACGACCATGCTGAAGGAAGTCAACTCTGCCATTCTGAAATAACCCATAGTTATCTTGGCTGCTTCATGGAGGGGATGGTCCTCTGTAGTTGCCAATTCTCTTATTAGAGTAAACACTAACCGCTTAAATTGGAAGCACCCGGCTACACCTGAGTTTACAGATTCTGCAAACCTCACAGATGGTCTCAAATTATTGAACACTGATTCATCATAAACAGTCTGGGTATTTCGTTGGTAAGCTCTAATCCTTCCTTTATACCAATTGTCAACGTTTAACCGTCTCGGTCTGGTGGAC
The DNA here is from genome assembly GCA_949089665.1 of Macrosiphum euphorbiae. Lineage (NCBI taxonomy): Eukaryota > Metazoa > Arthropoda > Insecta > Hemiptera > Aphididae > Macrosiphum > Macrosiphum euphorbiae. The sequence continues at coordinate 98,688,720 of CARXXK010000002.1, forward strand.
TCCAGTCGGCCAGGAATTGAGCTTCATCCTGGGTCAGGTCTGCATAGTATGCATCGATGCCTCCCGGTGATGTAAATGCCGCTGTTGTTGGTGTGCCTCCTGTGACTGCTCTCCCTGCTTTGGAAGCTGATGGTAGTGGTCTGTGGACGGGGGGCTGTTGTTGTGCTCTCCTGACACGCTCATGCGCACCATTCCCCAGGATTAGCCTTTGCACCCTTGTTGTCGCCAGCTGCTTCCTGGTCACCAGACCCACCGCGCGGTAGAACACCTTTTTTCCGTCTTCGAACATGTCTATGTCCGTGTCCTCCCATTCCTTCTCGTCCACCTCTGTCGGAACGTCCGGTTCCGGCAGATCTTCTCCCTCGCCCACCAATGCTCTGCGTGGTCGGCCTTGCGCAACTCCTACTCCAGAATAGTAGAAGGATGCCACAAATTACCGAGACGCACAATCCCAAGATGTATATGACTGGGTTTTTGAGCCAACTTTGGTTGCGATGTCCATGCCTGCCTGCATCACCCCCAGCCTCAGAGTCGTTGATCTGACTTGTGGGAGGGGTTGGGATATCATGGCAGCCATTGCTTCCACGGGCCGTGTTGACGGGAGTACGGTCTTGGGTACTTCCCGCGTTAATACGTGGTCTGATCCAGACATCTTCGAACTCCTCTAGCTCCCTGATAAGTGGGGCCTGTTCCCACTCCTTATTATCCAGGTTGTATTCGACGGGGCCTGAACCCGTACGCTTATTGTGCAAGTTTTTACCGAGAGAGACTATTGCAGACCCTCGGTTTATCACTCTTTCGAGAGTTCGTTTATACACCGATATGTGTTTTGCTCTTTATCGTCAATTTGATATGTGAGAGCTATTATAAAGTTGATATGGCTTTATTTTTCGCTTTAGAGGGCAAAACCGTCAAAGTACTCTTACACCGTGAATCCGACACTGGCAAATGGGCGTACTACCTCCATTGCACGATTTTCCAGACCTAACCTTTTTTTTTCCCCGTTTGAATCGCAGTCAGGGAGGGGAAAAGGTTTCCCTATTACTGCCTCTCTGGCCGCATTAATTATCATTAAACAATTAAAAATAAATACATATTATAAATTATAAACATAATTAAGAACAACATTTTAATACAAAGTCTTTCTTTCTCGTTTATTTATAAATGATTTAATATACACAATTTTTTATTAATAGACTCTTGGGTTTAATTGATATGACATTCTTTAATCGACTACGATGCTAAAGAGAGCAAGCTTATGCTGCCCGTGTTAAAGATTACTTTGATTATATAATGAGTCCATGACTGAGTAACAATACCGATAAGCTTTCGGTCTAGTTCACTTTCACAGGGTCTACACCAGGAATAGGACTAGCTGATCATCTGAGCCTGGCACAACACTCTCATCTTCTTCAGCATTAGAATTGAGTGCAATCGCCATCGCACTATCTGGGTCTAATCTCGCGAATCCTCCTATTCGTGAATGGGCTACTGAATGAGTGATTGCGCTGCTGTATAATGTGATGATCCTCCGTATGGTTGCAATATATTGAGACTTCAAAGGAAAAGTACAAGTGCCACGAAGATTGGCCAAGGTTGATCTCCCATCAAACGTAGCTATGTCGTGGGCGATATTTGTGAGCACACCTATCCTTTCCCCCTTGAAGTCGGTCAGTTCCTCTGGTGCATATTATAATTTGCAATAAGGTGCATCTGGCCCCAGCGATCTAAATTTATCTAGAGCTGCCTTGAAGTATGTAAGATATTTATTGACTCCATTCCAAGATAATAAAACAGGGTTCCGTGTTAGGATGTACTCAATGACCATTTTCAAGAAAGTCAACTCTGCCATTCTGAAATAAAACATATTTATCTTGGCTGCTTCATAGTGGGGATAGATCCAGAAACTGAAGGACCGAAATTTACCTCTCCTCGTAAAACATTCAAGCGAATTAAATTTGCTACAGATATTGATGACTTTGACCAAGAGGTTGTACAAAAAATGCAATGACGGCCGTCGATTTCTGATGGAGAGAAACGATATTGTCGCTATGCGTGGACGGTTTTTGAGACAAATGGTTAACCTCCGTAAAACCAATGATGTTCGACCAGTTGTTTATTTAGACGAGACATGGGTGAACCAAAATCATACACGGAATTACATTTGGCAAAATTTGGAGGGTAAAGAATTATTTAAAGTACCGACAGGCAAGGGAGGTCGGATTATTATTTGCCACGCTGGTTCGAGTTCATTCGGGTTTGTGAATAATTCAAAATTAGTATTTCGTTGTAAATCGGGTCCTGAAGACTATCACTCCCATATGAACTCTGTTATATTTAAAGACTGGTTCATACAAATGCTCATCAATTTGGAAGAGTCATGTGTCATAATTATGGACAATGCATCATACCACTCTAGTCTTGTTGATAATTATCCAAAGAGTAATGAAAAAAAAATCAATGTCCAAAAAAAGCTACAAGAAAAGGGAGTTCAGTTTTCAACCTTGGAAACGTTGCCGGAGTTACGAGAGCGAGTCAAGCAGTTAATACCACAAGAAAAAAATATGAGCTGGATCAGATTGCGTTGTCAATGGGTCATGAGGTGATACAGCTACCTCCGTATCACTGCCAATATAATCCTATAGAGCTAATTTGGGCGCAAGTAAAAGGAAAAATCGCAGAAGAAAATACAGGCTTTAAAATCGCGGACGTCGAAAAATTGGCTCATGATGCATTGGATTCCGTAACAGTTGACGACTGGAAGAGGTGTGTGACACATCGCAATAAACTGCAAGACGATGATTACATCAAAGAGGGCGTAAAATTAAATTTAAATTTAAATATTGTTCCTAAATGAAAATTTACAGGAAATTTCTTGAATATAATTTTTTACGATGGACTTATTAAGTCCAAAGGAGACGTAACAAGCTTACAGTTCTAATTACGCACTATTAGAAATACTACAACTTACACAACCCTGAACTCTCCGGCTTCTTGTTCTGTCATTGTCCTGAATGCTGTCCCTCTACACTAGTCGGTCGCAACGTAATTTCAACCCTCGGAGTCGTTATAAAGGTGATCAGTCCTCCAACTGTGTTCCTAGATTGATTGCCTCCGTGGAAATCCGTGAAGTCGAAAAAAAATTATTTCAAAAAGTTGAAGTTGAAGTTGAAAGTTTCCTCGACTTTGGACTTCCTGCTGGTATGGGTCCGTTTCCGACTGTGCCAAATGTGTTGATTGCACCCAACTTACAGAGGGTGGTGAGAGGATAGGATGATGGTATAGCGTCGAAATGATCAACAAATTGTGGTTCGATGTAATAATTATTGTAAATTGTAGAAAAATAAGACAAGTTGAATTTAAATACTATTAGATTATTCAAATTAAAGAAGAAATGCTAGTTCCTTAGAAAATAACTGATTGCTCGAATATTCTCTAAGTCCGAAAAGACGCCTTTAATGAAAATAATCTAAGTCAAAACGACAAAATGGTGACTACCAAGAACGAAGAGGTACAGCCGGTATAGGAGAGAGTACGTACGGTGGCCAAATCAAGTCTGTCTGATGGGCCGCTCTCGGGTCCCCTATATAGTGCTATCCCTTCTCTTACTATATCCCCGGTGGAGTGTGTCGTAGGTTCCCACAGTCCAGGGGGGTTGGTCTATCAGGCGCGTGTACTCACGGTATAGTTTTATAGCTAATAAAAGTGGTTCAGTGCCAAGACCTTAATCGCAGAATCTACTACGCGCCGAGGAGTTCTTATAACGTTTATTACCGGCTCGGGTTTGTCATTCAGCCGTTGGCAGATGCCGAGTCTGGTGTCAACAATTGTAGTGTTACTGTCCCAGGTTAGTGCTGCCGACATTATCTCCCTATCCATTTGTTACCGTAGTACAGTGGATATTGTGTAATATAACTGTGTGTCCGTGGAATAGATTGGTCCGTACATTGCAATATAATTATTTCGTCACGGATTGTGTATTTACGAAAAAATGCCCAGGCGCCGCTTTCTTATGTAATTCTTCTGGAGAAAAGAATATAGTGTGTTTGAAGGTTTTTTGTGCAAACTTTTCAATAAGTCATATTGTAGTTGAAATTTGTATGAAAAAAGTTAGTAAAACAAGGGGCTTATGTTGGCTATGATGGTAGATCTGAGATAAGTTTAAAAGGTATAATTCAACTTCAGATGATAAAAAAACCATGTTAAAACACATATTTGTCGCGGTCGTTATCGCAACGGCCGCGGTGTCTCTATCGACGTCCGCGAGATCGCGACCGACAACCGGTCTGGCCGCCGCCTGCGGCACGGCCGCCGGCCCGGCCAGCGTCGGTGGCGACGGGTGGCATCTCTCGCCGGACCTTCGTCAACACCGCACGTATTGTAATTATATTGTCTTGTATTAATATTACCCGTGCAAAATATACGTTATACTGTTGAACGTGTCCGTTGTTATTTACATTCTCTCTACAAACCGTCTCCATACCTACATTGGCGCAGTCGGAACAGGAGTAAGGTAAGTGCTAATTTTAATAAAAAATAATTTTACGTAAATTAAAGTAAATTAGCACATATCGGGTTAAAAGAACCTACAATAGGTGTCCTGGTCATACCGGTTCCTAATATTTTTTTTTATTCTGATTTTTTATTATAAATAAAATATTAAGGGCTTGTCCAATCTAAGGTGGTAAATTGTAGCAAAATTTGCATAATTTAGCGTAATTCCTACAGTGCTAAACTTGGTTCAGGCTATTTATAGATTGGAAAGTACATATCTCTACCAGCGATATCCCGAGTTACGTAATCTCATATCTAACGTACTTTAATTAGGTAGATAATAGCAGTTACATATAATAATCACAATGGGTACGAAACACATTGGTGAATTAACTATTGCTGAGATTAACCGGGAGTTACATAAGCGTGGTATTGAGACCGGGGGGTCCAAGGCCGATAAACTCTTAGCATTAGAAGAGTATATTAGGGCTAAGGAAAATTTGGATCCAGGATCAGTACGGTTTGGGGAAACTGACGAGACGTCAGCCCAGGTACCGGAAGGGAAAACATCGGTGGCTCAAACTGAGGAGGATGAGGTCGACTCTGAAAAGAGTTTGATAAACCAGTTTATGGAGCAGATGTTAGATAGGCTGGAGGGGTTGGAAGCAACGGTCGACAAGCAGCAACTGACAATCGCTACTCTCAGCGAGAGCGTGGAACGCTTGGAGCGGGAGTTAGCCGAAGAAAAGCTCAAGTCGACCGAACGGGTGGAGCAAGCAAGTTGCTCATGCCGTGGAAATACCCAACAACCAGCAACCAGCGACTTATCCGGGCCAAATCAGAGTTGCTCGGACGAAAGTCAAAATCTTCCGGTCAAAACTCAAAAAATGAGTTTTGAGAGCCGATGGGCGAACATACGGAGCAGATTGACCGGGGAAAACCCGAAAAATCGGAGTGTTTCCGGAGGTTCCGGTAACCAGTCCGGAGTGTCCGGTGAAATGTCCGGAGTCTTCGGTAATCTGTCCGGAGTGTCCGGTGAAGTTTCCGGCAGAAGTCATGAGGAAGCGTTACGGAGTAGTTTTTCCGGTGTAAAACGCGTGCATTTCCCGGATAGCCTGCTCATTCCTCAAAATGAGTTGAATATGGCCCGTGCATCGATACCAGAGTTTGCCGGTAAGAGGGAGGAAGACCCAGTGCGGTTTTTGCTCCAGGCCGAGGCAATACTTGAAGAAACTGGTATCCACAAGGCTAGATGGGTGACCGTTTTGGCTCCTCAGCTGAAGGCTCAGGCAGGAACATGGTGGGGAACCATGAGAGCGTTGGACTTACCATGGCAAGAGTTCAGGTCCGAACTATTGGAGAAGTTCAACGGGGACGAGTTGCAGTCGAGTCTGCAATCAGAATTGTTGAGCACCGCTCAGACCAAGACCGAAACACTGGGGGAGTACGTCCTACACAAGTACCAGTTGTATCGGCGGTTAAACCTTGGTCTGACAGAAGAGGCGGTGGTAATGACAGTGATTGGACTCATGCGTGATGAATTCAGAATTCATGCACGTATACAGCGACTGAAATCGTTCAGCGAATTACGAGCACTTGCCCATGTTCTGGATGGTAGCAAGGCCGTAATTACGGATAAGGCGGGAGTGAGCACCAGCGTACCACCAAAGTCAAAATGGTTGGATAGACGAAAAGCTGAGAGTGCAGAGAAATCCCAAGTGCCAAATCCGAAGCAACGACTATCTTCGGGAGCAGGATGCAGAGTATGTGGTAGTCATGACCACTGGCAAGCTGCATGTCCGAAAAGAAAGTCGGAGTCGGGAAACGCCAAAACGACCGGCGGGACCGCCGGGTCCCGACCGGCCAGGAAGTAACCGGCGAAAAAGTCACGAGTCGTCCGAAGAGTGGTAAGCAACGAAGTTCAACTCGGGCAGTGAGTAACGTTCCGGAGCAGGAACCACAAATTACAAGAACTGACCCGAAGAAACGGAACTTCGGAGCGTTACGGACCGGAGACTCGGGAAAGGGCCCGAGGAAATCGGACCAAAAGAGTTCTGAACCGGTAAAATCTGGTAAGAACGTAATTCCTCCGGAGGAAAACTTTGGTCACCCGAAGGAAACCTCCGGAGTGAGGAGTTGTCCGGTGAAAACCGTCGAGCCTCCGGAGAGACGCCGGAGAAATCGCCGAGGCCACCCGAGAAAACCCATTGAAAACGACGTTCCGGTAAAGGAACCACAGTTCGTGACAATGGACCGGGTAAATGGTTCAGTGAGGGAAACGGGTTTCGACCAGCGGGACAACAGGTCGGGAAAATCGTTTAGGATTGAAAGTGTTCCGGACAAAAGTGAAAATCTCACCGAGGTGAAGGATCTTTCCAATAAAAATGTCGCGGACAGCATTTCAAGTGATGCGGAACAAGATGAGTTAACACAGGAGTTGTTAATTTGTCCGGTCACAGCCGAAGATTTTTCCGAGGAGTTTATTCCTTATCCACGGGAAAAGTGCAAGAGGAGAAACTCAGATACAGACTCAAAGTTCGAGTTGAGAGAACGCTTTTGGGGTCTACGGACCGGAGTGTTAGAGTCTCCAGCCATTGCAACGGTGTCAACGGGGAAAACTACAGTAACGGATGTTCCGTTACCGGCCATAGAACTAGAGTTTGCACTCGGGGCAGTAGTAGCGCTACTGGACTCCCAAGCGGCGAGGACATACGTCAAACCGTGGGTGGCAAAGAAGTTTGGCCGGAGTTTTACCGAAGAACCGGAGATTGTCCGGATGGCGGACGGTCGGACCCGAGAAATTACGGAGTTTTCCGAATTTCGGGCCCGGATAGTGGATCTGGAGGTAAGCTTCAGGGCAGCAGTGTTAGACGATCTCATCGGAGATGTCTTCCTGGGCCATGATTTCCTCGTGGAGCAACAAGTCGCTTGGGACTATAGCGGTTGCATAATCCACCTGGGGAAAGAAAGACGTGTTTCCGTGAGTTGGAGAAATCCAGTAACTCCGGTCACCGTAGGAGTGGACTTAACAACCGCAGGATTACCCGAAGGAGAGTACGGTATGCGGGTCAAAAAAGTCCTTTGCCAATATCCGGAGGTTTTCTCCGGAGAGGTAGGCAGAACTCGGGTGATAGAGCACCAGATCCGTCTCAAGGATCCAAATCCGGTGGCTCTAAACGCTTACGGGTACTCCCGAGAGAAAAACGAGGTTATTGCCGAAATGGTGCGAGACATGGAGGAACAGGGTTTTGTTGAACCTAGCATATCTCCATGGGCTGCACCGGTGGTACTCGTGAAGAAAAAGGATGGCTCACGTAGGTTTTGCGTGGACTATCGCCGTTTGAACATGCAGACGGAGTCGGACGCTCACCCGATGCCGGACCTTCATGACATGGTCCGAGGAATGGGTGGAGCGAAGATTTACAGCACCATGGATTTGAAATCAGGATATTGGCAAGTGGGTCTCTCACCAGAGACACGTCCACTCACGGCGTTCAGGACCCAAAGAGGATTATTCCAGTTTAGAGTAATGCCTTTTGGACTTAAAAACGCCCCCGCCACATTCTGTCGCTTGGTAAGCGAAGTCTTCCGTGGGTTAGTTGGTAAATTTGTGTTGGTTTATTTGGATGATATTGTGGTATACTCGGGGAGTCCCGAACAACATCTAAACCACTTGCAGAGAGTCTTGGAGCGACTCCAGTCTTACGGTCTGACGTGCCAACCGAAAAAATGTACATTCGGGGTGGCACAGATCAAATTCCTAGGTCACGTCGTGGACGGTGAAGGAATAGACCGGGAACCGGAGAAACTGACGGCAATTCAGGAATTACCGGTTCCAAAGAAGACAAAAGACGTGTTACGGGTGTTGGGCGTTTGTGGTTGGTACAGTCAGTTCGTGCCACACTACGCCGAGATCACAGCACCACTCACGAGTCTGTTGGCAAAAGGGACCAAATGGCGTTGGTCAGAAATTGAGCAAGAGGCGTTCCGGAAGTTGAAGGAGTCTTTGGTGTCCGCACCACGGCTCTGCCCTCCTCTTCCGGGTAAGCCATTCAATCTACAGACCGACGCAAGCGAAGTCGGAGTTGGTGCCGTGCTCTTCCAGCGGGGGGAGAGTGGTGACAGGAAAATCATTTCCTACGCCAGCAAGAAACTCAATCCAGCACAGGGAAGATACTCGGCAGTCGAACGTGAATGTCTAGCCATAGTTTGGGCGGTTGACAGGTTCAGGCCGTATCTTGAGTCTGGTAAGTTTATGTTATTCACAGATAACGCGGCACTCCGATGGTTACAGCAAGCTCGCTGTACCAACAGCAAACTAACGCGATGGGCGCTGCAACTCGGGGCTTTCGATTTTGAAATCCGGCACGTACCCGGAGTAGAAAATGAAGCAGCCGACGCGCTATCCCGTTGTCCGGTGGGACCGAATACAGTGGACGAAGAATCGTTGGAGAACAATATCCACGATCCCCCAGTGATTCGGCCCGGAGTGTCCGGAGGAACTTCCGGAGTCTTCGGTGATCTGTCCGGCGTGTCCGGAGGATCCGGTGTGGGTGTCACCCAGTGTGGAGCGATCCAGCCGAAGAGAAATGACGGAAATGTCACATTGCAAGCTGTCCGAGAGTGGCAACAAAACGACCCGAACATAAGGGAGATAGTTACTAAACTCTCCGGAGATGGTGCAAGGTTCGGTCGGCTTCGGAAGTTGTACGTCATCCGGGACAAGGTGTTGCACCGCCACCCACGATCCATCGCGCATGGAGAAGAGGGGGTGGTCGTCCCGGTAGACAAGGCCCAGATTCTACTACAAAGGTTTCACGACCACGAAGCAGCGAATCACCCAGGGTGGAAAGAAACGTACCGAAGTATAAAGAGTCGTTTCTTTTGGGCCGGTATGCGTGAAGCAGTGCGTAACTACGTGCGGGCGTGCGACGTCTGTGCACGTGTAAAACCACTGAATCGCAAACCAGAAGATCGGATATGCACCAGAGTCCCCCGGCAACCTTGGGAGGTGCTGAGCATCGATCTTATGGGTCCATACCCACGAACGCAGCGGGGTAAGACCACGATTTTGGTAGTAACTGATTGTTACAGTCGCTGGGTAGAGGCGTACCCACTAGGAAAGGCGACGACCAAATCGATTGTGGATACATTCGAACGGGAGTTGTTCCCACGGTTCGGGTACCCGAGGGCATTATTGTCAGATAATGGCCCGCAGTTTGTGTCCAAGGCAATGGGAGACGCACTAAAGAGGTGGGGAGTGGAAGGATGGACGACTCCAATATACCACCCACGTGCCAACCCGGTAGAAAGGCAAAATCAAGAGCTGAAGAAAGGGTTCCGAACCTTACTTGTTGATAAGCCTCATCATCTGTGGGACGTCTACCTGCCGCACGTGTTGTTCTCCGTAAGAAACAGAGAAAACCGAAACACCGGACAGTCACCGGCCAAAATGATGTTTGGCCGGGAGATCAAGGCCCCCGGAGATTGGCAGCTCGAGTTGGCCGAAGGATCTCCGGACGCGGGCAAAAATGATCCGGAGTTGTCCGAAGCAGTGCGGAACCCTCCGGTAGAAATCGAAGGCTCCCCGGTGGAACCGGATGATGCTACTGTGGTACAGGGGGGTAACCCGGTGGTCTCCAACCACAAAGCCCCCAGTACCCATATACCCCTAGAATCCCCGGGAAGAAGTAATCTGACAGTCGGGGATTGGGTATACTACAAAGCGCATCCGCAGTCAAGTGCGGAGAAGCGTTTTCACGCGGGGTTCGCCCCGAAATGGTTAGGTCCGGTTAAGTTGGGTAAGCCACTAGGGACCGGAGTGTTCTTGACGGAGGGTAAACACCCTACTAAGTTACATGTCTCAGCGATGAAGCTAGCTGTAGGACCGTCAGAGAACACTAACTAATCATACTTTGTTTCAGATGGCAGAACGATTAAACCCTCCACCACCAAACCGCAACCACCGGCCATCCCGTGGCATGATTGCCGCCCACGTGGAGAAGCTGCGAGCCATGGCCGGGCAGCTGCTCCGAGAAGCCAGGAGGCTTTCCGGGGATGGACCGGAGGACACGGTGAGCGGTTGGTCGGCTGAACGCGCGGCCACCGCGTCATTTGGCCGGATCCGGGCTAGCCCGACGGCGTGGGCTCTGTTCGAGCGGGGGTTCGCCGAGGGACGTCGGTCTACGCGGGCTAACACCCCGCAGCCAGAAGTTGCCAGGACTCGGGCAGGACCTCCCGGGAGGGCACCACCCCGCCGAGCGGCGCCGGCGTACCAACGCCACGATGTGCGGGATAGGCGGGGGCGGTTCCAGCCTCAGCCCGCAGTGCAACCGCCAGCTCCGCAGCCGGCCCCGCAGCCAGTAGTGCAGCCACAGCCTGCAGAACCACCGGTGCAGCAGCCGACCCAGCCGTCACCCACGCCGCAACCGTTAGCTCCGCCAGCCGACTCCCAGGAGCGACAGCTGGCCATCGTGGAGCAATGGATCGAGTCCATGGAGGTGACGTCCGAGGCCCCGCACACCGACCCGGAGTAGTCTGGTTGTTCGGGCGCGTCTCGTGGACTCGGGGGGGAGTATGTCGCGGTCGTTATCGCAACGGCCGCGGTGTCTCTATCGACGTCCGCGAGATCGCGACCGACAACCGGTCTGGCCGCCGCCTGCGGCACGGCCGCCGGCCCGGCCAGCGTCGGTGGCGACGGGTGGCATCTCTCGCCGGACCTTCGTCAACACCGCACGTATTGTAATTATATTGTCTTGTATTAATATTACCCGTGCAAAATATACGTTATACTGTTGAACGTGTCCGTTGTTATTTACATTCTCTCTACAAACCGTCTCCATACCTACATATTGACTCATTTCCCAGAGTAGAATCCCATTATTGCCGAAAAGACACTAAAAAGAAGGCCGTTTACGTATCGTGACATATCAAAGGTTGAAAAACTGCTCAAAATTCAAATTAATGTCGTAAACGCCGATAATTGTTGTGAAATCGACTACACCGGAACTGAAAATAAATATAAAGTTTACCTTTTGAAAAAAGATGATCATTTTCAATCTATTTTTTCTATGTCGGCGTTTAGAGAACGTGTGTACTACTACGAGTTATGCGATACGGGGTATAACAATAAAAAGAAGCACTCCTGTATAAAAGGACCTGGACAAAAGGGTAGGCTGTGTAACGAAAAATATCACATACCAAACTTTGTAAGCAACAAAATTTACTGTCACTAGTGTAACCGTTATTGCGTTAATAATGACTGCTTAAGAAAAAATAAAGACGTTTGTGATAAAGAATATAAATGCGCCGGTTGCAATTTTGTTGAACAGAGGAATGACCGCAAGCACATCAGTGTTTGCGGTTATGGACAATGTCATAATTGTAAGCAAGAAAACATTCGATTAAGTGAACATAAATGTTATATGCAGCGGAGAACAGGTAAAGGAGGATATTGTGTAGAAGCATGTGTTTGTAACGAACAATCAACAGAGAAACTGAATAACTGTACGTTTACAAAGAATTATGTATTTTTTGATTACGAAGCACAGCAAAACACCGGTACGCACATACCAAATATGGTTATTGCTCACGATTTTGAAGGCCGCAAATATGTATTTTCTACAGACGACGCTAGTTCGGCCAATGATAAATTTTGTAAATGGGCACTGAGCAAAGTAATGAAAGGAACAACTTACATAGCACATAATTCTAAAGCGTACGACACCTATTTCATTATACAGTACATTTTAAAAAATATGACGACCGTCAAGTACGAAGTAATTCGTAACGGGACAAAAATAATGATGCTCGAAATAAAATATGGTGGCTTAAACATTAAATTCATAGATAGTCATAATTTTATTCAGTCAAAGTTATCTGAATTTCCGAAAACGTTTGGACTTACAGAAGCAAAAAAATGAATACTTTCCACATTTTTTTAATACACCGGAAAATCAAAGTTATGTTGGACCTTTACCGGACAAGATGCATTACGGATATAAATGTATGACGACGAAACACCGAGCAGCATTTATGAATTGGCACGACGAATTAACAAATCAAAATTACGTAATTGATTTTTAAAAGGAGTTGGAAGAATATTGTAATTCAGACGTCGACATATTGATTTCTATTTGGAATTTTTCAAGTGAGTCCGAACATGTGATAGTACCTGGTGTACTATGTTGAGTATAGTATAACCATGCATTGGTTTTCGTTAACTTGTGCCAAATGTTCGTATTCAGACTCATGAATTTTAAATTGCAAGTCTTTGGGAAATGTTGGGGGTCCATGAGTAATGATACTTCACATAAATCCGATTCTAAACGGTGATGGATTAGTGATTCCTGTTTGCACAGTTTGCCTAACCCTAAACTTTTGCATTTTTCCCATTGCTCTGTATTTAGTGTGTAAAATTTCTCGCAACTCACTCATAAGTGTCTGCGATGTGAGTGCGCTCGTATATACCTTCCCATTGAGAGCTGCGTTTACTATTGCCATGAGATTTTGCGTGTCATAGGCGAATCTATTTAATATTATCTCAAACAAAAATGCTTGTTCCAACAATTTTGTTTTGAATGATATTATGTCAATGTTCTGTGTGTTGTTCTCGAATTGCTGTTGTAGGTGTTTCAGATTTCTCTCAATTTGCTGCTGATGCATTTTTAAACTTTTCAGTGTTTGATTAGTTTCTGTTTTCTCCACTTTCGAGATTCTCGTTCTGTCGTGTATAAGGTTTAGATTCTTTAATTTGCTTTTACCTAACTCTATTATATTGTCTACAATAAAGTCAGTGTTGATTCTTGAACACATTCCGTAAATTACGTTTGTTATTCGGTTAACAGCACTTCCCAATCCACGTCTACTTTTCTTTGCTGTCTGTTGATCATAGTCAATGGCTATCATCAGACTTCGATAGTTCGATTCTATCTCATATAGATATGGTAGTGTTGCTCGTGTAAAGTATTGCAAAAAAGGTTTACATATCCTCGAGAATTCTTCGTTTTCTGATTGATTTGTACAGTACTGTGCTGTTTTTTGATAGTGGGACTTTAATATATTGTATTCTGCTAATTGTTCGTTTAGGTTTACGTAAACTACTAAATCCCAAGTAATATGTGATAGACCAAGTTGGCCATGGGACTCGTAGTAAAGTCCTTGATGTTCTGTGATTGGAGTTATCGCGTACTCTGGGGTTGATTGTCTGTCTTGATGATCTGATTCAATTTTCCTCTGTAGTTGGGCATGTCCTACTGTGGTAATTGCAATGATCCTGAAAATAGTTTAACAAGAACATTTAATTTCCTTCGTAGAATTGTTTTAATAAATTTCTGTGCAGAATGACTGGTCTGTTTTTCTTCAATATCGTTATATTTGGAGATTCTGGGTTAGTTTCTATTACCGTATAGGGTCCTATCCATTTCGGAGATAGCTTACCTTTACTAGCTTTTTCTTGGATGAGTACCTTGTCACCTATACTTATTGTTAGAGGTGAGATTTTCTGATCGTAACGATCTTTCGATTTCTGTTTGGAATCATAGAGATGAGTTTTTGCTTGAGCCTGAGCTTCTTGCATGTTCCTCTTTAATTCAAAATAATAGTCGTCATAATTGTATTGAGGTTCTGTATTTTTCATAAATGAATTTGGTACTGTTATTGGATGCCCATATACTAATTGGTATGGTTGGTACTTCGTGGAAGTGTGTGTCGTGGAGTTATGGCAGAACATTGCGAACGGGACATGTGTGTCCCAGTTCTGTGGGTCTTTATTGATGAAACTGCGTAGATATTCTGCTAGTGTCCGGTGACTTCGTTCCAAGGATCCATTACTCTGTGGATGATACGGACTGGTGGATGTTTGTTTAATTTTCAGCAATTGACACACTTCCTTAAATACCTTGCTTAGAAACTCGGTGCCACAGTCTGTTACGAGGCTCTGAGGTAGACCATGTAGACACACGAATTGAGTCACAAAAAATTTTGCAACTGTATTAGCTTCATGATTTTGCATCGGAGCTGCCCACGCGAACTTCGAAAGGTCATCTTGAAGTGTAAGAATGAACACATTCCGTTGTAGGATTTCGTAAGTGGTCCTACAATGTCCATATATATCTTTTCGAAGGGTCTGGATGCCGTGGTGGTTATCGTCATTGGCTCACGGGCAGTTCGATTGGATGACCTGTTTGCTTGGCAGGTGGCGCATTCCCGAATGTATTTTTTTTATCTGTTTCCTCATTCCTTTCCAATTATGATGCTGAGATATCCGTTGGTGGGTACGGGTGGTTCCCTGATGCCCTCCCATCGGATTCTCGTGGAATTCGCGGATGATTTGTAGCTGCTCCTCCTCTGAGACCGTCTCAGGAACTAGCACTTGTATAGTTACCTGAAAGTCTCGGAAGATGTATTGCAACATAGAACGGACGGTTTCCCACTGGAGTCCATCTAGGCCAGTGCCTAGACGTGGACAAGTGAGTGTCCTAATTTCTCGTTTTTCACAAAGAGTTCGAAGTTTCTGTAAACTTTGGAAGAAATGTTCAGGTTCGGGCTTTTGCCAAAAATGCTGTTTTGTAACGAGGTAAAATATCTCGCGTTCTTTTAACCGAAGAGACAATACATCTGGGACTGTTCTTGGAAGTCGGCGAAGTTGATTTAATCCACCGAATCTCCGTCGAAATTCCAAGGCGATTCCCTTAGTCATCTTAAGGCCGCTAGAGACACATTGTGCTAAAGCCATGCTTTTATCAGTCTCGAAGATGTCTCCTTTCGATTCCACTACCTTTGGAGTGAATGCAACTTTTTCTTTTAAAAATTTCTGATAGCTGCTTAAAAGTTCTGTGGAGCTTGAGTGTTCTGTAGAAGTTGAAGGTTCTGCACAATCTGGAGATTCAGTAGAGTTTGGAGATTTGGATGATCTGGTCACAACTCTATTAATTCGGCTCAATGCATCCGCATTGGTATTACTGGCTCCTGGTTTGAAATGGATCTCGTACTCATATTCGGCAAGCTTCAGCCTCCAGCGAGTCAATCTGGATCCGGGGTCTTTAATATTGAATAACCAATTCAAAGCTTGGTGGTCTGTTACTATATTAAATTTCTGACCGAACAAGTATGGACGGAATTGTTTCACCCCCCATACTATCGCACATAGCTCCTTTTCGGTCGTGTTGTAGTTTGATTCAGCACGGTTCAGAGTCCGTGATGCATACGCTATTGGAGGGTCTGCACCAATTGGGCCTTGCGAGAGAACGCAGCCAATGGCATAATTGCTAGCGTCGCATGTTAAATTGAAGGTCCTAGTGAAATCCGGATATTGCAATAAAGGTTCTGTTGTTAGAATTTTCTTCAACGTATCAAACGCTTCTTGGCAGAGATCTGTCCACTTAAAATTGACGTCTTTCATCAACAAAGCAGTTAATGGCTTTGCTATTCGTCCATATCCTGGTACAAATCGTCTGTAGTATCCCGATAAACCGAGGAAAGATTTAACTTCCTTTTCGTTGGTCGGGATTGGAAACTCTATTACACATTTAATTTTCTGTGGATTTGGTTTCACCCCTTGGTCAGTTATAATATGACCTAGATAGTTAACTTCCTTGCGCATAAAGGTGCATTTTGATGGTTGCAGCTTTAGATTAAATGTTCTCAAACGTTCGAATACTGCTTTTAATTTTTCGGAATGGTCTGCTATACTGAGTGCGTAGATGATAATGTCGTCCAAATAGACGAATGCTTTTAATCCTGTTAGCCCTGCCAGGACTGTATTCATCAAACGTTGAAAAGTTGCAGGCGCACCTTTCAACCCAAAGGGAACGCGAAGAAATTCAAAGTGTCCCTTGTCTGTAGAGAATGCCGTCATTTCAGTATGTTCCGTGTGCATTCTAACTTGATGGTATCCTTGGGCCAGATCCAACGTGGTATAGTACTTAGACTTACCAAGCTGGTCTAAAATGTCTATTATATTAGGCAGTGGATAAGCATCTCCGACTGATATTTGGTTAAGTTTTCGGAAGTCTACACATACTCTGTATTTTACTACACCATCTTTGTCTGCTTTTTTCGGAACCACCAGTAAAGGTGCATTCCATGGACTTCGGCTAGGTGCTATAATATTATCCTCTTCGAGTTGCTTCATTTGTTTGTTTATCTCATCTTTGTGTCGATGAGGTAGACGGTACGGCCTTTCGTTGATTGGTTGGGTAGAAGCTGGAGTGTTTACCTCGTGAAAAACAGCATCTGTGCAAGTTAATGGATCTCCCTCTAAATGAAAGATATCAGAATACTGTTCGCACGTTGAGATGAGTGACTCTCGCTCCTCTATATTCAAATGTTCAGTATCGAGTGAATCTCTAAGGGCAACCAATCTTCCCGTGGTTCTGACCGTTTCCGTTGCCTTGTGTATGGTTTGTACTTTTACCTCTGTAAAATTTTCAAATTTTAATCCTTTGATTTGCTCCTCTGTGAGTTGGACGATTTGTTCAGTAGGATTTACTGCGGCTATAAGGATCTGTTTTTGATGGACTTGGTTTACCGTGTTGCTGCATAGGATTGATTCATCCAAGGTCTGTGCGGGTATCAAGTAGATTTCTTCCTCCTGAAGATTAGGAGTAGGGATGCTAATTATCGTTTCACTACGAGGTTGTAGAGTAATTTTGAATTCTTTTGACTGTAAATTTTCTGTTGAATTCTGTGTCTCTGAGTTACCCACTGAGTTAGATGTTTTTGGAAGTTCTGTAGGGTTAACTAATTTTGACGGATTTTGTTTATCGGTCAAGATTAACTGTTTAGTCTTGTAATTCAGAATCGTTTCCAATCCAATTATAAATGGTTTCCCTAAAATAATGGTACTGGAAAAGATGACGGTGCCACATGAAACTCCGTTGTTCTTTCATCTTTTCCCAAACAAAGAGTTAGGTCGGTTGTGCCAAATGAACGTAGGGTGTGACCGGTGATTCCTGAAAGATTTTGTTCCGTCTGTTCCCTAATCATTATTTCATCTTTCAACGAAGATACTTTTATGAAATTCACATCAGCACCTGAGTCGACTAATAGCTTAATGGTCGGTGTAATTGTCTGAGAGCATTTACAAAGTAAATGGTCGTAATGGAGGTTCTGTTCCTGGGGTTCAGGATTCTGATTGTCTTGTTCGATTTTCTGTTGTTTTACGGCATTTAAGAAGATAATGGAAATTTTATTACTGCAGTTTTTAGGCTGCCCGCCGACCGCCCGCCGTTGGAAGTCGACGGTGTTTCGTTTCCCGAGTTTTGGTTGCTAGGATTATTTCTTTTTCCTTGAACATATTTGAGTTTTCTACACTCTTCTTTTGTGTGTCCTGGTTTACGGCAGTATTGACACGTGATTGTTCGTACCGAACTTGTTTTTGTCGAACCCGTTGGATTCACCTTAGGTTCTTTGTCTAATGATCTGCAGTCTTTTGCCCAGTGTCCCGACTTCCCACAGTGGAAACATACTTTGGCTTTTGTCCCTTCCACCTTTTTTGGTAAGGTATATAGTTTTTTTGTTTCTTCTGCAGATCGTCTAACCATTTCCTCTTCTCTGGATGCCTGTATGGCCTTTTCCAAGGTCGTTGGATTTCTAGCCTTAATAAAGTCTTTCAAGGGCCCCAACCCTTCAATGAACACCTGCACGGCTTGCTGCTTAAAGCTTGCTTCCAAAGCTTTGGCTACTTCTAGAGTCTTTCCACTAGTCTCTAGCTCAATAATAAGGTTTTGTAATTTTTCGATTCGGGAAGAGTAGGTCAGTACTTCTTCCCCTGTTTTTTGTTTCGTGGAATACAGTTCCAAAAACAAATGCGTTGTGGTGCGTTGCGGTTCCAACGCGGCTTTTAGAGTATCTCGCAGTTCAGTCCATGAGTTGAAGGTTCTGAATTTGATTGCCTGCCGGGCCTTCCCGGTGAGTCGCACGGTGATCCCCTGGAGGAGTCGAGTTTGCACCTTTCTATTAGTGCATGCTAAAGCGAATTCACACTTTTCCAGGAAGATTTCCATCTCCTCCTGGTTTTCCCCATTAAACGAGCTTGTTAGTAACCTTAAAGCTGCCTCCAAGCTGATGGCTTCGGATCCCAGACTATCTTCTACTGTAATGTTCCGACTGCCCCCTTGAAAATGGTCTTCGTTCGACGTATTTGGTCTGACGGTTTCTTCCGATATCTGTGGTTCTAATGGCATCACATTGAGCAATTGTGACTGAGTCTCTGCGTCCATATTGTTTTCGTAAAAGGTCTGATCAAGAATGTTCTGTGCTCTACCGACGACTTGGTCTGTTTCCTCTAACGTGGTAGAAACGTTTTGTATGAGGTTTGTAATTTCTATAACGGATGTGCCGGTCCTCACAAATAAATTGTCAGGTTCGACCTCGTCTACAATACGTTCGGAATCGGAATTGTTTGGGTCTGAAAATCTTACGGGTAAACTTGTCCGTGGTTGTGGGGCAGGGAGGTTTGTCTGGTTCCCCCCGAGATCCTCACCCCCTGTAACTATGGACTCTTGTTCACTCTCGGATGTCCCTTTCATTAACAACCTAAATATTCCCTCTGAATGTGCGAATAAATATTCTTACCCTTTATCAAAGCTACTTCAACTACTATAACTATAATATAGAGAATTAAAATAAAATTTTCTTACAATGCTTAGAGTAAAATAATAATTTATAAAAAAAAATAAATAACACAAATATATATTGTTTTTTTTTTTTTTTTTTTACTTACAATACCGCGAATCGGTTCATGGTGACTGCGATGTTCCGCTCGGATTGGGGCAGTAGTCCGACTCGGATTGACTGGAATGCTCGTAACGGCTCTGATTGAATTTGGAATGCTCTGGAATCGTCCTTTTCGTCTGCGCTTGATGTAACGAAGTTCGCTAGCCCCGAAACAGCTATGCGCGGGGACCACTATTAATAATGGGTTTCTCTTCAGTGATGTTCTGGATTTTCTGTCTTCGGTTGCGTCGCGTATTTAATTAAAATTTCCGTAATAGTGTACCGTCTAGCTGTTTTGTTCGCGTGTTTACAACACGGACGTCAGCTGTTACGGCGGCGGCAACCACGACGGCGGCGGCTACCACTGTTGTGGCGAAGTAACGTCACGGTCGGCTACTACGGCGGCGACGTAGTGACGTCACGTGCGGCTATATTTTTTTAACCTTGGTACGCGTCGACGGTGGCGATGAGCTCACGGCGGAGGTGCTTACAACAACGTTGGAAATATCGACACGACGCGGCGGCTCGGTCTCTCACGTATACTAACGTATACCCGACCGATTATTATTATTATTACGCGGCGGCGGCACAGACGTTTGGTTTTGCATACACGGTGAATGCGTGTGCGTGCGTAAGTGTCGTCCGGTTCGGCGGCACTATCGACACGGCGGCGACGGCGTCGCGTATATTATGATTTTTTTATTACGCACTTTATACGTACCAAATTGTCTGCGATGTTCTGAATGTTCTGAATGCTCTGTTGATCCGATGTTCTGAATGTTCTGAATGCTCTTTGAAATATTATTTGCACTTAGTAAAAAATGTTGGCTAACGCCTTAACCACACTATATTATTATTAATAAAATATCACTAGTCGAACGTGGTAGTGTATACTGTAGCGTATCCCACCGCTGCCACCAAAAATGTTATGGAACCGGGGTTCCAACACAAATAATTTAACGCACGATTAGATTGATATTAATTATATAGGTTTTATTACAGGTTTTAACATTAACTAGTTGTACATATAATATAAAAATGCTCTTCTTAAAACATACGTTAAGTATAATGCTCTGTTCTAATGCAACTCACTAACCTCCTCCCTGTGCGTCGGCCTACGGCCCCGCCGGACGCCGAATCGCCTAGTCAGCGGATTCCTGTCGACGAGCCGTCGACCAACACACTCTTCTTATACTGTGAACATAATATAATATAATACTATTCAGGGGTTCACAACAGTAGTATACCTATGTATAGTAATTTGCGCATTGCGCCCATAGTATCTAACTATCCAAGAGACCTTACATTATCATTATTTATACTGTTGTACATTGTATTGGTGTAAAAACGAATGTTTTATTGTTTATAATCAACAGTCGTTTCTAATAATATTAATAATATATGATATGTATTATAAATTATAATATTGCGTATTAGCAATTAAAACGCCTTATTTTACATTTTCTACATAACCTATACAATATTATAAATTGTTGATTAGTTTTATGCAAAGACTTTATTATATTAATATACGAAACAGTGTACTCTAAGTTCTGAGTAACTGAGACTGTTTCAAAAAAGAATATACCCCGCTTGCGCACATCGCAACTGACGAGCAACGGCAGTTCCGAGCTCAATTTCTCCCACTCTCGCGCTCTCGATCATGCATGATAGTCACCGATCGAAACTGTCGGCCAAGTTTACACCGGGTTCAAATATATTATTTACAACAGCTATCGCGTGGCGGCAAGAGTAAACACGATGTATATTATTATTTATTATAGTTTTGATAATTAGAACCAGCTGTATATAGTCAGTGCACAACGAGCTGACTGTACAGCAGTCGCGCGTTCGTTGCAAACCGGCGGTACATGGTGGGGGATGCGCGCTGGCGAACGCAACCAGTCACGAAAGTGGTATATTATTATTATCTGTTTTTTTTTTTTGTGATGTTTGAGTTTTCGGTATCCGAGATTATTAATAGATATTCGTGTTATCATGTTTTAAATGTTTACAATACATAGGTACTGGCTATAATATAGCGACTGATGGTTAATACTTTAATAGTGTTAGATTTTTTGACATTTCATCCGTTTGCATCTTGTCGTCGTGTAGACACTAGACGTGAACGCCGGAATCGCTTGAGTTGTATTGAACACCGATTTCGTTTGTGGTTGTTACTTGTTTTCCAGTTTCCGTCTATCCAGTTACCAGTATATGTAATCCAGTGTATAATATAATATAACGTAAGTATTTAATATAATTATTATTTATTACTAGTCGTTATTTTATTCATAATATTAGTCGTTTACAATCACTCGATCCGTCCAATTATAACAATAATATTAGGTATATCTTATATCTATTCAATTCATTGTTTCGGGAGAAGTGGTCGGCTTGCTTCATATTATGAATAAGTACAATAAAAGTTAGGTAAGTATGAAAAAAAATCTAGGTAGGTAGTTATGGACACTTAAATAAATCATAACTTACCACCACATGCTGATGTATCTTCAACAGTATTCAACTTTCTTACATACCTATTTATTTTTATTTTGAAGCTTATATATTTATTGTTCCATCAAACAACATAGGTAGATGCATATATTTTGAACCAAAATTAATAAACAATTTTTATGAGTTAAAATCGTTAATTATTAATTATTTTATATTAGGTAGGTAGGTACCTACCTATTCTTTTATTTGATTAAAACTAATTGTGAATAATTTATGTAGGTAGATACCTACCTATGTTATAATTATTGATAAATAGTAACCAATTAATAAGTCTCAAAGTAAATAAAAGTTGAATAGTTATAAAGATACATCAGCTAGCAAGTACACAGTGTACCTATACCGACCTATACTTACCTATAAATTATGATTTATTAAATTGCCCATAACTATAAAAAATAACAAAACAGTTCTCTTTAAAAGAAGTTTTTTTTTTGACTTGGCTATTGACTTACCTTGGGACACATTATTGTACATAACAGTCAACAAATTATTACGATAAATTAGATTTAATTTTTAATTACCTATTTACATTAAAATAATTAACAATTTCTGTAGGTATTAAAAACAATGATTAAAAGTAGTAGAACCAAAAGAAGAAAAACTAGACAAGAAATACATTTATTTGAGGAAATATATTCAAACTGTGAATTAGATGAATGTGCTTCAAAAGTATCCGAAGGACAAAACATTGAACCGTATGAAGGATAAAATTTAAACATATTCCAAAAACAAAAAATACCAGTTTCAAATTGTAATGTTGTATTCGGAAATAATGATGCCATAGTTGATACTGCCATAGTTTCTCCACCTCGTTCTCCAACAATTTCTCAAGTTTCTGATGATTCATTTGAAAACATTATTCCAGTAGCTGAGTCTTACTCAATATCAGATTTACCAACTTTGTCACCACAAATATCAACTATTAACTCATTTTTATCTAATTGGGCAGTAGAGTTTAAAATTTCTCACAATGCAGTAAATGGCTTATTGAATGGTTTAAAAAACCACCAATACAGTATTGATAATAGTCTAAAGAACTTTCCATCTGATGCACGTACATTATTGAAAATTCCATCTAATATTTCTAAAGAAATTAGTACTGTTAAACCTGGAATATATCACCATTTTGGTTTAGCTAACGGAATTCTAAAACATGCTTCATCAAATATTGGGTTAAATATTAACCAAATTCAGGTTGTCATAGGTATTGACGGATTACCATAGACTAAAAGTAATAACAGTCAGTTTTGGCCTATACTAGCGTATATTATAGAAGAAGCTACATTATTAACTAAAGTTGTTTTTCTTGTTGGCCTATACTATTGTTAACTATCTTTCTTCGTATAATAAATAAAACACCTGTTAATCTTAGAAAAAGACTGTTACCACTTTATTACACAATTCAATTACTTATTACACAAAAAAAACACACAACTTGGGTTACGGCTTCAGGACGACACATTCCATTCCAGGTCTCCAACCGAACTGATTACAGTGTACAATGTCAAGATACACCCTGGTGTCTACTGCACCCATATCTCTGGTTTGGCTTATCTTACATACATTGTACAACTATAGAATATAATATATATTGATACAACACTGTAATGTCTGTGTTAACACCCGTCCATTCTGACAATATCTATGTCCCCATAAAGTTAGCTTTTAACAAGAAAAATTTTTATATGTATAAATCATCTTTACAAAAATTTTAACAATATAAATCTAATAACATTACATAGAAAAAAAAAACAAAATACACAACTGTGATGTAATGACCCTAAGTTCACAAACAAATCACACGTGTGCCTATCACATAATAAACATTTAAGTACACAGTAATACAAATAATAATTCATATTATCTTTCTTTTTTTTTCTTCATTGCGAGTCATAGTCCTGAAGTCTTACAGGCTTCTTCCTTACTCGTCCAGACCTCCTCATATCTGTTGACTCCTCCTCGTTATGTCCAGTTATTGTTCCAGCTTCGTCTGGTATGTCTTCAGCTTCCATTGACAGTTCTCCACTTGTTGTCATCCCTCCTTCACTTTCATCTAGTTCTTCCTTCCCAATCTTCCATGATTTTAATTGAGACACATGCACTGTAGTTGCAAAGCATCGTCTGGTATCCTCTGCAAGCTGCGCTACTCGGTAGATATCATTGGATAAAACCTCTGTTACTACCAAAGGCCCACGATAACGCTCTTGCAGCTTGGTGGATTCACCTGTTGACACCGGCACCCTGGTCATGACTACCACCTCACCCACAGTGTATTTGGTTTGGTTGTGTCTATGGTTGTCATAAGCTATCTTCATACGTTGTTTGGACCTGATCATTTCTTCTCTTGCTTCTTCCCAGAGCTCAGATGGGCAGACCCACTCTTCGCTAGTAGTTGAAAGGTCTCTTAATCGACCTAACTCAAACCGTGGTCTATACCCGTGCAGCATTTCAAATGGTGTTAACTTCGTCACCTTAGACTCACTGTTGTTGATCTGTTTTTGCACATCAGACAGTAACTCGTCCCACTGTCCTTCTTCAGCTCGAGAAATTAACATGGCTAGGATGGTGCTATTTATTCGCTCTACTTGTCCGTTAGCCTGCGGTCTCCGCGTTGAGTTAAGTATGTGTGTGACTCCACGTGATTCACAGTAGTTTTCAAACCGATGAGATGTAAAACAAGAGCCTCGATCAGTGATCAACTTCCTAGGTAGTCCAAACCTGTTTATGAACTCATCCATGACATACAACACTCCTTCCGTACTGGTATCCGTTACTGGAAACAAACAGACATATTTAGTAAGATTGTCTACTAATACCAAAATGTACCTGTTCCCTTCAGTACTCGTGACAAACGGCCCTACATGGTCTGCATGAACAACTTCAAACGGCCTTCGTCCTGGTGGTATGGGATGCAGCAGACCAGGTTGTCGTCCTCTTGGTTTTTTTGTCATCAGACATTCCATACACATCCGAATGTGAAGTTTGACATAACGACGTAGTCCCACAAACCAAAAGTCTTGAGTTATTTTACATACCGTTTTGTTGACAGACAGATGCCCTCCCAAGTCATGCGCTGACACCACAATGCTCTTGCGCATGCTCCTGGGCATTAAAAACAGTAGTCGGCCTTGGTACCATCTATACAGCAAGCTTCCTTCCAGACTGTATTCACACACCAGTCCCTTTTCGGCTTTCGTTCTCTGCTCCTCAGGTTTTTGTAATATGTTGCATATCCGGCGCAACTCTTCGTCTTCATGCTGAGCCATCCGTACCTTGTCTTCTGTCTTCAATGAAACGCACACATCCAACCGACCAGCCAATACTTCGTCTAGTGTCTCGCCTTCCTGTTCAGAAACCGGATCACGCGACAGTGCGTCAACATGCAACATTTTTGTTCCCGGACGATGGTATATGTCAAAATCATACTCTTGTAGTATATCGTACCATCGCATCACTTGTGGCTTCGTACCCCTATGTCCTCTCAAGTAAACTAGCGCCTGACAATCAGTCACGACCGAGAACCTAACACCCAGCAAAAAGTGTCGCCATCTATCCACTGCCCACACTATACTCATTAGCTCCAACTTGATAGTGCGACTCCGCAGTGCCCAACTTCTTACTTATGCAATATACTATTTGTAGTGGTGACCCTTTTTCTTTGCCTTGCAGTAGCATTGCCCCGAGCCCCACGGAACTTGCATCTGTATGGACCTCGGTGACCTCTGCTTTTGGGTCAAACATACAAAATACGGGTTTATCGGCAAACACTCTCTTCATTTTATTGAATGCACTTTCTTGCATAGTTGACCACTCGAACACTACGTCCTTTTTTGTCAGCCTCGATAGAGGTTCCGCCAGGGTAGCATAATTCTGAACAAAACGTCTGAAAAATCCAGTGAGGCCCAGAAATCTGCGCACACCGTGGACATCTTTTGGGACCGGGAACTTTTCAATGGCTTCACTCTTTATTGTACCTGGACTGATCTGACCTCCACCTATGATAAATCCCAAAAACTCAATTCTCTTTGCCCCAAATGAACACTTAGATGGCTTTAGTGTAAGATTTGCGATTCTCAATTTGTCTAGGACCATTCTTACTTTCACCAGCATATCCGACCAGTTTTCAGCATCTACTACCCAGTCGTCCAAATAGTTTTTGACTACTCTGTCCTTGAGACTGCCCAGCACCTTCCTCATCAGCCGTGTGAACTCTCCGGGGGCTCCCGCCAACCCGAAAGGCATTCTTGTAAATTGGCCAGTGTCATCAGGCGTGATGAAGGCCGTCTTTTCTTGAGCAGCTTCAGACAGGGGCACTTGCAGATAACCGCTCGCTAGGTCCAACTGCGTAAAATAACGTCCCGCTCTCAGTGACTCAACTTGTTCCTGCAGATCAGGTAATGGAAAATTGTGTCTTATTATCTGCTTGTTTAGCTTCCTGTAATCCACACATAATCTGTTTTTATCGCCTTGCTTCACCAAGATCACTGGACTAGCATAAGGCGAGTCAGTCTCCACCACTACACCATGTCGTTTCCATTCCCCGATTATTTTAGCTATAGCTTCTCGATCGGCAGCTGTGGTTTTGTATGGTCGGCTAGTCACGGGTGCACTCCGTTCAGTCTCGTTAATATCCATCGTCATCATTGTCGTGCATCCCAACTCCTCAATACCCAGAGCAAAACAATCGCGATACTCGTTTATCAACGACAGCAGCTCTGTCTGCTCTTCAATGGATACATCGGCGTTAACATACTTGAAATCCTCAGTCCTTAGATCTCTACGTCTATGACCTGGCAGTGATAGCACTTGTAGTATGTCCATTTCATTATCCGTGGTTACGACCGACACATCTCCCAGTCCTATATCGTCCTTTGATTTGCACAGAATGAGCTTTCCCTCTTCCTTCTTGTGAGTAACCTCATCTAGGTCTAACCAGTCGTGACCAATAATCATGTCGTACCGCTGTACGTTATCAGGTACTACCAATACCTTGACCGGACCAGCCTCGACATTATCTACCGTAATCTTGGTGTTCACCTTCCCTACAGCACTCACTGACGGCACTGAGACACTGCCTAGTCCGTATAACAATTTCTTGGTTCTCCTTAACTCTAACTCGCATCGGGATGCCATACCGAATCTCATCAAGGTATAATAGCTTCCAGTGTCCAGTAGTACTGTCATTTCGATGCCGTTAACCTTTCCACGCTTGAGGTAGGGGTTTGTTGTTTCTTTCATCATCATCACATTATTGACAGTTGGTCGTGACGTGCAGTCACGCGCGAAATGTCCTTCAGCTCCACAAGCAAAGCACTTACTCTTTTTTTTCCACCTACAGTCTCTTGCCCAATGACCAACTTTTCGGCAGACATAACACTTGCTTTTGTCCGTTTCCGCCATTTCGTCTGTATCAGTACTAGATTTGTCATTCACTTCAGGTTTTGGTGTCTTCGTGACCCACTTTCCCGTCGAACCAGAAGCGTGACTTCCTGACTCTGAGCCACCTTTTGCGCTCACCTTTGCAGTTGGACGGCTCTTTTGCTCCTTTTCGTGCTTGGTCTCCGTACGTTTTGCGTTCATACGAGTCCAATCCAACAGGTCACTCATCAGCCCTTCTTCATCAACGTGATTCTTACCCAGCACGTACATGGCTAATTCTTTGTGGTAGATCCCTTGAATGATGTAATCACGTGTTTCGTCGAACGATAAGGACAGCCCACGGCATAACCGTGCCTTCTCTTGGAAATAAACCATGATGTGTTCATCGGAAATTTGACGTCTTTTCTGCATGGCTTCCCATTTATCAGCTGTTCATAGTTGTCGAACAAATACGCTTCGAAATTTTTGTACAAAGTCGTCCCAATCCTTAAAATCGCGTCCGATGAACCAGCTGCGCGCGGCTCCCGTAATATACGATCGTACAAATTGCATACGAAATGCCAAAGGCCAACAATTCAAATTCGCCATACCTTCAACCGTCTGTATCCAGTCATCCGCTTCGTGCACTGGCTCACAACCATCGAAAACCTTGATTGATTTATTCAAATCCGGCAGCACTCTATATTCGCAAACGTCCGAACGCGGCGTGTTGACGACCGCGGTGGTTGGCGGACCTTGGCTCCCATCGCGTCCCGAAACAACTTCTAATTCTAACTGTTTAATCTTCTTTTGTAATTCAGCGACCGTTTTATACAGCTCGATGTAAGTTGGGGCTTGTAAATCACCGCTCGTCGCCATCTTATAATCACCACCTCCGTTAACGTGGTCGTGAAAACAATAACAAACGTTATCACCGTCACCAATCAACAACCCGTTATCAGTGTTATCACGTGAACACTAACAACCGTTACCGCAGTAATCAACGCGGTGCTCGACGATTTTCACGGCTCGTCAAATTGTTCCCATCGACACTGGTTCCACTAACCTTACTTTTCCGGCAACCCACGTTTTGTTCCAATTGTGTAAACCACAACCGTTTTACTTCTCGTTTCGACTTTCTGCAATTCCCTCGCGTTACTCTCTTCACACCCTTCCGCTGGTGAGTAATCGCGACCACGAAACGCAGATTCCGAAAACCACGAGTCTTCACCCGTTACCACCACGCCACGCCTTCGCTCACGATCCGCTTTGTGAACTGGGGCCAATACTTGTTTGTATCCCACTTCTGATTCTTGTTAACTATCTTTCTTCGTATAATAAATAAAACACCTGTTAATCTTAGGAAAAGACTGTTACCACTTTATTACACAATTCAATTACTTATTACACAAAAAAAAACACACAACTTTGGTTACGGCTTCAGGACGACACATTCCATTCCAGGTCTCCAACCGAACTGATTACAGTGTACAATGTCAAGATACACCCTGGTGTCTACTGCACCCATATCTCTAGTGGGGCTTATCTTACATACATTGTACAACCATAGAATATAATATATATTGATACAACACTGCAATGTCTGTGTTAACACTATGGAAAAGAGAAACCACTCGATAGTAATGACTATATGTCAGATTTTGTGAAAGAAACTAAAGATCTTACCTTACATGGGATTTTAATTAATAATACTAGAATTAGAGTTTCAATTCGGGTTTTCTACTGTGATGTGCCGGCAAAGTCTTTCATTTTAAAAATTAAAGGTCATAGTGGGTTTTCATCATGCACAAGATGTGCCATCGAAGGTGAATATTTGCACAATAGAGTTTGCTTTCCGTACACTGGAATTCAAGCAACTATGAGAAATCACCAGAATTACATTAATATTACAGATGAAGAATATCATGTTGGCAGTGTAACATCAAATCTTGTAGAATTACCAAATTTTGATTCCGTTTTTTCTCTCTCACTTGATTATATGCATCTAGTTTGTTTGGGTGTAATGAAAAAATTATTGATGCTGTGGCTAAGCAAAGGTCCAGTTAGTGTTCGGATACGGTCAGCAAAAATGAATGAGTTATCTTGACATTTATTAAATCTTAATGTCTGTGTTACTTCTGATTTTGTTAGAAAAAGCAGAACTTTACAAGAGTTAAGTCCATGGAAAGCGACAGAATTCCGTTTTTTTTTTGTTATATACTGGACCAATTGTATTAAAGAAAATCATAGGAAAAGAGTGTTATACCAATTTTATGACGTTGAATATTGCAATGATAATTATTTTGAGTCCAGATTGCAGTTATCTCATTAATTATGCTCGTGAACTATTAAAATACTTCGTAATGAGTTTTCAAAATATTTATGGTGCACAATTTGTGTCCCATAATGTTCATGGATTACTACATCTTTGTGATGATTATGAACACTATGGCCCACTTCATAACGGTTCAACATTTATGTTTGAAAATTATATGAAAGAACTAAAGTCATTTGTAAGAAAACACGATAAGCCATTACAACAGGTTATAAATAGATACAATGAAAAATGCTATGCTAGTACCACAAATTCAAGTAAAAATAATGAAGAATTTATTCTGAAACCTTCATTGCAACATATGCATAGTAACGGCCCATTACTTGAGAATATAACTGGTCCACAATATTTCACTTTATTATATAAAAATATGAAAATACAAATAAAAAAAGAAAAAGATTCTTTTATTCTCACTAAAAATAATGAAGTTGTTAAATGTTTAAACTTTTGTCTAAGAGGTGAAGAAATTTTAATATTGGGTTGTATATTTAAAAATATAAAACCATTATATGAAGACCCTATAGACTCAAGAGTACTGTATATTTATGAAGTTAAAAATCTTTCTAAAACTATTCAGTGCTGGAAAATAATAGATTTGAAAAAAAAAATGATTGTATTTAATCATAATGATAAATATATAGCGATGCCTATTATTCATTCTGAGTTTTAAATCTATGCTATTAAATTTTATCCTGTAAATATTATGTAGGTATTTAAATATAATTATATCAAAAAATAAATTAAGTCTAAATTATAAGTAGAGCATATTATTAAATAGGTTCTTAAGTTTGTACCTCGGTTTGTACATAGTAAACAATAGAAATCAATTTTAATCCCAGGTAATAATAACCACGACTATACTGATAAATAAATAAATAGTTTTACTAAATTGTAATTTTCTTTTAGATGGACAAACAAAGTGGCTGGATTATAGTTATATTTGACAATGACAATAGTGTGGAAGCAGTGCCAGATATATGGTTAAAAAAAATAATTGTGCGTGGCCAGTTAAATCCAAACAAATTAAAAAATATATCGAAAGACATATAAAGCCTAATAATAATGATTTCACTTTTTTCAATGATAGAAAATTGGGGAACAAAGTATACAGTGAGTAGCATTCTATATTAAAAATGTTATTTTAAATTTATAATTTTATAATTATCATTTTTTTAAATGTTTTGAAATATATTTCATGTTCTTTGGCTGAAGCTAGATCTAAGCTACCCAAAGCAATGCATAAGTCAGATATTTCTAGTACTGAAGATGAATATTATAGTAGATTAACGAAGAAACGAAATACCAGTTTATCTCCCAATATGGGCAATTTAAAAAAAACTAAAAGCAGCATAAAAATAAAATCAAATACTTCAATAAATAATAGTTGCCCTCCTCGTTATATACCTGAAGGTATAGTAGTTGGTAATAACTTTTGCTATCTATTAATTTATTTTTAATTTATACATGATATTTATTTATTTACTTAAAATTCTAAAGGCAAAAAGATCTCTAAAAATTGTGTGATCAGTGACTCAGATTCAAACCACGATGATGCAGCCTCTGATATTGACCTGACATGGTTCAATAAAGTTAATGGGAAAACTGACTTTCAACATACAGGTAAATTAAATATTATTATAAAAGATTTTATCATAATGTACCTATGTTATTTCACCACTTAATAATTGATATAGTATTTAAACGCGTTTCAAATAATATATACATATAATACCTATTGTCCTAATACTATGATGAGGTTTATTTTAATTTTCAAATATATATTTTGCTGTCGGTATTTACATAGATCATTAAACTATTATGATATGGAACTATTTATTTATTTTAGGTGATAATGATGATAGTATTATTCAAATTACACCATTGAAATCATTGAAAAATTCAGACCGGGTTTTATATTCACCTAGTGGGAAATGGACTGTAACACCAGTTGACACAGATAAACAAGTTATTGACAAACCAATATCTACAAATATATCCCAAGGAGACGTTAAATCAAATAAATATATTTCATCCCCGATTACCAATTTGAATACATATAATAGCAGTGCTGTTAAAAGACAATTAATTTTTAAGGAAAACAGTATAGAAAATGCAGGTATCTATGTTGTTTACTTTTGAATACTGTTGTATTTAATTTTTTAAATTTTGTATAATTATATTTTATTTGTAAGGTCACGGTAATCAATCAACAATTGAAAATATAGCAGCATCTCTAAAAGGTATATATTATGTATAATATGTAATAATTATTGAATATTGTATAAATTTAAATCCTTACGAGTCTAAACAGTACAATTATAATATTATGATGCTTAGATATAATAGGAATCTCTAATACATATAATATATGCGTATAATAATTCTCCTTTCCAATGTTATGCGTTATGCAATTTGTTATTAACTAATTTAGAATTAAATTAATACAGAATAATGTCATTAGTTCAAAGAATATAAATTTATCATAATAGGTATATATGTCCTGGATTTTATTTATACCTTTTTAATAAATTTGTATAACTTGATCTTATGTTGATTTTTTTTTTGTATAACTATTATTATTAATATTTAAAAGTGACTATGAGTATTGACGTATTTAGTACATTTTTAAGGTAACTGGTTTTTTCAAATGATTATTTCCATGTGTTATGAATAAAACATTATTCTCTATTAAGCTACTGAAATAATGTTGAAATATATTTCTCCATATTATTATCATTGTTTTACAAATAATTAATGCCCTAAAACTTAATTTTTAGATTTTCAAAGAGTCTTTTTAACATCTCACGCCTATATAAAACATGAAATGCAATGTTTGACGTTCTTGTGCCACACTACCAATGATAATATTGAAAAACTTATGAAAGAAAAAATGACAGTTATTCATGTAGATGATAATCATCTAAATATGGATATATTATTTCCAATAAAAGATGAAGACGAATTGCAAGCATTTGAAGAAAAATCAAAAGATTTTGATTTTAGAACATCTTTGGTAATTATATGTCATATATTAATATGAAACAACTTGATAAATTAATTATTAAATTTTATTATTTTTAGGTGGGTAAAATTGCATTACTAGTAGGTAATAAAGATCTTGGGAATAGTATAAGGAGAATTATGGCAAGCATGTTTGATGATCAATTCCTATCAAACTATTCACTGTATGGCTTCAAAAAGAAAAAATCATTTACAAGTTTATCAAGTTATCGTATGATAATAGGTAAGAAATATATTACATTTATACATATATTGTATACTTTGTTAACCGAAATATGACATATAATATTTTATTAAAGTATTATTGACTACAAATTTAATAATTTAGGAAAATTAATTTAATTAAACTTGTTTTAAAATTATTTCATGTTATTTATAACTAACTTTGATAAATAATTCTTTTTAACCTGTGTTTAATAATATTATATTTAAAAATGTTATTCTTTGATGAAATATAAATATATATTTATTTTAATAATATATTTCAGATGCATTGAGAAAACATCTTAAATACAAATATAATACAGAGAAGGAGATAGATATTCCTTTAGGAACATGGCTTGCTCACGCCCCATTCAGGATAAAAACAAAAAAACAATCCGAGGAAGAGGAACAAAATAATTATAGAATTGCTTAATAAGATTTATTAGAAATATTTTAAATATTATTAGTATTTATATTATATATGCTTAAATATAATTTTTAGTAGCAAGACAGCTAACATAATAAAAGGAACTTATAATTTTTTTTGTTTATTTAATGCTATATGTTAATAATGTTATAAATAAATTATTACCCAAGTATGAGTAACATTATAACTTAAATTTATATGTAATAAAAAGGAAGAATTTTTTATTTTAATATGCATATTTACTACATACTTCTATGCCTACTTATTATATTTACAAAAATGAAAATCTACAACCAAAATAAATATTAGTTGAATCATAGTATATAATACTAGCTGTTATGGGTAGGTACCTATAATATTATATCCTAAGCTTTTAAATTTTTCTATTCAGTGTAAAATGTATACTATGTGTTACCAACATAGGCTGAAAGAAATTATGCATCTAAGTGAATTGAATTATTTTATGCTGATGATATACAATTTATGATGCAAATATTTTGGTAAAGTCAATTCTAATAATGAAATATTATTGCAATTTTGCCAAAATATTTTTTGAAAATTTTAATAATTATTATAATATTGAAGTAAAATTATAGTAACAATCAAGTAAATAATCTTATACTATTTTAAAAGTCATTTAGAAATAATATAATTTTTGTGGCCAAAAAATCATAACAGAATGTTATAGGAACATAATAATAATAATTAATAATTTTTTTGTTAACATCTGGAAATGTTTTAAGAATTTTATTATTTTTTTTTTAATATTATTTACTTATTAAATTAACATTATTATGCTATCTGGGTGTTACATGCTTATCACACACATTGCATGGAATTTCCAAAGAAATAAGAAACAATTTCGCAGATGTTGATGCATTAATTAATAACGTGATATTATATTTTTTAAAGCGACATCGTGAATTCAAATATTAATACAATGGCACAAAATTTCCCACTACCTCCTAAACCTGTATTAACGCGTTGGGGAACTTGGTTAAATGCTTCCATGTTATTTTGAAGTACAATTATTCTATCGACTCTGGTCGATCTTATTATTTAATAGTTTGTAAATAAATTTTAAATTCAGTAGTTTAAATCCTACTTCAACAAAACATAATACTCCACACATATTATACGATTACTTACATTTTCCTCCTTAAAAAATGCACGCAGATCAAAATTTAGGTATTTAAGTAGAGATTTAATAAATTTAAACTTGCGACGTAATAATATATATTTCACATTTTAAATACACTTGGTCAGTTTATATACATATATAATAGTTACGGACTGTGGTACATTCCGACGTGCAGGCACGTATACAGCGGGGGTTTGTGGATTCAACCCCCCCCCCCAAAAAAAAAAAATTTACTATGAACCCCCCACCCAATTTTTTTTGTGTACGTGCCTGCCGATGTATGCACACACAAGTAAAGAGACAAATTTTCAATTTATTTTAGACTTCGGTAAACTTATGATAGGTACAAATATACTCAATATAAGTATATTGTATTTTCATGAAAGGACAATGAATATCAGAATATATTATGGCATTAGGTCGCATTACCACAATCTTCACATGTACTTGCCTATAGTACTGTGGGATACAAAAATTATAAATGTAAGCACACACACTAACTAAAAGCACATGCTGAGTTTCCTAAGAATTCTCATTAGTAAATTATGGTCTGGAATCAACTTGACATACGACTATACGAGTGTGATTTAAGTTTTATCTGAGTCATACATAATGCCTATATTAAGGACATATTTGTTGGTTATTGGTATACGATTATTATATAAGATTATAATAATCTCAGTGGCACTTGGGGACTATAATTTATAATTATTATTTATACTCTTATTTAAACTTATCGAAATATTTTATATGACTATTATATTTGTAAACAGATTGTAAATAGAGTTTTGCTCTGTGTATTAATAATAAATAAATAAATTACGTTGCTGATTTGGATGTATAGATACATACTTACATTTATCGTATGTAGATTTTCTTAATTCTGATTTTAAATGAGCCGTTTTTTAAAAATTATTTATTTATTTTTACATATTTAGAAGTACCTAAATACATATTCTTAAATATTTAATATTTTACCAATAAGTCTTACATGATTCGTATTTTATATTTGGTTACATATTCAGACATATTGAATATTGTTATCTGTAATGGAGAACTTCGTGATAAATGAAATATGATATAGGTGATGATTTTTCATATGGCAATTTCCGTTGTACCATCAATTGTAATACAAAATTTTTAAATTTTTTTATACTTATCAAAATATGTGGTTCCTTTTGAATCAAAAACAATAATTATTAATTTTGTTATCTATTTAGTATATTGAATAAACAGGTAGATTATTATTAATTGTTTTCTAGTGTAACAATGTAAGATGTAGATGTTGCTAGGTATCAAAATATATTATACCTATTTGGAATTCAAAATGTGTGTAAGGTAGAAGCGTGGGGGGCAAGGCCCCCCATGGGTCTGTGTTCAGTAATTGCGAGCTTGGAACGCAGTTTTTAAATCGTTGGATTCAGCTTCTCTACTTAATTTTTCCCAATTCGAGCACTGAGTAGTACCTACCTAATACCTATAGTCTATACTAGATAATACTGACTAGTATAGTAGTATAATAGTAGTACCTATATATTATAGGTGTCCAGTGTTCTATTTCGTACATTTGTTCTTCTATTCAATACGTTTCTGTTTTATATTATAATTACAGTTTAAAAAAATGTATTAAAAAAAAAACAATAACAAAATAGAAAGTTTTTTGCTAAATATTTCATGTAATTTATAGAAACATGTATTACAATGGAAAAAATAACAGCATCATAAATTATTTAGACATTTTGACTTTTTTATTACATAAAAATCCGCGACTTATTCATAATAATATAACTGAACCTCATTTAAAATTGGTCTTCTGACCCCAACCTCTGAGCGGTTTATCCGGGCCATCGAGCAGATGGTGGAGCCGTGGAGGGGTGTTCGGGACTCTCGAGCGTGCGAAAGTTCGACGTCATAGCGGTGTTCGGACACACGCGTAGGTACCAACACAGCGGACGGACGACACCGTTCGCGTGCGCGTTCTTGTGGGAATACTCGGTGACGGGTTGCGTGAGTGCCGGCGTGCGTGCGCTGCGTCAGTGGCGAACTACCCAGCAGACGGACTTTCGATGACGGCGGCGGCGACTACGGCGATGACGATGACGGCGACGACCAAAAGCACCCATCAACCGCGGCGGCGGGTGGCACGCGACGTACCGCCAAGTGCGGATATGCGACGTGCCGCTGCGGCGTCGGCGGCGGCTAACTGAATAATTTATGTACATATTATATAAATGCGTGTATACGTATATATATATATACAAGCGTATATTATGTTTTGTACGTACCGCGCTGAGAATACGATATTATATTATTAAACGAGGACGACACGCGCCGACGACAGTGGCCGCACGCGCCGCCGCCGCTGCAGGGTAATGAAAAATTAATTGCGGCGGAAGTTATACGTGTGCGCGCGCTACACGACCGCGCCTTACCCCCTTATTATACATATTATTGTGTCGTCACAGTACGCACGCACAACTGTAATATTATTATGTATATATGTGTATAATATTATTTATATATTATTTACCTACCTGCCACGGTCAACCGCAACAGACAATGATG
Source organism: Macrosiphum euphorbiae (assembly GCA_949089665.1). Lineage (NCBI taxonomy): Eukaryota > Metazoa > Arthropoda > Insecta > Hemiptera > Aphididae > Macrosiphum > Macrosiphum euphorbiae. The sequence goes on from CARXXK010000002.1 coordinate 98,725,500, forward strand.
TATTTATATAATATAAAATGACGCGTGCGCATCCTACATATTATAATATATTATAGTATTACATCGCATTGCAATTTTCCACGAATCCTCAAGTTTACAATATCCAAATTTGCATTTTTACGGTTTTAATTTAAATCATACTGTTTTTGTATACGATTTAAGTATTTAACATGGTATCTGAAACTACTCGTCGAAAGTTGTAGCTTTGTTTATTATGTCGTCGAGACATAATTAATCCCACTTAAATACAAACAGAATAATACACATAATAATTTTCAACTAAATGGCTTCCAAAAATGTTTGAGGATTATTTCTTTAAGCCAAAGGGTATTCGTGTAACCATAACGTTGTGCGTATTGTACGCTATTTGTAATCATTGAAAATATCTACATTTCACTCTCTGAATTTATTGCGTACGATTATGGTGGGGCAAATCTAATAATATCACTTCATTTGACAGCCTGGAAGTAAAAAAATAATATTTTTAAATTCCAACAACAACGCAACAGTTACAACCAATACAATCATTACAACAAATGTAAACCTATCCAGTTCATCTTAAATCGTGTTTAATAACTGTGGATTATTTCATTACGAAATTCTCGGTGTTTGAATATGCGCAAGTCGTGGACGGCGGGTTTTTTTCTGACATTATTAAACTAGGAAAAGGTTCCTTAGAAAAAATCCCATAATTTCCCACTAGGAGGTATAGTGACACACTTAAAAATAAACGACACAACATAATATGTTTCAAATAGAAAGGTAGCATCACTCGATAAGCACGGCCATTGTAAATGATTGAATTTTAAATCAAATAAAGGAGAATGACCCGAATGAAAAAACGTCATTGTCCAATCAAAATTTAAAATATTGCTATCGGAAGATATATGACTACAGCGAACAGAAAAGATAAAGTCCTTATACTTCCAACAGGTACAAAACTTAATTTATCAGACAATTACGAGGGTATTGATGGTTTTAATGGTAAAACCATCTAGCCAATCAATAATTTTAATTGCAAAAAACACGATTGTAGTCCTATTATAATTACGTCAAACATTATTGATGACATTTCAAATACCTATACACTGCATATATATTATGGAGAATTACAAAATAGTCGTTGCTTTAAAGCAAGTCCAAAAAACGTTTGCCTGCACAGTAATCCCAGTAATTCAAACTGAATATATGCAGTATAAGTATTTTAATAGAACCTATACTAACTACTTAACTACCTACTACCTTTTTTTTTTCTGTTTTAACCGACGACACCGCGGGATCTGCTTTCGCATTGCTTCCGCGGCGCCGCCATCGTTTATTGACGGTATCAAAAAATAATATATACAAGGGAGGCAGACGGGACAGCTCCCCGACTTACCCCGTTCAAGCATTTTCAAAGTTTTGCATTAACAATTAAATTTTACGTTAACAATGGTCAATCTGAATTTTATGCATTACAAGTTTTACTGGACTTCTTCCTGACCTTCTAGGGCCGACCGGAATCCCCCGCACGTGCCTGTCATCCGATTGGCGAGCCGAAGGGAACTACCTACTACCTACCTTATACAAACATAACCTATATAACCTAACTATTTATGATCAAAATACTTATTTACTAGCCTACATAAATATTACATTTTTTAATGTCAAAAATATCTATAAGTATTCAATTACACCGTTGTATAACGATATAATTATAATACAAAAACAATGTGAACTAGAAAAAAATGACTAGCGCGACAACTTACACGTTAACGTCTTCAAGCCCTCAGAGTTTACTTATCTCATGAGTGGTGCAGGAATTTGGCTGCAACTTGTTAGCGCACATTTTATAATTTCACCTGAAAAATCGGAACTCATTTGCGCACACGGTTATCCTAAATGTACAACTGGTTTGCTCACACGAAAACAAGGCTATATGACATAAGCGCCAAAGGTGCAAAAATGCAAGGCTGGACATTAACGAGTTAAAAAGTTAAAGTTAAGTTAATAAGTTAATTTTATATTAACTTTTTAACTTAACTAGTTACTTTTGGCTTTTCATTAACTTAACTGTTAACTATTAAAAATGACATATCATTTGCGCCAAAATAAATATTTTATATAAGTAGTTTTTCTAAATTGATATATCTTATAAAAATGATATTATATATGTATACTATATTATACTAATATTATTTTATATAAATAGTTATTTGAAAATTGCTGTCTTATAAGAATATTTTTATATAGAATATTAGAATATAGAATAGTTTCTATATTTTGGCTCTTTAAACAAAATACACACAACACCTTTATTCGTAACAGTTTTTGTAAAATCCATTTTAATGAATGCTTACGAAATAGGTACTATAACAATATGTTACAACACAAAACTGCTCACACACGACTGTCTATGTGACAATCTATCGTAATCAGATTATACATTTGTCGATTAAGATTAAACGTTTGGAGTATGAACTTGGAGTATGAGTTTATGTACGATACGATTTTGGCGCTTTTGTACGATACGACTTTTTTTTTCTTATCTCATTTTGGAGCTTTTGTCTTCCACCGGAAAATAACTATATTTAGTAGGCAATGATAATCATCGATAAAGAGTACGGAAATGTTATTAAATTCCTTACAATCAGTACGTCTCGAGAACTTATAGTGTGCGTACCTACATAGAATTTGTGACTCTAGTCTCTAACCTATATTTACTGAACATGGATTTAGAAATTAGTGAAGTTTTTGAATCGCGACGTGGAAATATTTGTATTAGTGTAAATAATTTTAAATTCACCAAATACCGTGTTTTAAAAAGTGGTGATTTTTATTTTCGTTATAACAATAAAAAATGCAACGGTTTGTATGTTGTAAATAAACTATACAACAAAGTTATTCGAGTTATAAATGATCATAGTAAACATAGTGAGTATTCAGAAAATGAAATTGAAAAGGAGATGATTCGCAGTGTTGTGAAACGTAAAGCTGAAATACAACCAAGTAAGATAATATAAGACAAACACTTCATTTAAACCAAGGTAATAATCTAAAACATAATGATATTCATTTACTAAGAAATTCTATGTACGTCGCCAGAAAAAAACAGTTTCCAACGCTTCCAAAAAATGTAAAAGAAGCAATTAATCAGATTAGGGAAATGCAAGAAAATTTGTTATTTAAAAGTGAACAGTTTATTTATTTAAGTAATGACGAAAATGTAGTACTTTTAACTTTTCCGAAAAATTTAAGTGTTTTATGTAATGCTCAACACGTTTTTGGAGACGGTATATTTGATTACTGTCCAAAATTGTTTAACCAGTTATACACTATCCATATTTATCAAAATCATTTTTATGTGCCTGTAATTTTTTGTTTTTTGAAGAGTAAGTCAATTTCAACGTATAATACAATATGGATAACAATTCAGGATCTATGTGTTCATACGCTTAACCAAGAACTAAATATTAAAGAGTTCCATGTAGATTTTGAGATTTCCGCACACAATGCTTTACTAAATCTTTATCCCGACTGTAAAATTATGGCTTGTACTTTTCATTTAGCTCAAAGTTGGTTTCGCCACATTCAAAGTAACAAACAACTATTACTTGAATATAATAACAAAAATTCCAATATTGGGAATTGGCTTAAAAGTTTTTTTGGTTTGCCGTATGTAAAGAAGTAGAAGATGCCTTTACACAATTAATATCAGATTGCCCGACTTCAGATTTCTTATTTTCCGACTACGTTCTTGAAACATATATACTTCCCGATTCAAAATTTAATCCTATGTTATGGGCAGGACATCCAAAAGACGAACCTCGAACTACGAACGGTGCAGAAGCATTTCATAGACATTTTAACCAACAATTTTACTCTCCACATCCCCACATACACCAAGTAATTGACGTAATTCTTAAAATACAAACGGAATCAGATTTAAAAATAACATCAATCAACAAAAATATAAATAATTATCGCCGTAAGGAGTCAATAGAATCAGTCGAACATCGCATAAGATTATGGACAAAATATAGATCTGGCGAAATAGACTGAATGAAATACTTACAAATAATGGGAAACTGTTATTACAGAAAATAATAGACACGTTTCCCAATCTTATCAACTATAGGTCTATATCACTATATTAAAATTAAAATTAACACATTTTACATAAACATTACATTTTTAAGAGGACGCCACACCCGCATGTGTTGTCTCCGTCTTACAAACGCGTAACATAGCAAATTACGTCCACGGAAAACAAACGAATCGGCATCAAAAAGTGGTTTTAGAGTAAAAATACCTATAATAAAACTTAAAGAGAACAATATTTTGGAGGGAACCTCATCGGCGTTTTTAAAAATATTAACTATTAAAAAAGTTGTGGTTATTTAAAAAAATTAAAAAAAAAGAGTTTTTGTGCCTTCAATATCTAGCTGTGTATTTAGATTAATACAAAACCCCGATGAGGTTCCCTCCGAAATATTGTTCTCTTTAAGTTTTATTATAGGTATTTTTACTCTAAAACCACTTTTTGATGCCGATTCGTTTGTTTTCCGTGGACGTAATTTGCTATGTTACGCGTTTGTAAGACGGAGACAACACATGCGGGTGTGGCGTCCTCTTAACATAATTTATTAACAATTATTATTAATAATAAGCAAGTATTAACATGCATTTTTAACCACACCTATGAATATCAGAATATATTCATAGACAGTCCTAAGTCTGTTAAGTGAGAAGGAAAATGTATGTAGGTACTTTAATAATTTACTATTTACTTATTAAGAGGTTATTAAAAGGTCAGGCCAAAAGGTAACTGTGCGCAAACCATGTGCATGTTTACGGCTCAACTGTTCCCAAACGAGTGGTAGTTTTGTGCCCAAAAAAGTTGTCTTTTTGGTATTTGTGCACAAACCAGTACCGCCCAGGAATTTACCATTTACCACAATAAAAATAAGTGAAATTATTTACTTGATAAAATGTAAATAAGTTAACATTGAAATATCACGAAAAAATACTTGTTTTAATGAACCTATAAGGCTATACTAGTGTTATACAATAACAACATTATATTTTTATTATTATTTTTTTTTTTGTTTTATTAAGGATTAAATAATTTAACTACTTGATCAATAACCTTAACAAGTTATTTATGGCTAAAAAACTCATATTTTACAACAGTTTGAAACACAGGTAGACTGCAATGTGCTTCTTTCGACTGCATTAAAATTGGATGATGATTGGTTTGCCATTCTACCAAATATACAAGAAATAAAGAAACCACAAAACCAGCCATGTCCTGTACATGGTCGTACAAAAGTCCGGAATTCCTTATGGATTCTGGTATATAATATACAACATTCTTCTTTAAATGTATTAAAGTATAAATTAATTTTATTAAATTATAAATTTTGTGTAGACAAATGTATGTTGTGAAGTATGTTCACAATAATACATTTTACTCTGTAAATTCTTATATTAGAGTGAATTGACCTGTTATAAAATGTAAAGGTAAGATTAATACGTATATGGGATCTCAGAGGCTTTTAATGATATTTTTTTTTTTAAGAAGCCAGAACTGGCTGTTATGACTTTTTTTAAACTGTACATTTTTGTACATTTTAAAATGATCATAACTTATACTTAAAAATAATAATATCAATAAAATTCAACATAATATGCTGGTAAGGAATCCTCTTAATGTATAATATAAAATGTATATTATATATTTCGATAATAGCCATTGCCCAATAGTTCCAAGGTATGTGTTATGCTTTACTTTATAATCTCCTATTTAAAGTAATTTGTTTTTTTTAGCTCTTGTTAAAAATGGCAAAGATTATTTTCTTGTTATAGTGAGAAACAAAAAATAATTTCACCGCAACTATAATGATACAGGGTGATTCTTTTATCCTTGAGCACTCATTATTTCAAGAAGTGTAAATGTTTTTGAAAATATCATATTACATTGTTTGAAGTCGTTTAGAAAACAAAATTTTTATTAAAAAATTATAGTTTCAAATATTTTTTATCTTTATACCTAATCCTTTTAAAAATATTTGGAAATATAATTTTTTAATAAAAATGTTGTTTTCTAAACGACTTGAAACAATGTAATATGATATTTTCAAAAACATTTACACTTGAAATAATGAGTGTTCAATGATTTCAATGATAAAAGAATCAACCTGTATAAAAAATATTAATTCTACGCATATCTAGATATCGGATAGGTTCAACATCCAGATAATAATTCTACTCTAGAAGGTTTGTAATAAAATATTTTTTACATATTTTAGTAGTATAAAATAAGTAATGTTTTTTTATTTTTTTTTTTCCAGAAAATTGAAGTCAAGCCTCCAAATGAATCATCAACGTCAATATACTTCATCACTTCCAACAACACTGAAAATAAATTTTCCTCTTCAAAAAAATTAAAGTAATTTATTTAGTCGTTTGATTTTAATAACTTAAGCATAGTTTCTTAGTTGATTTCAATTAAGAATACCAGAATATCTTATTTATTAATAATGCGGTAATTATTATTTTCAGATACCCACTGTGCCGTGGAGCTAGAGGTTTCAAGACATCCCAGTAATAAACATATTATATGTTAAATGATGTTGTAATATGAATATTGTACACAATGTATAAGTTCTGTTCTAATAAAACATATACATTTAAGGGTGATCAGAGAGCTATCAACATGGAATGATAAAAATCTATCCAATTTCACTGATGTCATTTACTTATTATAGTAACTATACATAATTCAATTTTTGTAGATACTATATTAGTGTAGAACAGGTAGAACGAATAGCTTGGCAAATTGAATAATGTGAACAACTTTTTGAATAGGTAAATATTGAGGATTAAATATTATTTGGCCAATAAGTCAGTAGGACTATGGCTCGTCAATGATTTAATATATTAAGTCACATGTATACAGTGGCGGATCTAGAATTTTTTTGGGGGGGTTCATTGTTTTTTTCTAAGGTTTACGACACAAATATTTAAAAACGGCCCAATTTATTAACCTAGATGCTTAAGCTAGATGAAAATGGGAGGGGGGAAATCCGCCACTGCTTGTATATATTCGTCAAAAAAGTGTCTTTCCGAAAATAGTAATTAAAAAAAAAAACAAGTTAAGAATTTAAGCCTATTATATAATTTAAATACAATTTCCAAATCAAGTATAATAAAGAAAAAAATATGTTAAAGAAAAATCAATTCGGGCAGAGTGGATAGGGCAAAGTGAAGATAATTTATTTGATGATGAAAATTGTATATTTTGGTTATATTTTATTATAAATTAAAATTTGTTGGTGTTGAATTTATATTTATTTTATTAAGATGATTAAATATACAGGTACCAGGTATCTATTAGGTTTTTATTTAATATGAAATGTCATTTTTATTTTATAATGAAGAATTTTATATCTTATGATTTTTAAGAATTGAATAATTTATTTAAAAATGTTTTTAGTTTCTGAAAGGAGCGATAAATGTATTGATTTTACAATGATGTGTTTTTTTTTTAATTTTTAATTTTTTTTATTTTGTATCTGTCATCACCGTTTTGGACAGTGACACTGCTTCAATTTTCTTCAACAGTATCTTGTTCTATGAGAGAGTGATTCTAGCTGGTGGTAATTTGAAATTATCAATAGTTTTAAAAAACGCAAGGAAAAACAAAACAAAAGTTAAGGAAAATAGGATTTTTTACGCAAAATCTCTTTTCTACAAAATCACATGATTTAAATAGTCAATGATTATTTTTTTTTTGATTTTTTGCTCTCATTCACAAAAAGGATTATTTTTCTTAAATTGAATTTCCAGCTCTGAACATCGAACAAACAAATGATTTTTTGCCAATTTTTTCATATTTTTGAATTGTTGTGTTCATAAACATGTGTGTATTTCACAATAATTTTTGCGAAAAAATCCGTGGCTTACCTATTTTTTTATTTGTAAAAACTATAAATAAGTACATTTTGTTTATACTCTAAATCTAAAATCAACAAATACAAATGTAAAAATACCGTTTGTACGTTAATTGATTTTCAGTTTAAAAAAAGGGGGTAAGTGGATGTCGCTCTGCTTTACAGTAGGATACAAGTGGGTAATGGCTAATGTAATGGATGGTATTAAATTTGAATTCATTGATATAATATTTTACGTATTTTGTCAAAAATTCGAACTTTAAATGCTTATTAAAAAAAAGTTGTGACTATGTATTTTTAATATTTTAATATCAAATATTGAAAATTGATTCGATTAAAACATAGAAGACTTGTTGATGAAACAAATTTCATTTTCAGAATTACTGAAAGTCCAACTTAAGTAATATCTAATAAGTAATAACGTTAATTCACACAAAGATAATGCCATATTGATATAATAAGTAACAACCATAATGAGTTGCCTAAGCAATACTCCTTAAAAAATAACGTCTGGAACCGCCTAAATTATAAAATTATTTTAATATACCTACATAATATAGTATTTATTTTTAAATAAGTAAATAATAGTTTTGCTAATTCAGTAGTATCATCTTGATGGAGGAGAAGGTACTATTTATGATAAGGGAAAATCTTTCAAAGATGGTAAACCAATTTAACTTTGACAATATAGTTTCATATTTTTTCACCATAACTGAGGTCTCATTGTTGAATTTACCACACCTTAATTTAGTACTGAAAAAACTCTGAAAAGTAATTCAGTAAAATTAAATGGGGCTGGAGTAGCGCAGTGGTCACGCAGTTGACTACGACTCACACAGTCATCGGTTCGATTCATAGCACAGTGCAAAATAAATTTGTGTGATTCTACGCGATCACTATTTCCCCTTGCGTCATCCGGTTTCCAACTAGGTCCCACTCGCTGGGAGTGAAGACCACATATGCCTCCTCTTGCAAGAGAAGGGGGTAGTATCGTGCATATAGTGATATATACATAGAAAATTGATCACATGATCTCCCTTCTACCCACTTGTGATAAGCATTGACGAAGACCTAGAGGTCGTTTCAATGAACAAATTAAAAAAGGAAAAATTAAAAAAAGTAAAATTAAATCTATTATTCATTTTTGAATAAGAAAATAAAAATCGTCGTCGTCAAAAACTGGTTTCGCTTAAAAATTCTCGTTTCTTTAAGGGAACAAAAAAAAATTGTTTTTTTTTGGTTTTTCCCAATTATTAAAAGAAGTACATCGAATTTTTATTTTAACAAGAATTTTTTTGACAACGGAAATAATGATGATCAAAATTGATCTTGGTCTTGCAGTCTCACAAGACTCTTGCTGCAAGACCAAGACCAAGATTAGCCTTGCAAGAACAATGTATTAGTTTAATACCGAAGCTGCAAGACCAAGACCAAAACAAGACCATCACTGCAATACTCTTGAAGTCTTGCAGTTTTTTTTTCCCCGAAAACACATTAGTGTATCAAGATTTCATTAACTAATAATTTATAACGAACATAATAAGAATGTATTGTTATGAAATTTAAAAAAAAGGTTAAAAATATAATGATAATTATAATATTACAAAATAGCATAGTTGTTTCATACTATAATTAACAATGACTGAAAAATTATTTCATTTTCCAAAAATTGATAAGTTTCATCTTAGAGATCATAGCAAAAAACATAGCTATAACAGGTATTTAGTTAAATAGAGAATAGCAAGAGAATAGCAAGAGTCTTGTGCAAGACCAAGACCAAGACCAAGATTTTGAAAGTCTTGGTCTTGTTTTGATCATCACTAAACTGAAATCTAATGTATGTATTTATATGTTTTCATTGGTTGCCACTGGTTACAGAAATAACTATTTTGGCTGGATTTAATTTTCAATATTGTTTTATATTATATTTTATAATTTTTATGGAAACTTTATATGTAAATATACTTGGCTAGGAGTTATTTGGAAAAACCTTGATTTACTAACACGGTTGAAAAATTGAATATAGATACTCGTAGAAATAAGGATTTTAAAAGGATTAATAAGAATTTTTAAGGATTTTTAAAGATTATAAATAGGTATGTTAAAATAACCCGGACTCAATTTCAGGTATTATAAGTTTTTATTCCCTATACCTAGTATTACGTACAAACCATAATAGTATTACATAGTAGGTAAGCAAAGTAGGTAAGTGCATATGTATTAGAATTTATAGCTGGTTATAGAAGGTAGGTACCTGAACCTACCTAATACGAAAGATGTTGATATCTAAATCTTAATGTCTACAGTAAACTACTGTTCTTATCGGTAAAATACGGTTGAGAACGGCATTTTTGGTAATACGATTGAGAATGCTCGATATTTTATTTTTTTTCCCACCTTGCCAAATTTAATCGAATGATAATTTGAGCACTATAATTTGTTGATATTGAATTAGCAATATATTATGTTAATTGTTATTCAAATATTGAAAATAGCTACGATATTATATATCTAACTATATACCTATCTAGTATATGTATAGTAACTATACTAGTATATGACCGTTAGTCAAGGTATTAAGAAAAAAATTAAAAAATTTTTTTTTAAAAACACACTTTTCTAAAAAAACAAAAAAATAATGAAAAATTTAAAAGTGTGTGGCGCTCTTACACTTGACATATTATATCACACACTTTTAAATTTTTCATTATTTTTTTGTTTTTTTAGAAAAGTGTGTTTTTAAAAAAAAATTTTTTATTTTTTATTTTCTACTTTTTAGTTAAAAAAATTTTTTTACGGATTATTGTATTGTCATCAAAAACCAAGGTCTATGCCAATTTTCAGAATTTTTCATCTTCAAAAAGTGCCTCAAATCGAGCGCGCAAGATTTGATCACAGACGGACGTGAAACCGAACTTAAGAAAAGTGTATAAAAATATGACTATGCCCTATTATACTGCAAATTATTTTAATGATCGCTCAAAAAGTCTTAAATTGTATTTAAAATATTTAAAAATGTACTATAATAAGTATTAACACTTTTCAGCTATCTATCTATGCTAGTACGTATTTAATGTGTAAAAGAAAAATCCTGGTACTGACCAATAGGTTAAGTAGATTTGGGGTCTTAGATAATCTAAAAATGTTATTATTTACTATATTACTTTATTATGATAGGTATATCTATCAGTATAAATAATTTTAGAAATGATTGAAGTATAACGAAATATACTTACATATAATATTACATACAGTTTATATTTTTGTAAAACCATATTTAAGGATTATTATCGTTAGTATGAATATTTTCATTGTTTTAACAATTATTAATTAATGACTTTTTTCAAGAATATAATTTTTTTTTTATTTAATTTTATGCCTACTGGCATGAATCTTTCAATAGCCAAATAAATGATATGGCAACGTTGCACGTAAATTCGTTCTCAATCGTGTTCTTTTTTGGGTTTTTTTGGGTCAGCGGTAAGTTTTTTGTTATTTTTAAGTGTTCTCAATCGTTCGGCCAAAAAGGTATAACGTCCTCAATTGTTCCATAGCCGTTCTTGCATGGTGTGAATTGATAATAGGCCTGCTCTTACAGTTAATAATTGTGTGATGTGAATAATATATTATTGTATCGGTCGTCAGCAAATCGTATCGTGTCTGTACATTGTATGTAATGCAGAGATTATAATTTGTATAGTTTATACAATATACAAATATACATTGACGCAGGGGCGTCATTTGGGGGTGGGCAGGGTGTGCGACGGCACCACTGACATAATAGAATAAATAATTGGCCCTCCATTAATGCTCCTATGCGCCGATATGATTACTATTAAAAATTAATAAAATATTCTTGGCCCAGTGGCGCTGAAGTCCAAAATTTTAACTATGGCATTAGACACCTCCACATAAAATTTTGACACCCACCTATTTATTATAATTACCTTACCATACGCAAAGTAAATATATATTTTGGCGCCACTGATTCATGCATGTAATTAAAATTTTTTTTTCAGCTTTATTATCAAATGTATCCCTATTTTATAACCGTGTGAAGCGAGTCTTATTCTGTGGTTTTATTATGTAAGACAGTTCGTACCAGCCCGCTGGTATCAGCTATAGTGGAGTAAGCATAGCATAGCTGAATAGCTGATAAAATAAATACTAAATACTTTAAACGGCATGGTTATTGTTTAAATATTAATGTTAAAGTTGGCCTGGTTAAATGTTAAAATTGGCCTGCCTAAAATCTTGCACACCCGGAAAAAAAACTGAAATGACGCCCCTGCATTGACGTCGCGTAACATAATTGTAACTATTGTGATTGACATTAATAGTCATTACTCTTTAATCATTATACATATTAATATATTATTACCATATATTAGGACTTTGGTATACCTTCACGCTTAGCTTTAAATACGAGCGTAATTTAAAGGGGTTATCAATGTATGTGATTATAGTAGGGACTATACACTATACAGTATACACCACAAGTGTACACCTGTGGTTCACACGGGTCTTATATTATTCCATAATGAACATAATATCGTCAATCGCCATATTATATATGCCAACGTAACGTCATAACCATGTGTATAGCCATGCGTATATTACTTACCTAAAAGAGGGGTTGCAGAGGTCAGATTCCTCATTTCCCTATATGTGTTATTATTATTATTTTTTTTTTTTTTAAAGAAATTTTAGAAGCAATAGATTTTTAGAAAAGCTTCAAAATAATATTATAATACTGTTGTTCTTAAATATAAAACAAATTTACTTCATTAAAATACCATTTATTAATTGACAGTGATAACATGTCATACATAAAATATCTTATGTAGGTACAAATAATAATAATAAATAATATATTAATATAACAATTCAGTACAAACATTTGTATTCGTATTTTTTTTATATAGGTTATGAATTTGTATAATATATACCTATAATTAATAAATATTGAACAATTCTAGAATTAACTTAATAAACTATAATGAGGACAACAAACTCTTCACGAACGTTGTATATCGGTGTGATGCATCACTATATCACTATTACAATGCATAGGTGTATTTATAGTTAAATTATGTTTAAATATATTATTTTTAATATAAACACTCCAATTGACACAAAACAGGATCAACAATTAGTTAGAAATGTCCTTATTCTGTATGAAATTTTGTATAGAATATAATTATTATAAAAAATATTATATAGAATATAGATATTGGTTATACTTATGTTTCATTGATTAAGTCGAAATTATTTTTTTAACGTTCGACAATCATGCACTTATAACAAAAACTATTTTCTGATACACATCGTTTTGATTTTCCAAAATACATAGAATGTATTTAAAGTACCACCTGTATCACAATTATATCTTTAGTATTAGGCTGTAAGTCAATATGTTGGGTAACAAATATTTTTTCCTAAAATGGCACAAACTTAAAAAAAATAAAATAATTTTCTAATCCAGAAATCATATGGGTTTTTCTGGCAAACCAAATGTTTACGACTAAAAACCATAGAGGCAAAATTATTATGTGGACAGTTTTGATCAGCAAGATAATTGGGAGTAACTGGGACTACATTTTAACCCCCAACTTTAAAAGTTGAATAACTTTGGAAGGAGTTGAGCACAAACGACGGGATTAAAAGCACAAACGAATGGAGTTAATTTTGTTCCGAAATTCCAAAGTAGGGTGCCGGGGACATGGAGTTTTAATTAAAGTCTTAATGGTATTCTTATTAGGTATTCGACTTCCTTGTTTTATAATATAAAATGTATTTTATAAATGTATTCGTATACACATTTATTCATTCATATTGTATCTACAGGTGTTATAATATGTGCAGTACCTACGTCCTACACCATTTTCGTAAATGTAGTTTTTGTTTTCTCCATAAATAAATAAACAAATACACGTATTTTATCTAGTAGGTAGAACGTATAAGAGTACAACATTAGAGTATTATGTTGTACTGTTATAATATCAGGGGTCTACAATAACCTTTTTTTTTACCGAGGGCCAAAATCTGTGATAGGCTTCGACATAACGGGTTAACATTTTTTAGATAGTGATAGGAAGATAATGAAATTGAATGTATTCATATATATAAGAACTGTTTTTAGTAATTAAATATTTAATATATACATGAAATATATTTTCAAAAGATTAATTAGCTTGGCGGGCCTTGGTTCGAAAAGCTTAGAGGGCCATAGGTTGGAGACTTCCGGGCTGCGGTGGAACCGTGTATTTTGACCCAGTTAAATTTTACCTCCCGGTAAAAATTCACTAGATCAAATTCATATATTTACACTATTAAAATGTTTTTATATGAATTAATCTTTTACGTTAACTTAACTAGGATTGAGGTCTATTTTCCCAGCCACCCCGGCCCTTCTCAAAACCAAAACAAAATAAAAATAAATTTTACCAATTTTTTTCTTTAGCTTTAGTTTGAAATGTTTTATGAAAATACTCATTTCATATATATACAAAAGGCTCAGGTTTAAAAATCAATTGGTAGTATTTTTATGGTATTATAGTATTATACTAATATCATTACATTTTATAATTTAAAAACATGAGGAACGAGGTCAACACAATGTTACATAGGTATTGTCACATGCAGTTGAGTAGTCAGGGTGGTTTTGGGTGTTTAACCACCCCTACACCCACCACAATTGACATTTTTACTCCTAATAAATGTACAATGAAACCTCTAAATACCGGACACTCTCGATCGCCGAAATTTGGTCTGTTACTTGGGAGTGTCCACTATTGAGAATTGTCCGTTAAAGGGAGGTTTCACTGTATAGTTATTTTTAAGATAATACAATATAGACAAATACAATTATGGAATACAAATAAGATAGAATAAAATATCAATTATACTGTTCTAAGAAGTTTAAATAGATGTAAAGCTTAAAAACTCATACATACAGTAAGTATGTTTGAAAATTTCTATGACAAATAATAAGATACGTAATGGCGAAAAGTTTCAAATCTATGAATAATATGTTTTGAATTATATATTTGGTAAAAATATCAAGTACCGTAAAATCTCTAAACGGACAACTCTCAATAGCGAATACCTCCAAATAGCGGACGAAATTTTTGGTAACCGAGAGATTCAAGTATTTAGAGGTTTACTGTATACTTATCTATATATACAGTTTTTAGTTATTGCATTACAACAAAATAATAAAATCAATTTTGTATAAAACTTTTAGTTTTTCTATTTTTTTTATGTTTTTCAAAAAATATATTGAAGTTGAAGATAAAAGCATTTTTTTTATATAAAAAAAATCATTGGAAACCAAAGAAACAAAATTATAAAACCCATTGTAAAGTCAATACATTAAAATATCTCCTTTCAGAATCTAAAATGAAGACAATGACTAAACCCACGCGTATATTGTAAATTGAATGTAAGTTCTTTTATTAGTTGTCTGTTAAAAGTAATTTACAAATTACAATTTTAATTTATTCAGTTATGTTAAAGTAAATGATTAATGTATTTGGATACCTAAATTTTAAAACTTCTATATTATCTATCTCGTGAATGTAAGACGAAGAATTCAAACATATAATAAATACCTAAACCAAACATATTATTTTCAAATATATAATATTTTATTAAGTACGGTGAATTTTTAGATTGGGGTAAATATTCGCTAGTAAAAATATCGCTGGTGAAATTTTACCGGGGTAAAATATACCTAGCGAAATTTTACTTGAGGTGAAATTTTACCTTTGTAGGGGTAAAATATACCTAGGGAAATTCTACCGGGGGTAAATAATCGATAGTAATATTTTACCTTAGTGAAGTAAAATATCCATGTGGTAAATTTTCGCGGTTACACTGGCACTCCCGCTCTATATATGGTATACAGTCGGTAGCCTGTAGGTATATTATACATAGCTATACACAAGATATATTTAAAGACAGCAGATTTTTAATTTCCTATCTCGCCACTTATAAATGGGTCCGCACGACACGACGCGACGGTACGTAGTCTATAGAGGCTGTAATAATTATTGGACATTATTTGGATAATTAGAGGACAATATGTATGGTATTATGATAGTTTCTGTTACTGTGCTATGGCCGAGGACTAAGATATTATATACTTTATACTTACATAAATCGTAGACCGCGGTATTCGGTGATCATGACTAATGAATAATTGATAAAGCAATCGCACTCTATCAAACATTCAAACGTTTCAAACTCACGATTTGTGATATATATCAATATTGGAACTTTAAACTCTTATATACCTAAAAAATAAATTGTTCTGTGTTGTTTTAATATTTTTAAATTAGGTTCCAAGTCTAACGTTTATAATTCAACATTTAATAAACAAACTAAACAAAAATGTAAAACGTCAAAAATAGCTCAAAATATTTTGAAATTTTTTTTTTTTATTGATCCTTAAGCCCGGCATCTTTAGCCTCTTAGCTGTTAGTAGGGTTGTATTGTGGTGGTGGTAGGGTTTTGAAGTGGTGGGTTTTTACACGTGAGTGTTTGTGTTTGGCAGAATTTATGATTGGACACCCGCCCGGGTTGAGGATGGCGGCACTTGCTCTCCAGACACCGTGACTTGCCCGAAGAAAAATGCCGCCCGTGACCAAGGAATTGAACTGGCGCCGGTTGAGTTCATTTCATTCGACAATATTATCTAGAAATTACTAGCATAAATATGTTATGCTTGGTGAAAATTCTGATGAAAGGAAGTGAATACACTATTTATATATGGCTTTTTGTTTTTGAATTATTTACCTACAACAAAACCGAATTTTTTAAATAAATGTTGAGTAAATCTCCATTTTTCTTCATAATATTAATTATTATGTTACATTGTTACATGTAAATAATTTTATTGATGTGCATTATGTACTCTACTTATATCAACAATTTATAAAAAAAATTATAAATAAAAATATATAGAACTAAATGAAAACTGCGAACGTAAATTTGCTATGTTACGCACTTGTTAGGCGAAGACAATATACATGCGACCCACTATGTTCTCTTAAGTACCTGTAATACCTATACCTACCTATATTTAATACAAAGTACAATCAGTGGTATTGCCGGAACAGCTTCACAAAAATATTTATTTTATTTTAATATAATATTAAACATTTTATAATAATGTATCGTTATATAACATTTTATAATCCATACTGTATATACTACTGTTATAAAATTATAAGGGGTTTTACGAACGCACTAACCGAGAAGACTACTGAACCAATTTTTACTGTTATACCTGACAGTTTGCTGAAGGTTTTAGAATCACTTTTGTTAGTAAAAAATTAGTATAAATTTCTTGAAGAGTTAAAAAACAAAGCTAATCTATCCTTATAAAATATAGAAAATAACAGGCTTTCTTTATGTTCCAATTTTGTGACGACACAGTTTAACATTTTTGCAATATTTTTTCACACAGTTGTTCCAAATACCTTCCTGAGTGTCCCACGTCATTCGATTTTTCATTTTTTGGAGGGAGAAGGAAATATATATATTATATAAAATCCAAATACCATTGACTCACATGATAGTTGTATCTCAAAAACTACTCAACGTACGCGCGAACTTGACATTCTTAAAAGTAGTTCTTCTAATACTTTTACAGTGCAATAAGAAAGGATTTGCCAAAATTCGTATTTCAAAGAGGTGCTCAAACAGGGACATTGAAAATTTTATTTTTATTTATTAATAGTTGCCATTTTGTACAGTCTACAGTAGAAATTAGTGTTTATTTATTATTGGTTGCCATTGGTTATTTGGTTATTTGGAGATCAGGTACAAGCTTGCATCAAATCGAATTATTGAACATTGCCTACCAAGGTGAAATAATTGCCCTTACTGCAGCAATTGACACCCAAAAGGAGTTGAACAATCGTAATTTATTTAAGAGTTGCGATTTTTTACGTTCAACTGTGTGTACTGCAGTGGCGTATTTACGGGGGGCCCATTGACTCGTGTCTCGTACATGTTAAATGTTGTGCAGTTTTTATATGATTAAAAAACAAATTTTATCATACCATTTTACGGATTGTATAAAAAATTTTCGAAGCTATAGTTATAATATCAACATTTTCAATAAATATCGTGATTATTTTTATCAGTTGGGTACCGAAAATGGTTGAAAAATACCAAATTCAGTTTTTAATTCAAATATTTTGTAGTTTTGTACATTTCCAGTATCTACAACCACTCCAGAGAGATCTTTTTCAAACGTTTTAAGGTTGAAAAGCCATCTAAGATCAACTATGAATGAAGTAGGTACCTAATGTAATTAAGGAAATATTTGTATAAAAGTTATACCATATAACTATATATTCGATTCTGAGGGATCTATTGGTTCTACAATGGTGTTTATTTTTTTTTCCTGTATACAAAATTTCTTCCAGAAGGAGTGCTTCGATTTCAACATGTATAGACATATAGTAACTTACCTTTTAGAAAATTGGATCAAGATAGTACTTTAGAGAGGTCATTTTTCGATTTTCTCAATAGTTATTTAATGCCACTGTAAAAACCACCAAAAAATTACGAAAAACCGCTAAAAATGGGATTTTAATTTCTAACACTTTGTCTATCACCATAGAAAAAAATAAAAAATAAAAGTATTTCATTATTAATTCAACTTACAGGCTATAATAAATAATAACAATATAAAATATCCAGACTGACAAACCGTCTTCGCTCAGAATCGTTTTTCTTATACAATGATATTATAATATTATATCATTGAGTTCAAGTTTAATACAATCCATTATATATTGACCCACTTGTAACCTACTGTACAGCAGCAGAGTGACATCCACTCACCCGCTTTTTTTAAATTTGTTTTGTACATATTATTATTTAATAATTAAAAACTCGACAATTTTATATCGCATTATAAATATGGTATATTTTATTTAATAAAGAGTAAATGGGTGGTGTGGGGGGGCTTCGTCCCCCGTGGCTCTGTGTTCAGAAAATTATCTGGACCCTCCCCATGACAAATTCCTAAATACGCCACTGGTGTACTGGTTCAGCTTCAGCTATAAAATACATTTATCATTAGGTAATACCACTGGAAACATTTCATTACGTTTTAATTAACCGTTTTTTATATTTACTTGCCGATCACATTAATTTGAATAAAAAATTATACGTATTATATCATCTTCCGAAGGCAAAATAAACAACTAATCACGGGCGAAGCTGTGACGGGTCGGCTACTATTAATAATAATATTATATTTTATCAAAGCCAAACTGGAACAAACCTAAATATAAATTGTCCGCTAGATGGCAGAACATATTTATACTTATTGGTCCTAACATTTAAGACGATATTAGCCGATAGCTCACAATCTTTTGTTTTCTCCCTCACACCCAAGTGCAGCATAGAAAATTTATGTTTAGCAGAACCAACCCTGTGTTGTTACTTTTAATATAAGAGAAAATTTACCTTAAGTTAATAAGATAACCTGTGTCTTTACGGTTGGCTATTTATGATAATATATACATATATATGATATTTTTAATTTTTATATAAGTCATGAGTGTGTAAATTATCACAATTTAAAACTGCTTATAAATTGTATAAACATTTAAATATTGTAAAAAAGCCAACTTAAGGATACAGGTTTGGTTCCGTAAAAACTTAAACATAAATTTGCTTGGTTGTGCAAGGGTCAGAGAGAGACTGACATCCTCTTAAATAATTTATCTCAAAATCGGAGTGATAATCTCTATAATAGGACTATATTATGATTTAGATTTCGAGGGATGCGACCCCCAGGTGAAGAGGAGACGTTCCAATAGTAATGAATTATCCAATTTTTACCACTATGTAGTAACTATGTAGGTATCTATGTATTAATATATTACCTAAAATATAGTTGGATACTTGGGTTTTTTATTTCAGAACCAGTTGATGATGGGTCATATAGGTTATTTTATATGCCAACTATTATGTATATTAACCGATATTAGTTGGACCAACCCTACGAAATAACTTAGGTTCTACATTTTATTATTAAATCATTGCCATTATGCCAAACTGTCATAATCAACTAGGTAATTAAAATAATTAAATTTGTCAAAAAATAACATCAAATTAAAACAGGGCTTGAACCCGGTTACCCAAAATTGGTCATGGTAACCGCTTCCCGGTTTGTAAGTTAAATTTTTGAGAAGCGCTTAACAATTACCGCGGTAACCTAAAAGTTCAATTAAGGGGTAACGCGTGTACCGGTACCTTTTTTTTTAAAACCGGTCAATTCACGGAAATATTAAAAAAAAAATAACGTTGTAGGTAGGTATTTGATTTTTATATTTTTTTTTTTTTTTTAGAAATTGTTTTATTTACAAGATGTCTAAAAATTGTATGTAATAATAGGTACGATTAAGATGGTATGCTGTCTGTAGCCGCAATAATAAGTAATAAGCAGTGATTAAGCACCAATCGTAGATACTAAGTACGAATGTACGATTCATTAATTCATAGTCATAGGCAGTCCTGTAAAGTATTTGAGTAAAAGTATTCAAATACTTTTTTAGGTATTGAATAACTTTTTAAATACTTTCAGCATGAAGTATTTTGAATGGTATTTTAAATACTTTTTTTTATACTTTGGTTTTTTATTTCGAACATTTTATTTTTATTCAAATAATTTTAGAAATTTTAGAATAAATTAAGAACACAAAATAGGTAGTATCACAAATGGGTGGTTTCTTCCCTCAAAAAAAATCATACGCAAATACCCTATGCACATTTGCTTATTGTTCTAGTTAAGAACAGATTGTAAATTTCATGTAAAAATAAAAAAAAATGTAATAAACATTTATTTAATAAATAATAAATAAAAATGATTATAAATTTACTACCTATGTGTCTATATTACAATAATTAAAAACCCACTTTAAAAACCAAAAGTATTTGAAAAGTGTTCCAAATACTTTTTCAAAGTATTTGAGTAGTATTTGAAATACTATAAAATTAAAGTATTTGAGTAGTATCTTAAATACTTAAAAAAAAATGTATTTGAGTACTTACTCAAGTACTTTTCAAAAGTATTCTTTACAGGACTGGTCATAGGTACTATATAGAACATATTAGATGGTTATTATTTATTTTATTTTATAGTTATTGACGCCGTTGGTTAACACTTTTCCATGAACTATTTTTTAATCGATCGTTATGTGTAATTTACTAATTTAATTTAAATTTATATTTTTCCATAGCTCCAATTGGTAAAATGTGGCCATATAGGTATTTATTTTTTGATTTAGTTTGCTCCTAATCGTTTTGTATAAGGTGGATATTTTTTTTGTGTAAATTAAAGTAAAATTAAAATTTTCCGAAAAAAACATAAATGCGAAAAACCGTTTCCGAAGTGGTTATACCGGTAATCTTGAAGAATTAAAACCGCTTCCAAACCGATAACTGGTAACCACATTTTTAGAGATCATTTTGGTAACCGGTAATCAATTACCGCTAACTCTAAAAATCTCTTTCTTTTTTTAATTAACTTGAAACTAAGGAATACATTTTTCATTTTAAGAAGTAAGTTAAGTTGATTTATTTTGTTTTTAATTTTATTATGTTTCACTAATTCAGTTTATTTCGTTTTCATGTCAAAAAATATTTACCATGAATTGTTTGAAGTAAAAACGCATTATAACAATCGAATCTAATTTATATGGAAATACTGTATAAAGTATAAACATTATAGTCTACAATTTAGTTTTGGATTGGAAAAAAATTATAGCGTTGTATAAATAAATTAACTTTTTTTTAACATAATAAAAAGTTAACAAAAAATATGTATTAACTTTTAACGTAACGGAGTTAACCTATAGTTAAATTAACTTTTAACTTTTTGTTATTGGTGCATGTTAACTTAACTTATCTAAATTAAAAAAAAATCATTAACTTGCCCAGCCTTGGAAAAATGATTATTAATTATTATAATATATAAGGTACCTATTGAGGGGGCTATCATACGGTAATTTTCCGAGCCAAATGCATTAACCAATCGCCCGTTGTTTCCATGTCACTGTAATGGAGGAGTTAAATTTAATGTTAATTTGTTGTAACCTGTAAGTTGTAAGTATAGATACGATGAAAAATGGATCTGCGAGGAGCTCGGGAGACTATATGCCACTATGTCAGCTTATATATTTAAGGATATTTCAATATGATATATTTATATTTTATATTTTATATGGCTCTTCACAGTGAATCGTGATTAAATATACATAATGCTTAGCATTTATACCTTATATATAAAATACTAAATACAAAACTACCCAATCCCATGCACATTATATGGCTTCTTAAAAGAAAATAATTTTTGTATAGGCAATAACAGGCAGTAAGGTATACTTTTTAGTTGAAGTATATTTAAATAGGTATACTTATTTAAAATAGTTCTATAAAGTATATCTTTGAAGTAGGGTCATCGGACCCCCCCTTCCCTTCTATCATGCCGTCCCATCTTGTATACTTGTAACCCCTATATTACAACTAGTGTACAAACTATTACAGATTGTATATATTCTTGTTTTCTAAAAAAAAAATTATAAATAAAGTATTTTTAACATGTATAATATTCTTATATTATAGGCTATATGTGCCAAAAATATTTAAATGATATTATTTGTATACTATACCTACGGGGCACGGGCTACAGTGCAGCTTATACAAACAAACCTCAAAAAAACGGCTTCGAGGTGCACATCCTAGGATTACTTTACCTATAAGTACTAACCAAAATTCAGAACCACACTTACATATACATACACACATCCACACACATTCCCTTGTATTACAATATAGATAAACATGTATATAACTACATTATAATTATTATAGATTCACTCACTTGTAAAAACTTATACCATTCCAAACCCTAACAATACAACCCTATAAACAGCTGATGGCCATAGAAGCTGGGCTTAAGCTAGGATCAATAAAAAAATAAATAAAAAAATATTATAGATTATGACCAGTATATGTCTATATATATTTTTACTATATTATATTGGTCGATATAGCTATAGGTATAGTAAGTGATAAGTGAATCCCTTTTTGTAGGATTTATTTGTACCTTAGGTATATATCATTATCAACTTAAAAATGAAAAATAAATATTTAGCCAATTAGGTAGGTATTATAATTAATTTATTATTATGTTTACGCATATCGATATGGCTGCTATGTATATGTGCGCAATAATAAATTTAGAGGGATAATGGTATTATATTATATTGTTTTATGCGGATAATGGATATACCTACGTGGCAAAAAGATAACAGTAAACTGTAGAGTTTATTTTCTCAGTAATAGCTAATCGACTTACGCAGTCATGAAATTAACAGCTGACAACTTACTACATAGATAAAAAAAAAAAGTGTAATCTTATGAGTCAGTACCTACTCAGTACGTCACAATAGCTATATTACTCTGCTCTATAACACACTATTTAGAAATACGAATACCTACCAGTTTTATACATATTGTATTACAGATACGGTTAAATCAAATTCAAACTTTATTGTCGGTAGGTCTGCAACGAACTGAGTCCCAATAATAAACATTTTAGAACGAATTATTGAGTCCCAGTTGTTTTAGGTACTAATCGATTCCAGTGAAACTTTAAAATATAATACTCATTGAGTCTATATTTAATAGGTACTAACTGCGAGTTCCTTCAAACTAAAATAAAAACATCATACTTTTCCATTTTAACAGACTTCGATTTGTCATCCATGTCCTATGATCTATAACAAAAAAAATCTACAGGTATGGTTAAAAATGATTTAGATTCTGAGTGGACTAATGAATATAATTTGATTATACAATAATAGTTTTGTTTAACACAAAAATATTTTGGGTCTGGATACAAGATTATACATTATGTTACTGCAGAACGATTTTGTGTAAGGTTTTCGTTGTTATATAGTTACATATGTTATGGTACCTATGTAGTTTTCACATTTTATTATAATGCAAACCTTTACACTTCAAACCTTTATCTATATTATTATATTTGATATACCTATATACACAGTAACATATTCAAAACATTTAAATTAGGTTATCTTAATAGCTATTAAGTATTTACATATACCACAAACCTATTCACAAATCACCAAAATAATAGGTAGGTACCCAAAGAGAAAAACACAGAAAAAAAATTACAAATTTTAACATTATATTATAATAATAATTCTCCATTTCATCCTTCATAATGGTTTCAAAATTTAAATAATATGAGCAATTTATAGAAATGTAAATTGTATATAAATTATTCAATAAATGTATAACTATTTAATTAAGTATATAGCTAGTTTTAATAAGTGCCCAACAAATAACAATATAACAAAATATTATATTCTAGTAGGTACAATTATATTATATATGATAGCCGATATAGGTACTCACGTGGACTTATCTTATCTTTTTCCGACTATACCCTATATAATATATAGTATATATTCACACTGGTCTACGATAAAGTGGTATTGACTCAAAAGTTAATAACAATAATAAATCTAGCGGTACATTACCTATATGGCTAAAAACTATACTAATATAGTTATAAATATTAATTATTAATCATTTAATAAATGCAATATTTTCGGCACAGAAAACAATAGGTATCGATATCTATACATAGGTATGCTAGCTGGTATACTAGGTATACCATTAAATTCAGGGCTTCTATTTGAAAAAAAATTCCGTTTAATGTTATGTACAATGTTAAGGTAAAGACCTTTATGCAACCCACCCTAAAACGTTACACAATGTTTGCGTTTATCGTTATTCAGAATTAAAACGTTACATATGTTTTGATTTCAACGTTATTTAGAATAGTGTTAATACCTATTAAATTTATTAATAATATTTATCCCGGATATGGAATATAATATAATCAATTCTAATTTCCGTGTGCATGAAATAAATATTTCTACAAAACCAACATAACTTTTAAATAAATGGATTTTGAATTATTTTGTTTTGCGTTATCTTTCGTTCAATGATATTTTATAAATTACGTTTTGTATTATGTTTTGTTTAATGATGTCTAATTTATTATATTTTGTTAATCGTTATGTTTGGTTTTGGGGTATATAATTATTTTTAATTAGCGCTTTCTGTTACTGTTACAATAAATTACGTTTACAAATTGCAATAGTTTTTTGTCAAATATAACGTTATTATCATAAAGTTATTAAAACGTTTACAAGCCCTGCCATTAATACTTTAACAGTTATTAAATTAGTTTAATATCAATATCAAAAAACATATCACATTTAATATACACTTATATAGTCAGTGGTCGAAGTGGGGGGGGGGGGATACGGAGGGATGACATCCTTCTACTTTTTTGTATTTACATTTTTCATCCCTCTACTTATTTTGTCTAGAATAACGCATTCCTCCTAAGACTTGTGTTTTAAAATGAAATAATTATTATGATTTTTATATTTATACCTACCTATGTATAAGAAAACTTTTTATTTTTCGTATAAGCCGTTTCGCAAATATATTATCTATACCCGTATTTAGAGCCACGGATTAAGAATTTACATATACCTTAGTCGTGTTTAGAGCTAATAACATAATATTTTAATATCACAAAACAATAACAATATTGATGATAATAAGTCCACAGAAAAATATTATAAATAAAATATTTTATCAGTTTTTTTGAAAAATTTGAAAATATGTTAATTATTTGTTTAGTTTTAAAGATTATTTATGATCGAAAAAGATTGTAGTATTCTGATGCATAAACAAAATGTGAACTATAAAAAAAAAAATACTATACAAGGTATATGAAGAATGTTATGATGCTATCAGGAAAGATGAATTGTAAGGCATCCCTCCACTTATCTTGAGCCATTTCGACCACTGTATATAGTATACAGTATACCTATATAAAGGCACCTATTATATGACAGAACGTCTTTGCTCAAAATTGTTTTTCGTCTTGAATTTAAGTTTAACACATAGGTAGACATTTCTGTGACCTATGTTCTATTTTCGAGGTACACTCGAGTACTCGACACTGAATAGAGCAAAGCGGTTATACCTAGTAATTTCCTCCCTTTTTTATGTTACTGAATTTTGAAAAATGTATCAAATAATGTGTGTAATTTAATTATATGTATAATTCTTTAATTGTTTGAACGGGGTTGATATTTATATTTTATACT
The DNA here is from genome assembly GCA_949089665.1 of Macrosiphum euphorbiae. Lineage (NCBI taxonomy): Eukaryota > Metazoa > Arthropoda > Insecta > Hemiptera > Aphididae > Macrosiphum > Macrosiphum euphorbiae. The sequence continues at coordinate 98,751,685 of CARXXK010000002.1, forward strand.
TTTCTCAAGCGCGGACTCAATTGGTATCTATTTTCTATATTATTCGTTTATACCCGGGACTCAAATAGTAAATTATTATACTTTCTTCTTTTTCAGGTTCCTATACGATACTCAAACTCAATTATAATAATATATAGTCTGTACCGCTCAATTATAGGCATGATAAAGATTAAAATCAAGAATTAAAACATTTATCTTATAATATTAAGCTTATGGACCTATAATACTAAAAAAAACACACTCATACATATGTATATATGCAGATAAAAAATGTAAAAAAAAACATTTGAAAAAATTAACAATAATAGGTATGCACTTAAAAAGTATATATATATATATTTAGATATACCTACTAAAACAAAAAAAATCTGACTGGATTATTGACATTTTTGTATAATTATATATATCGCTTCCATATCAATTCCAACTGATGAATTATCCTTAAAAAAAAAAAATCTCAAGTCAATAGAGTTTGTCATCACCGCGGTGAGGAGCCAATAAACTTCTTAATATATAATATTATGTGGTATATATATTTATATCATAAATCTATGTTTACACAATATTTAGGGAAGTATTAAAATAGGTATATAGCATATATAGGAATTTTAATTGTTAAATTACATTTTTATATAGGTACCTTTATACAAAGTGCTTATATAATAAGTACCGATACGATTTTTTATTTTACAGAATAAAAGATAGATGATGCGTAAATATATGCTCTAATTAGAGCATATTAATAAGCGAAAACCTTAAAATGTATAGGAAAACAATGGCAAAGTACCATTTTCGATTTCGATTTTTTATGCACCAAATAAGATTTTTATTTAATCCTATATTAATCGAATGATTAATAAAAAGCATGGAAATACTATTATAAGTCCCAAACCATTCTATAATAAACAATATTATTTTGTAATCATGTAGGTAACCATCATACTATAACCAGTGTTGGGTATAGTAACGTAACGCAAATTACAAATTACTGTAACGCAATTCTTTTTCAGTAACGCAGCAGTAATTTCATTACTTAAAGTAACTCAATTGTAACAAATTACTTTTGAAAGTACTTTCTATGTAATAACGCACTAACGCGTTACTTTCCACGTTATTAAAATAATAGTTTTGAATGTATTACAAAAACAAGCCGATAGGATATCCCAGAAAAATTAAAATCAATTATATATATTTTTTGATTCCGATAATAGTTAACAATATTACTGAACATACCAGGACTAAATTGTATTTACTTTATTAGCAAAAGAAAAGAATTCGGTTTAAAAATAAATAGAATAAAATTAATTATGATTTATGAGTTATGACTATATAGCCATATAGGTGAGATGATTGTACATTTGTACATATGAATTGAATCATATGAATTGAATATTGTTCAAAAAAAAATTATAAAGAAAGTAACGTTATTTGTAACTTTGTAAGGTATTTATAATGAAAAAGTAATATAACGTAATAAAAATAATTTTAGGTAAAGCAAATGTAATTTAAATAAAAACATTTGAAGTAATGAGTAACGTAATTTCATTACTTTTAAAAAGTAGGTTGACCCAACACTGATACTAACCAATTTAACCAAGCATTAACTATAAAAGCATTTGTATATAGATAGGTATAATAGTAATTTATATAATGTATATAATATATATTATTATGTACCGTAATTTTGTAGTTAAACCACTGACGCTCGTTCGTTATAGGTCATCAGGTCGCCGTATCATATTATCCAATCAATAAATAACCTATATAAAATAATAGTCAAATCATATTAAATCTTTTAAACCTTTGTTGGACTGTCACTATAATATTTTCATTAGACATACGTATATTATTTTGTAATCTCGTGAGTTCGGTGATAACCTACAAATGTTATATATTTAATTATATTTTACCTATATATAGGTACTTCGAGTATTATACTTGAACATTATAGGTGTTTACTTAAAATACATTTTAGCGATAACAATATGAGACTAAATTTTATTATATTTTGCTTTAGGTACTGCAGTATAATATTATTATTATGTTCTCAATACATACGAGATCCGACAATACACCTATTTTATTTAAATAATAATTTACCAGTGCTTGTAATAGGTATATACTATATATATAGTGTAGCGGTATATATATCGGCTCGCTGCTATATTGTTAATAATTTATTGAAACAAAATTTTAAAATAAAATAATTAAAATAAACATATACATGAAAGTCATAGGACTTACACTTGCGGTGTGTACCTATAAATCACAACCGTCGACTATGATGATGGTCTATAGTTTCTTAAACTGTGTTCCGTGGAACCCCATGTGGTCCGAAGAGATCACTTCAGGTTCCTCGAAACTTGAGTGCATTTTTTTTAAATTTTAAATCGATCTCTGTGTTAAATGTTGGTGCATTTCAAAAGATCGATATCCTCAATCGTCACAAAAGGCCGTTTTGGCACTTTCACCATTTGCTACCACTTATATGTGTGAAACGGGGTTCACCACCTATGTACCAACAAAAACAAAATACCTGCAACAGTGACTTGATGCCGAACCTAATATGAGAATACAACTTTTATCAATAATATTAAAATATATTTTGTAATAATAAAAAGTAATTTTGCTAATCTCTTTAAAATAATTAAAATCAAAAAGTACTGTTATTGTCTATTGTTTAAAACATTTTTTGAATTAAATACAGAATAGTGTGTACCTACACATTATTATTAAGTTAAATTATTATAATTTTTATTGCAAATAATCTTTACATAAAATGATATATTTAAACTATTGAAACAAACTATGGGTTCTAATTTTCGAGCTATAATAACTTATAACTGTTGAAAGCTAAATAAAAAAGCTAAAAAGCTAAAAAAAATAGGGGGTTACATCAATGAAAGTAGATTTAAAAAAGGTTAAGAAACGCTGGTCTATAGAATTGACACGAATGGTTAAATATAAAATAATTAATATACAGGTACCAAAATATAATTCAGTTAAGAAATTTTCGCCAACTATATAATATAATTATGGTTCCCTATAATACCACCGGAACCATAGCATTTGCAGTAAATTATATTGAAATTTGCAGTTCAGTGTTCACTCGTCTATATCTCCAGCTCCCACGACTGATGTATGTAGTCTTTTGTCAAAGTAATGTATTTATAAAAGCTCTGCAGACAAAATATAAAAAAGCACAATATACACATACGCATTGGTTTATATATATCATAATATATTATATATAGGTGACTAGGTATATACGGGTCGGGCATATGTTGTACAGAACCATATGTTAAAATATATTATATAATAATGTTACACCCTATAACTAACTGGGGTAAACATTAAAATCGTTATAAGATATAAGGGGGAAAGTGTTTTACTTTGTATTTAAAATATAAATATTATTTCTTTGTAAACAGTAATTCTTTTGTTTTAAACCTACATTATGGGTGCATAAATATAATATAGGCACCATGCAGAATAATCTGCCCACAATAGATAGGTTTAACTGTATAATTCTGGATATCTTATATTTTACTTTCTCTAGATATCTCTAGGTATGTATTATATGATGGTTACCCCCTGGCCACATTAAACATTATCAAATAGAGTAGGTATATATTATACTTATACGATTATACTGAATATAGATTGCTGTAGACTAGAATTATATATTTATATGTAGCCATGTAGGTACCTACCTATAGTACCTATGAAAAATATCAAATTATAAGATTTCTTTTTATTAATTAATATATAGACATATGGTATAATATTATAGGCATATAATAAGAGGGGGAAGTATAATTTTAATAATTTTGCCCTTGCCATGTGTACCTATATATATAAACATATAGTTACTATGTTGAATATTCTATTAATCTATATAAGACTAGAAATTAGCTTGTAGGTCCTACATATACATACACACAACGTACAACCCAAAACACTGCATGTATAATATAGGTAGGTATAACATTTAGATGATATTATAGGTAAGTATCTACAGATACTTAAATAGTTAAATATAGCCACCTACTTTTATGTAAAAATCTATAACTTTGAAAAAAGATACAAGGCACGTTATTAATAATACTTATGATAATATGTAAACGCGTTCAGTGCGGGATTAACGGATACTGTTACTACACCGACGCCACAATTAAAAGGCGAATCGGGTAATTCTATACGGGACCGTTAAACGCACATCACACCATCGCATAATACCTACATAATATTACAACTATAATATAGGTACTTATACCAACGTCCAACATATATAATATATTATAATGTATATTTATTCAATATATACATATAATATTATACACCAACGTATTATTACATGTATTCAATTGTATATATCATAATATTACATCAATGTCACATACTATATAGGTATAATGAATTATGAATGTAAGTATAGAAAAAACAATTTTGATAAATAGTAAAACGAGCGCTCTCTATTTTCTTCAGGTGCGACTTCCACGACTTCGGGTGACGGAGGCGTTCAGGTATAGCTCGTCTACACTGAAACATCACTATACCTACTATATGCGCCCAAGTCCGCTACATGGCACGGTGCGGGGTGCGGTGCGGGTGCGGTTCGAAGTACAGACGGGCCAAACATCTGCTGCTGGTGCGCTGGTGGCGGCGGCAAGACAACCGACCGTGTGTGCGTGTGCCGGCGGCGACGTGACTGATGTGGGAAAAAAACGAACGGCGAAAAAAAAACCAGTCGGCTTCGGCGGCGGAAAACCCGTCATCGCGTCGTCGGGGGTGGGGTTGGAGTAGCGACCGGCGGCGACGGTGGGCCGAAGCCCGATTGGTCGTAGTCTAGGCGACGGCGGACCGGGGGAGTCGCGACGTGGTGTCGCAGGCGGGGCGCGCGTACGGCGTCGGGTTCGGACGTCGTCCAATGCGCGAGCGCACCTCGTCAACCGCCGCCGCGCTCCACGCCGTACCGCCGTAAACGCGGCGCGCGCCCGCGCGCACACCATCACACGCACGCACTCGCCGGCACGTATTATTTTACATTTGTTCGGCGGCCGGCCCCACCTCCTTCCGGGCCCCACCACCGACGTATACAAGTATACGTGTTTGGTGGGTGTGTGCGTTAGGCGTGTGTGTGTGTACGCGCGCGCGTGTGTGTGTGTGTGTGTCCGTCGACCGGGACCGTGACCGGGGCCGGCGGGGCACCACACTCTCGCTCGGTCGGTTTAACGACGGCAGCAGTTTGCCGCGATCAGCCTTGCCCGAACGAACAATATATGCCGCGCGTACACATAATACATTATATACCTGCGAGCAAATAACACACACGCACGCACACAAACACATAATAATAATATCATGTCGTTATTTTGTACGGTGCATCAAGTAGGTATATAATATATTAGCCGTCAACCACACGTATATAACATATAACGGTCCGTTGATTGTTACCGTGTCCGCGATAGTCATAGACGCGCGCGAATTCACCGCCGCCGGTACATCATTGCAGTGTTCGTGAGCCGCGCGCCGAGAGTATACCGCACCGTATGCGCGATCGCGATCGTGCACGAGACGTCGGTACACATTCGTACGGTTCGAAGTGACAGCAGAGCTGACGCCGCGGCCAGGAAACCACCGTCATCGGACCAGAGACACGGACCAGCGCGACGGGAAGTGTTACAAAATATTTATATAAACATATTTCATATATGCCGTACAGTCGCTGTGGACAAATATTATGTACGATTGTCCGCCGTCACCGTCATCGCCGCATTCGCTAGCGCCGACGTCACCGTTTTCGCCGTCGTCCCCGCCGTCGCGGTCGCTGCTCGTCCGCCGTAGCCTCTGATATTTTACGTGTTTGCAGCGCGAGTGACAGCGTCTTATACGCACGTGAAGTAACGCCGTCCGCACCCGCCCGCAACCGTCGTCACATCATAGGTACAATATAATAAATTATTATTATACCAATAAATAGGTAAAAGTAAAAACGCCAACTATGACAATGCTATCGTCGCAAAAACTTTTATACTCCGATACGGCGACCGCTGCGGCAGCGGCCGCGGCTGCTGCTGCCGCTGCTGTCAACGCGGCGGCCATGTACGGCGGGAATTCGTCGACCACCGGCGCCGGTGGTGGTGGCGGACCGTCATCGACTCCGTCGCTGTGCTCGCCGCCTCCGCAGTCACACCACCAACAGCAACAGCAACAGCAACAACAGCAGCAGCAACAGCAACAGCAGCAGCAACAGCAGCTTGTGTTCGGGAGCAGTGCCTCAGCCGCAGCTAACATGCAACAGCAACTATACGGTGGCATGAATTCCGCCGCAACGGCTGCCGCGGCCATGTACGGTTTGAACGCTTCGGCCGCGCTGTTGCTGCCGCGGCTGCAGCCGCTGGTGCCGGCGGTGACCCGACCGGCGCCGCAAACGCCGCGGCGCTACAACGGGTTCGCGCCGACAAAACATACCGCCGGAACTACACGCACGCCAAACCTCCGTACTCGTACATTTCGCTCATTACGATGGCCATACAAAACTCGCCGGTGAAAATGCTCACACTTTCGGAAATTTATCAGTTTATCATGGATCTGTTTCCTTTCTACCGGCAAAATCAACAGCGGTGGCAGAACTCCATCAGGCACTCGCTGTCGTTCAACGACTGTTTTGTTAAAGTGCCCCGGACACCCGACAAACCAGGTAAGGGTTCGTTTTGGACATTGCACCCAGACTCTGGCAACATGTTCGAGAATGGTTGCTACCTTCGCCGGCAAAAACGTTTCAAAGACGACAAAAAAGACGCTTCGTCGATCCGGCAACACGGTGACGGTGGTCATCACCATCAGCACCACGGCGGCCACAATCACTCAAAAAGTTCGTCACCCATGCTACACAGCGGTGGTGGCGGTGGCAGTCAACACCAGCTCAGCGGCCAACATCAACTAAGTGGTGGCCATCATCATCAGCAGCACCATTTAGACATGGTGCTGGATAAGAAGCCGTCGTCGTCGGTACCGCCGTCATCGGCGTCGTCCTCCTCCGTACTCGCCGCTGCTGCTGACCACCACCACCACCTGCTTCAACTGCAACACCACCATAATCAAAAACTAGGTGCCGGTGGTGGCGTGCTCATGTCATCAGCCGCTGCGGCAGACTTAGGATTCGGTGGTGGCATGCACCATCAACACCAACAACACCAACAGCAGCAGCAACACAGCAAACACCATTTACTTCTGCACCACCACCATACGCACGATCACCAAAATAGCCACAACAACGGTAATCACCATGACAGCGACCACGATCACGTTCACCACATGCACCATCACTTACAACAACACGGTGGTGGCGACGATGACTCGTCATCGTCCATGTTGGTTGGGTCATTGCTGCAACACCACCAACACCAGCAACAACAACACCACCAGCAGCAGCATCACCACCAGCAGCAGCAGCAGCACCATCAGCAGCAGCACAGCCCGGTAGACATTTACGCCGCGGCTGCGGCCGCCGCACATCACAATCACCAACAACAACAACAGCACCAGCAGCAACAGCAGCAGCATCATAGCCACCATCAGCAACTGCAACTGCAACAGCACCTCAAGTCTTCAGCAGCAGCGGCTGCCGCGGCCGCAGCTGCTGCCGAATTTGCCGCATCCAACCATCCGTTTTCAATTACGCGACTGTTGCCGCCACCTCCAACGGCCTCAGCTGCTGCTGCCGCGTCGGCGTCCTGACAAACCGTCGTCAGCCGCATCCGTGGCCGCAGCCACTGCATCGTCCGCGACGGCCGCCTCCGCCGCCGAGAAAATGTACGAAATGGCAGCGGCTTCGCAGTACGGTACCACGGCTGGATATAACGATTACTACCACCCACACGCGCACCCACATCATCCACATCACCACGGGCACCCACATCCACACCACCAGCAGGCGTCGCTATATCACGCTGCCGCGGCTGCTGCAGCAGCTGCCGCCGCCGCAGCAGCCTCCGGTGGACCGCAATCGTCAGCGTCGTCCGTGTCTGGCGCTGCCGCCGCGGCCGGATCGTCGTCGCCGTTGTGACATCACCATCACCATCAGCAGCTCCAGCAGCACCACCAGCACCAATATCCGCCACTTGTTTGAAGGCAGCGTGGTCACCGGTGGGCCTGCAGCAGCAACAGCGGCATCAGCAATAGTAATTATATTGCAGCCACGTTTTGCGTTAAATTTTTCTTCGATAATTTCCAAGTGTTTGTCGCGCGCGCATGCGTGACCGCGGTACGCAACGAATGCGTAATTTTTATTTTATTTTTTTCTAGTAATCTCTCGAGTACCTTCTACCTATAAACTATTATATTATACTCATATGTGTTTGATACCGTCATGTTTCGTTTTTAGATTTATTATTATTATTATTATTATTATTATTATTATTATTATTATTATTATTATTATTATTATTATTATTATACGTGTGTGTGTACAGTATATATTTTATGTTAGTGTGTACGCGTTTAAAAATTTACAAAACGACCTTTTATGTTTATCTATAATATATATAAAAATTAATTTATACAAAATAGTTATGCGATGCGATGCAAAAATTGTTGTGTAAGTAGTTGCGTTTCCCCCCCCCCCCTTATATATATGCATATAATATATTTTATATTTATATATTTTATACTCATGAATGTATAACATATGTGAATATTGTGAATTATATGTACCTATATGTGTAAACGTAGTAGGCTGTACCATTGTGTATATATTGGACGCTCGCCGCGTGCCAGTATATGCATTATATAGGTACGTCGAGCGACATACGACCGTGTTTGCCGCTTGACCATAGTATGTTAAAATAATTATAGATTTAATATATAATAATATTATATTATAAAATGTACGTTGAAAATGGGAGTTTTTTATATTACTATTTTTCGTCGTCGTCTCGTGCGCGGCGACGGCGGTGTTGGCCGGGTTTTAAACGACGCCGCCGCCGCCGCCACCGCACTATACTATATTATAATATACGCGTACGCACAGCAAACTGTTGTACTTTAAGTATTTTTTTTTTTTATATACATATATATATATATATACAACAATACAATATTATACTTATACATACAAATACAATAATACGATATATGTACGTGTATATTTTGTAATGTGACTTTTGTCGCATTGCGGTCGTGTCCTATAAATATACCGTGTACCTATATTTTACCTAAATAATATGTATATATTTATATTATGTGTATATTATATTTATAAATATTTATCATGTGTACGGTTTTAAGTAAAATAAATTCAATTCGATATTACAACATATAAAAAATTGTACAAACGTGCTTTTTTATAAATCGTGTAAAATTATCATCTCGACGTGCCTCAGGCCATCATGTGTTATGCCACAGTGCCACACAGCAGCATACTGTTATACTATAACGCATACAATATTACATGATGTACTTGTATTGTAATAATATAATAATGTGAATTTTGAGTTTTTGAGTAGTTGTATTGCATTTTGACGAGGAAAACGGTACATAGTTAATATTAAACTTCACACGTAATATTATAGCATATACACGCGTAATACCTATATGAAATATGCAGAACATTGCAGTGTATGCGCGTGTATCGGTGTGACATATTATATTATAATAATATATAAGTATATTATGTATTTATATAGGTTAATCGTATAATGATGGGTGTGACTTGTAATAACAGCTTTAGCATACAATTTGCGGGGAAACCGAATTTTTTCCGACAACTCCGCACAGAACCTGTAAGTATATTATAGGTTTAAGTTTATATATTTGACTGCCGTTACATGTGTATGTAATGTTATTATATCAAACACAAGTCTGTATAAGAAATTATTAGGAAAACCGAAGAATATTACCACGATTCTCTACGTATATCTGTGTGATATTATATTATATCACTGCTTATAATATTAATATATACCTAAATATCAAAATACATATTATACTATTATAGACTATACCTATCAGGGTATAACTTTACTATAACAAGCATTCATACTTATATATATATATACACCTATAGTATTATATTGCTTTGCAGAAGGTACCTACCTAAATATAAAATTTTCTCAAACCGAATAATTTAATATCTGCAGACTACCTCATAGCATCCCAATTCACATTTAAATTTTTAACATTATAAATATTAGGTTCACCTATAATAATACACCCTCACAATATAGGTAACCAGTTATTTTCTAAGATGATGATTTCGTTCATATCAGTGGCGTCCGCAGGGGGGGGGGCTAAAGGGCTGAAGCCCCCCCCATTGCCGGTATTATTGTTACTTTTTCAAAAAAATATTAATCAAGTTAAACTGTCAACTATAGTAAGCCAGAAGTAAATTTCATATATGTCTTACCAGAATGAATTCATTTTTGAAAGAACATTGTATTTGCATACCAATTTTCATAAATTATCTGTAATTTTTAGGAAAAAGTAAGAACTGCTTGTATGAAAGACCTTGTATTAAATTGTCTAGCCTTAGCTATATATATTTTATATTTTATAAGTTTTGAACTACAAATTAATAGTGTCATTTTGACGAAATTTGAACTTTAAATGCTTATAAAAAATAACCATGATGCCTATGTAGTGTTTGAAGTATGAAATATCAAATATTTCACAAAAACGTGACACATTGAAATTTTTATTTACACAAATAAAAACACAATTTATTTATTTTTTTGACACATTGTTCGGTGTTCTAAATTCTAATGACAGAATCCAGTATTTATACAAAATACATGTATAATATTGTATACCTACTTGTATCATTTAAACATTAAAATATTTAAAAATTTTGAATACCATTTTAAATGTATAATACCAAAGGTTAGGTATACATACAGGTACCATATAGTTATGAAGGTAATTTATGACAATTATATGTAAATATAAAACTTATTTAAAAATAAAACAAAATATATCAAAATACCTAGGTACCTACTGAAATATTTCATTTTTTTAAATTTCATGAAATTTTCAAACACTATGCCTATGTATCGTTAATATTTTAGCTATAATAAAATAACTTATGTATTACATTTTTAAGGTTTTTAACCGGATAAATAATTTTTTATTGACATTTATAAAGAAAAAAAAATTTAATTATTCAAATACAATCTAAGTGAAGACGGTATAACCAAACATTTAAATAAATTTTCATTTTTTTTTCTCCAATTATTTTTAAAAGCACTGAGAATTTTCAATTTCGACCACCTAAAAGTACCAACTACATGCTTACAACATGCTAACTACATGCAACTACATGATCAGAGCATTTTTTCTACCAGAAAATTTGAAAAGTTACAAACATTTTAAAATACCTCAAATAAACGTCTGAAATTATTAGACTGGACAAAATAAAATAAAAATGTAACTAATTTTAAAGCCCCCCCCCCATTGAAAAATCCTGCGGACTCCACTGGTTCATATTATAGTATAATAGCATATTATATTATAGTGTATTGTTTATAATATTATTTTCTCATAATGTACCAATAAACAGCATAATTTGTATTAACTGCAGTAAAAGGTACTGATATATATAGATATATATATATGCGTATAGAACTGCCTACAGCCACAATAATATTATTATGTTTATAATCATGATGCGCACATTATACACACTCGTCATGATATCGCACTTATAAATTTATAATCACGAATCAATGTACAATTTAGCTTCATTAATTATAATTTATAGCCACGAATTATACAATTTGATTGCGTTTTCTACCTATATAACTAATAATATAATATATTATTAAACAACAAATATACATAAATACTTATGACACATAAATGCCTTAATTTTCTGCAAGTCTTCGTAGGTATAAAGTAAGTATGTATAAACTAGTAATTACTAATCAATAATCATATTGTCTTCTAAATACGAAAACAACTTATTCTATACGTTTAACGTTTATGTATATAGTATATACTATATAGGTATATAGGTACTTACTATAGTTACATATATAAATTAAACCATAAACATAATATTATATAATGTGTATAGGAAAGTATTGTTATCCCATCTTCCATAATTATTTACGTTTTACATAAAAACGATTTTTACAAGCATAGCCGCATAGGTATTGGTACACAATATATGGCAAATGGTTATATGCCTTTAAATCACTCTGACTAGATAATGTAAATTAAAATTTAAATTAAAAAAAACAATCATAACTTAAGTATCAATATTAAAACTGAAATTTTTCTCCGATTTCAAATCCTACAAATATTGAAAATGTATTAGGCACCAATACATCATATTATACCAACTATACGGTATTTATTATTCGATAATATTTTATTCAAACAGACAACTGTTGAACTTTATCGTGTCAGCAAAAAAATAAATAATATATATGTACCTACCTAGGTACCTACAAATATAATAACAAATATTGTATTTATACAATTTGTAACAACTACTTATTTTTTATGGCATTATCACTAATTCAGTATCAATTATGACGAATGAAATGAAATATTCGTGGAAAATATTATTGTAATATAGCTCAAAAACGTATTATTTTTGTGTTTTAAATTATTTTAAAGAAACATTTCTTCGAAAGAGACATTTAAAAGTGGATAATTTAGGCAGCTATTCTAAGAACTTGGTTTAACATTTTATTACAACAGTCAATATAATTTAGTGACTTTACCTATACAAAAAAACAATTTAATCAAAATTAAAAAACCTAACCTTAAGACCCAAGATGTGTACCTACTTAATGACTATTGAAATTGCATTAAATATTCATCTAACTAGAAGGGCTTTAGTCTTTAATACCGTTTATTCAGTTTCGATTAAGGTCACTCGGTGATATTCCTAATGATGTGTTAAATTGTGCAAAATGTATTTTAATTAATGTAAACTTACTTTCTTGTTCTCCGAAAAGTTTAATCTCACTAGAGAGGAAATCTAATATGCATTATAATTTATAATCATCACTTGTACAAAGTGATTCACTAAGCTATAACTCAACCATTATAATTTCCTATACATCTATATAAAATCGGGTTTTTTAAATTATTGTTAGCCGTTAAGTATCTGCTGGTAAGGAGGTAGGTAAGTATAGGTACTTAAAACCATTTTTTTTTCAAATGTAACCACCTTATTTTACTGTGTACCTATAGGTACCTAAATTGTTAAGAAGCTACAGATTTTTTAAGATTTCCATGTGATTTTCTATACGCCGTATATGGGTTTTTGGAAAAATCAAAATTTGAACCAACGGTTTCTAAGTTATTAAAGTGTATAGACACTTAATATAATATTATAGAATAATTGCTTTAGAAGATAATATAGACCTATCTATATAGTCTATAAAACAAAGTGGTTAACATTTGAAAAATTGAAATTATTATTGTAACGTTTTATTTGATAAAAATATATAATTGTAACGGAAAGCGATAATCAAAAATAATTAAATACCGCAAAACGAAACATAACGATTACAAAATATATTATATATATCATTAAACAAAACATAACTCAAAACGTAATTTATAAATTATACGATATCATTGACAAAAAACATCGCAAAACGTAATTTATAGAATTTCATTGAACGAATAATAACGTAAAACAAAATAATTTAAAATCCATTCATTTAAATGTTATATTGGTTCCGTAGAAATATTTATTGCATGCATACGGAAATTAAAATTGATTATATATTATATTCCTTATCCTTATCCTTATCCTTATACCTTCAAGCATTATTTATAACTTATTATTAATAAATTTAACAGGTATTAACACTATTCTAAATAACGATAAACGAAAATCTTGTATAACGTTTTAATTCTAAATATCGATAAAAGCAAAAATTGTGTAACGTTTTAATTGTAAATAACATAAAAAACCGATTTTTTTCAAAATGCTCTGTACAATATATATTATTCAATTATTTATCACTCTAACAAGTAAGTATCTAACTACAGATATATTGTCTGTATAGCAGAATTAAACCAAAAATATATTGGGTGTAATATACCTATAGGAATAATAATGTTTTTAATCCCATCCTAAAATATTCAATTAAATTTTTATAAAAATTAAGTTAAATTGGTAACAATAGTATAGTAAAATGATCAACTTATAAAAACGTTGACTATTCATGTATCCTGAAAGAACATTTTTTTTATAATCAAATGCAACAAATATTTGTACAATAATAACCAAAGTTCATAGTTTTTGTTTCTAAAATTAAAACAATTGGACGTGGGAATAAATATTACTATTCAAATAACAGTGTGGAAATAATAATTTCTGATTAGAAAATTAACTTATACAGCAATATGTGATGCGAATGGAAAGGAAAAAAATGTAGCGCAAAACTATTTTAAGGTCAGAGTTATTGTTATCAATAGTAAACTAATAGAATATTAAACGTATTTAAGTCAAAAAGAACATAAATGTGTAAAGAACGCTCAAAATAAATATCAGAGCTTAGGTATATTATCATGTTATAGAGACACAAACTAATTAGTAAATATTATAGGTGCTCATCGTTTTACGACTTTCAAAAACGGTGTACCTAGTTAAATTATCATAATTACGTTAATTTAGACTAACGAGTAATATCTTAATGAATCGTCATAATATTTATATACGCACATACAAAACAATAAGTGTTGATACAGCTATATAATATAATTGTTAAATACTATTTTATTACAACTTTCGTCGATGTGCTGCAGGGTTGTGGATTTTACGTCATTCTATAACCATGCGCTGATTATTTATTTAGGCATTTGTTTTTATATTCATAAGACATAAGAACACAGTAATTTTTCTATACGAGTATGCCCAAATCGAAACTTAATGCATGCAAATAATATTGAATCAAACAAATTATATTTTGATATGGTGCAGACTGTGTAGTTAACGACGTAGACGTGTGTTTAAAAGCGTACCTATGGACATCTAATAAACTCGTGAGTAGTGGGTTTAACGCGTTATCGCATTCCATTATTATAATAACAATTATACATAATAATTATAATAATATTATACTGTAGTACATATAGGAGCAGTATATGACGCGCGTGTGTGCTTATGAGATTTCACGGAGTTATAACTCGGTTTATATGCCTATTATAACATTATATTGTTAGGTATATAATATATTATATTACGCCGGGCCGTTGACGGGTCGTCTTCGTCGTCAGTAAACGCCGCCGACGGAACGCTAGTCTATAATATAGCACCTATATATCATACGGACGATGCGCGCGCAACAACAATAATTAATAGTAATTGGTATATATTATTAGGTATATGTATATATATATTTGTATATAGAAACAGAAAGCCATCGCGCGCGCCGGTGGCGGTGATTTATTGTAATATATGTAATGCGCGCCGCCGTTGTCGACGACGACCGTAACGGGGCGGCGGTCTCTCGGGGGTTCCATCATCCGAATCTGTGCGCGAGGCGGCCGGGGGGAAACGACTCCCCTCGCCGCGCGGCCGACCCATTTTCCAATGCGGCCGCGGGCCCCGCGGTCGAGTACACAGCCGACGGGGTAGCTATCCGCCGCCACCGCCGCTCCGACGATAATAATTAATTCATCACCGTCCCCCCCCCGACGTCAAATACCCCTCTACATCATCCCCCTGCCGCGGTGGAACAGATTGGAGAGATCAAAATAATAATACTACTACTACTGCTACTATACACGGCGCCGTTTACTATATATATATATATACTCGTTTATACACATAATAATATACCCGCAGTCGCCGTTTATGCGCCACTAATCATTATCATCGGCGGCGGCCTGAGATTTTCAGAGCGTGTGGGCGGCGGCGGGGTGGCCCACCCGTTTCCACCCATTTGTCGACTCGTCGGATATCGCGCATCCCTAGGCGGGACGTCGTTCGGCCGCCGTGGTACACGTGCGTATATGTGTGTATACATATATATATATACATTTATATATATATCAATATATATACATATATAAGTGAAGTGTGTGTGTGTTACTGTTCCCTGTACATAGCCGCCGCACCGGACGGCTGTCGAGCGAGCTTTGGCAAATAAACGCGACGGCGGTCGCCACTTTAGGGACTTACAGTTGTTGTACTTATTGTTGTAATAAATATATATTATTATGTATATATACGACATTATAGTTTTGTTCATTATTTTGTACATATAATATTATATAATACAAAACGGATAGGCCTAACAAGGTTGTACCGTGTTTTATCTCTCTGCACCACAGTGGCGGTTCTAGCGTATGGCCAGGATGGGCAGCTGCCCATACCGAAATTTCCGGTGCCCCTTATTGGGGAAGGGGTAGGAAATGAGGAATATTATTCGCAGTTAAAACCTAATTATAAATCTACTGTTGCCCATACGAAAATGTAGTCCTAGAGGCTAGAACTGCACCTGCAGTAGTATAGGTTATACATATAATACGTATACATATATTTGTAATAGTGGGAAAAAACCGAGGAAAACGATGTGACCTATCCTGCTGTATATAATATATGTAGTATGAGTACATGCAACTGCAATGTGAATAGGTATCTGGTATACCTATAAGTATATGTATAGGTACACAATATTATATTTAGGGCATAACCGTGATAACAATAATATAATATCGTATATAGGTATAGTAGCCAGTAGGTATAACAGGTAGATCTATTAGTTGGAAAATAAAATATATAACTATACGGCATCCGCCTATATATTATATTATATAAAAATATAGTATATTGTATATAAATGGAAAGCAATCGTAGTGATGTATTGTCGGTGATTATCCGCTTTTCCGTCAAACTAACTCGCTTTCAACCGAGAAAACTGCAGTACTGCACCACTGTGGCCCGTTCGGCGTTCAGTAATTCCGTATATTACTCAAGTAACTAGTCGTATATAGTGACAGCTTATATAATTAGGTTGTTTAGATTTATTATAAAGGTTTATGCTCCGAAAACCCATTAAAAGTATTCAAGTATAGACCCTATAAAAAAAAGTCCTAAATATATACCTACAGGCTACAGTTAAAACTTAAGAGTTAAGACATTCCCTTAGAAATGAAAAGTACTAGTATATAATATGCGATTATTTAATAGAATAACAATCATGTGCCTACGATATACATTATACTTTTACGGGTACATATATATTAAAAATAATATTATATTATAACACTGAGAAAAATCTATAAATATAATACTATAGTGTTACCTACACTTATTTAATGAAAACGTATACAGAAGATTGTATTAGTAGAAAATATTATTGGAAAGTTTGTGTTTTCCATCAACGCTGAGATAAACCATATAAGGATTAAGGACTGTGAGTTTAATAATTCTAATCAATATATCGTTGAATTGTATTCTAAATTCAATATAAATAAGATACAAATTAGTTACCAGTGGCGTATATAGGGGGCAGCTAGGGTTCCCGAACGAAAAGCAAAAAACGGTTAAAGAACATTATTGTTGTTCACAAACCAAAATATAATGGAACGAAACTAATTATTTAATTTAGTTTATTGGTCCTTCGTATGAAATAACATTATAAAATATTAAGTTTACTGAACTTTTTCACGAAAAACGTTATAATCTTAAAAGTTCTTTAAAGAATTGATATGAGGAGCGTCATAACCTATTAAGTTCTTTGAACAATTTCTAGAAAAACGTTTTAATTGATTAAGTTCTTTAAAGAATTACTAGAAAAACGTTATAACTTATTCAGTTCTTTGAACAGTTACGAGAAAAACGTTATAACCTATGAAGTTATTTGAACAAAAACACGAAGAACGTAATAAGCTAATAGATTCTTCAAACTTTTAACACATAGAACATCACAAAATAAACTGTTCTTCGAACTTTGAAAATTAAGTAATGAATTAAAATTATCTTTTGCCAATTTTGGATTTAAAATTATTTAAGAATAATTAGTATACTTTAATATCAAAATCTAAAACTTAAATTACATAAAGTCCTATCTTTACTAATAACTAAGATAAGGATTACGATTAATATACCCAAACAGCATTATGTGACTTAGAAAGAACTTAAGAAGCTTCAGCCAAAATAAATCCAATAACCGATCATTTATATTTGACAATATAAGATGATATAATATGATGATAATATAGGTGATAAGTTATTATGAGTAATAATATAGTAACATATTACATTAATTAATAATAATAATAAATAAATGCCTCCCTAAATAAATAATAATCAATTTATACTGTCAATTAATAATAATCAATAAATACTATAAATAAATAATAATTTACGTAATATTGAAGAGAATAAACAATGTAAATCGTATATCTTAATTATAATTGGTACTGAAGTACTTATACGGTATAATATACTTAACTAATATGGAATTGTAAGTTTTAAATTTTCAGTTTCAGATCCAAATGCATAATTTTAGTTTTAAAAATGTTCATAAATGTACTTATTTGTATTCTATAATTTATTTATGTAGATGTAAATTCCATACTTTAACAAAATATTACCTATTTTATTTAGCGCCTGCCCTTATTTTGTCCGTCTTACAAACGTTAACATATAGCAATTTAACAATCGGAATATATTACCTACTTTAAAACGTTTTTTTGATTAAATGTTCAAGAACGTATTATTTCAAAATATTCTTCGGATTAAGTTTACAAGAAAAATGACTTAACAACGTTTATTAGGTCTATCATTCAAGAACATTAAAATTTTTAAAATTTTTTTGGCGAAAAAGGGAGGCCCCCTAGCTCCTAGGCCAGAGCCCAAAGTGAAATAGCAGGTTCAATTAAAGCATTGCATGTATATCTACACTGTTCACAGTTTTTCACCATAGTTAATTTAGCCGGTTGATTAAAACCGTTTTTGGAGAAATAAACAAGGAAATGTTAGATTATCAGAACTTGCTTTGATGCAGGGGCGAACTGGGAGATTGTCGGCCCAGCGGGGGAAATATAGCTAAGCGGCCCTAAATATTTTACTATATTATTACTATTTCAGTTGTGATTTTATAAATATTATGAATGTTTTATTACTATAATTTAAAATAAATGTAAATTTTACTTGTAGAACTATTTAAAAAAAATATAAATACCTTTATAAAATAAAATTTCCTTTATTTATGTTATGAACATAATATTATGTTAGTTTCATCGATAACAAAAATAATAAATGATTTTTAATTACATACATTTATATTACATAAAATATAGTAATAGAGTAAACGAGTAAAGAATAGATCCGCAATTATTTATTAAGTCTAAACACAAACCAGTTGGAAATTGATCGCATGTCAATGACTAATAGAAATATATTATTAATTATTATTTATTAGTTGACTACTTGACTAAATATATTACAAGTTTATTGTTGGACGACCGGCCCAAATTTCACAATTTAGACCGGCCCAGGGGGATATTTCCCCCAAGCCCCCCTGGCCAGTCCACTCCTGCTTTGATGTTAAATGCATAGTAAGATAACATTAATATATATCATATATGTATGAAACTCTGAATATTTTTTAAAAAATAATTAAAAAATAAATTTTAAATAATAATTATAAAACTAAATTGTGGATTTTTATTTGTACCTATATGCAAGGCTGGGCATTAACGAGTTAAAAAGTTAATTTTATTTTAACTTTTTTAACTTAACTCGTTACCTTTGGCTTTTCATTAACTTAACTGTTAACTTACTAAATTTCTTTTTTAATTAACGTGAAATTAACGAGTTAATTTTTAATTTTTAGAAGTAAGTTAACTTAGTTTATTTTGTTTTTAAATTTACTATATTTCACTATTTCAGTGTATTTTGTTTTCATGTCAAGAAATATTTACCGTGAATTGTTTAAAGTTAAACATTTATATCATTTAACTTATATGGAAATACTGTATAAAGTATAAACACTATAGTCTAAAATTTAATTTTGGGTTGGAAAACGCTAGCCTTGTATAAACAAATAAACTTTTTTTTAACTTAATAAAAAGTTAACAAAAAGTGTGTATTAACGTTTAACTTAACTGAGTTAACCTATAGTTAAATTAACTATTAACTTTTAACTTTTTGTTATTGATGCATATTAACTTAACTTAACTGAGTTAAAAAAAATCAATAACTTGCCAAAGCCTTGCCTATATGTCATAATTATGACCACCAAGCTCCCTAAAAAATGTATAGTTATGGCTATGCTTGACTAGTGATAAATTGGCCCATAGTGAAAATAATTCGTATATACACCACTGCTGTGAGTTACTATTGTAAAACTATGATAACTCTGCAATTTCGATTTTTGTATGTAATATAGGTATATTATAATATGTTATATGTAACATGGTATTGTATGATATAATAATGAAAAATAAAATAGATATCATTATTATAGTGCATTATAGTGCGTGGTATCTGAATATATAGCTACAAAGGCCAATTACTAGTATGAGGTTATATTATATAAAGATAACTTATCTAGTGAAATAATAGATCCTAATTAAATTCAAATAAATTCAAAATATATGCACTTTGGAATATAAAATTTTTGTAATACAAGCTGTAAGAAGAGTGAATGAGTGAGGATGATTAATGAAGTTAGTTCGGACAAAGATTTTGATAAAGAATACGATAAATAGCATTGTTGTTGCTCTTGGATGATATTATGATATTATTCGAGTCAACAACTGCGAGAAGCATAAAAAGGTTAAGTCCAGAGAGAGGAAAGTTAAAAAAAGATGACGTGTGTTTTTTACTCGGAATGTTATGGTTTGGCTGATTGATTTTCCGCCGCTTGAGGATATTTCGATATTATCATTTTAAATACGAATTTTTATTTATTATTATAAATATATAAAGGTAACTTATAACTGTATTTTAATGTTTTTTTTTTATACAAATATAGATATACACCGATTATAGGTAGGTACCTTACTTAAAATTATATTTTAATATAAAAAGTCTATTTTCATATATTTCTAAATAAATAAATCTTTTCAATTTTTTAAAAATATATATAACTATACGACAATATCCTATAATATTCCTATATGGTGCCACAGCTTAGACTAGTCAACTACCGACACTATAGTGCAGCCCGAGTATAATAAGTTTATATCGATACAATAAAGATATATAAGTAGATATTCCGATATTCGTATACATGCAATACGCAAAAGACTAAACCACTGTGGACGTAATTATTTTATGTCCACTGTATGTCCGACCATAGTGACTATTTCAAATTTCAAAACACATAATAGGTATGATATTTTTAAAAATTCGCCGTACATAAGGTTTTTTGTTGTCTCCCCGCAACACGCGCGCAGTGTGCAGCAGATGTCCGCACGACAACAGCGTGATTTGTAATAATTATTTTTAACATTTATTTTAATAGAGTGACGAGTGCAGCGGCAATTTATAAAATAATTCGAAAAAGTCGGTCTCGGCTGCAGTATTTTATAACGAGCGGGGGCAGTGGGGGGGGAGGCGTGCAAGCAGGTGCGATACCACGTATTCGCGCTAGTACATAAAGTCAAATTACGTGTCGTCGTTTGTGTGTGTGTGTAACCGTTGACCGGAACCACCGCCATCCACCTCGACCACTTCCACGTCCGTTATTGCCGCGACATATGGGCCGTCGGTGTCCGAGAATATTACGAATAACAAATCATCGTGACTCGCAACAATTATGGAAAAATTAAAAAGTCAACAACGCGTCAAGTCCGAGCTTAAAGGTCGGCGGTGGCGGGAGGACCACCGTTACGTGTTTAGGCTGCAAATTATTGTATATAATATAATATATTATTATATAGGTACCTATACACATACAAAAATGTACCACACACGACAGCACTATGATATGGTATTAATAGTGGTATACCGGTATTCATGTGTCGTATATTTCATATAATATTATCTATGAAATACGCTTTCAAAGTTGAGTCTATTAACTATAATAATATATAATAATATATATAATTTATTATTATATTTGTGTGTGTGTGTAAGTACACACATATATATATAAGGTGTAACAGGACTGTTTAACAAATTACCATTACAAACGTTGCTATATTTGTCAAATAGTCCCGTTACACACTGTATATATATACACTAGACAAAGGCACTGTAGTATTATAATGTTAATATTAATTATACATATAACATATTATGTATAATAATTGTTATTTTATCATACGTGCATTCACGCGCTTGTTATAGGTATATTCAAATCGATTTTGTGAGTTTTTTCCTCTACTAAATACTTATTATGGCGGAAATCCATTAGCCATCCCATAATGAAAGATCTCATCGCTCCTGTGTTAGTTTACTAGTTATGATAAAATACTCATATAAGATAAGCCATAGAGGGTAGCGCAAATGTCAGTTTGAGCATAAATATGTTGGTTAAGTTTAGCATTTTTCTATTCTACATGATATAGAAATTTCCTAAAATAATGGTGGAAGCTATAAAGTGCTCTGGATATTGGCGTATACGTATAAATTGGTATATATTATGTTATACATATACATCACGCATACTTGGGGAAAGATAAATTCGCTTTAATAAGAAAAATATTATCGTTCGTGACACCGACATAGGCCGAATCGCGTAGTCGTCATAAACTGTTCTCCCTTTGTGTGTTTCGACGTATGCGACCACTATACATATATAGTATACATACTCGTCGGTCAACACGGCGGCGCGTAAAAACAATAAATACCGCCTCGCGTATTTGGTCGTCGTCGTTATATAATATATATGTAATATGGTCGCGTCCCTAAATATCGCTCTTTTATTAATATACACACGTAGGTAATTATATTATAATATACAATAACACCGTCGTTTCTCTAAGGGTGACCACCACCCCCGTCGCCATCAATTGCCGGCAATTTCGAGTGGCCAGACGCGGTGCGGCGGCAGCGGTTTATTATTATTATTTATTATTATTTTTTAACCGCATGTGTCTCTTTTCATTTTTCAATGGCCCATACGCTCGTCGCGCCCGCCGTACATATAACATAATATTGTACGTATGCCATATATGTATGTATATATATACATATATATACTAATATACTAATATACGCTGCTCTCGCACACATACACATCGTGTTATGCATAATATTCTAAAAGACCATCATGTATACGGCGCTCGAGCTCATATAATATAATAGGTGTACCTAATCATACATTACACGTACATATAAACACTCTCCACACACACCGCATCGATGTATTTATAATATATATAATAATAATATATAATATAATGTACGCGAGCGGCGGTGCGTATGTACCCGGGTCGCACGGTCGTCCTCGTCGTCGGTCTCGGGGAAACGACTGCGACGACTGCGGAGCGGTTTATTATTATTTATCTACCCATTTAACCCAACCCTGTTTTCCTCCGCGTGAGCGTTTTTTTCTCGTTTTGTTTCCACGAACTGTTTGAACAACAACAACGCATATATAGTCGTATATATATATAACCGGCGATGAGTGAGTGGTGCTGGTGAGAGTGTGTGCGCGGGTTCAGTAACTACCTGGCTGCCGCCGCCGTCGCTGACAATCTCTTCTTTTGTCTTTATAACCGCCGCCACGCCGTCACCTGCTTCGAAAAAAAAAAATAAAAACCCATCCCATCTCCACATCGGCCATCGCGAGTGCCGTACCCACCACCCCACCGCTACCCACCGACACACGACCATATTATTATATTATTATATACACCCACCACCGCCGCCGCCACACAATATTAATATATAGGTACGCAATGACGACGACGTCGACGCACTTTGTTTGCACGCCGTGTGATCATGATATTTCCTGTTTGCCGGTGGTTTTTTTTTCTCAAACTATTATATTTTAGTGTGTGTATAGACACGAACGACGACGACGATATGATGAACGCCACTAAACGTATAGGTAATATATAATATTATACAGCCGCCACCTATGGTTGTTGACAAAACGGCGGCGGGACCGTGTGAGGTCTGCAGCAGCCACTCCTCTATACCTCGGTGGCGGCGGCGGCGGCTTACACGATGACTGTATAATAATATATACTTAGGTACCTATAATATATATGTGTATTAAATAGTATATAATACAACGTAGGCAATATATGCATATAGATATATGTATGGTGACATGTGTATACTACGACGGACCAAGGTAAAATTTTCCCAGGGAGAAAGTGAAAACATATTGTATAATTATTAAGGGCCGTATTATTAGTATATTATGTATATTTAGCGCAACCGCGACGGTGACGATCCCTCCACCGCAGGGGTGTGTAATAATATTATAATGTATAATGACAAAATAATAATAATATATCATATTATTATAGGTAGTTACAATGGTAGCGTTAAACGGCGGTGACGGTGACTGAAGACAATGCGCGCTGCAGCATAATACCCATACACACACACACATGTGACATGTTTGTAATACGTAGGTATTATAAATATACATCGCGTTATACATATATACACACAATACATGTAGGTACGTGTATAATAAAAGGCTTCGGCGATGGTACCTATATTGTTTAAATCGAGAGAGCGCGTATTACACGCGGATAAACAATAATACGTCGTCGTATATAATAGGCTTATCTCGGAGGCATATGAGAACGCTCAGCGTCTTGTTTTCGTTTGTCGCGCTGTACAGTTTTATCAGTGTGTGTGTGTGTGTGTGTGTGTGTTGTGAGATAAGATTTGCATTTCGTATCTGAGCGCACGCCGAGAGTTCCGCCGGCAACAGATAAAACCGCCGCCGCCACCACCGCCGTCGTCGTCGTCGTACGTTTTCGGTGCCGACGGCGCGGTGGTGGGTAAAACGCGAATTGCAAAACTTTCAAACTCCTTTGCCACTCAGCGCGGTCGTATAGCCGACTCGTCGTCGTTATCCTTTGTTCGCCCCCATTCCGTGTAACCGTCGTATAGTATATAGTATAGTATTTATAATCGTCGAACAATGCAATCACGCTGATACGACGTCGGAGCCCGCAACTTTATGTAGAAAGTACATGTTACTATACATAATACATAAAGTTTTGTCGAGGCATTATTTTCCGGCACTGTCGAACGTGTGTCTTATACTCTTCTAGTGATAAACATTGTATTTTAAATAAACCATACGTAGTTATAGACAAGGTATATTATTTTAATAGTCGAACTATAGATATAATATAAAACCTATAATATTATTGATCGACGCGAGGTGCAAAAATGTTGTATCTCGTATGCGTATTTACTACGAGTACCATACAATATTAAATTCATCTTGATTTTCGTACGGGAATATGCAGGACCGCATATATTTGAAAATATTGAAAACTCGTTGCATTTAAATACTTAAAAAGATCGCCCATATATATATTTATAAATACATTTGTATATTATTTTGTATACTAAACGGGACCTTCGTATATTATTATTATTATACACGCGTGCACGGACGGTGTATATAATATAGGCTATACGTAGCCTGCAATAGGTACACGCACGTTTGAAGCTCTCGAAAAAACAAAATCGGCTGGTCGTATAGTATAAATAAAAAAAAAATCATGTACGCGTGCAGCGTTCACGCAATTCGTTTTTCGCGTGTCTATTATTGTTTATAAAATGTTATTTAATTTCTGCGGGCACGCGAACTTATGACGACGACGACGACGGCGATGATAAAAGCGCGCGTGCGCATATTATTTGCATTATAAGCCGGGAGTAATATATGTAACGACTGCCGCTGCATATTTGTTTAACGAGATTGCCACCACCGCCGGCAACAGATCACCGCCGCCGAAGGATAAAAAAAAAGGGTTAGGCGTGTACGGGGGCCTCTTTTTCAATTACATCCGGGATTCATCGTCACCAACGCGTATATGGTCGTCGTGTCCGCGCCACCTCATCGCGTGTCTGCGCGGGGAGGAATTCTGCAGATTTGAGGGTTGCCGGAGAAACGCCGTATAGTGGTGGTGTTGTTTTAACACGATCGTGATCGTAGTGGGTCCACCACGACGGCCGGCGGCCGCGCACGCGCCTCCTGTGCGTATAGGATTACAGACGTTTAACCGTCATCGTTATTATTATTACTATGCGCGTGGCGGCGGGATTCGCAAAAAATTGTATGCTTCCCCGTCACGATGGTGAAAAAAAAAAGAAAGATAACATTAATGAAACTAAATACATTTTAAATACAACGCGGTCGGTACACGTCGTATAGATAATGTGAGTAGTGAAATTAAATTCAGTCGCCAGCAGTGGTTTTTTGACAAAAACTAATTATTTGATGAAAACAATAAATTAATTCTGAAGATATGAATAGTTATGAGCTGCGCCCGCTCATCGCGTGACACACCGCAATGAAGTTCGGACTTGAGTGGACTGTGTCTATTTTTTAAGTAGCTTTGTACAAAAAATAAGTTATCAATCCATTGCGGCAGATGTCCAACCGGCCAGCCAAACCGGAAAATTGTGAATATCCAGCACTAGATTTTTAGTGGTAGTTGGTACATAATAGTATAGCTATTATAGGTTACCTACCTATATGCATAACACCAATATAGTAAATGTAACTATGTAAGTCAATATTATGTAGTGGTATTCAGAATATTGTTGAAGTATTATTCCAAATACATTTAAATACTCATTTTCAAGAGAATTTGAAGTACCTACCTTTCCTTGAAAAAAATACTTTTTTAATGCTTTGATCCATTTTTTATTAAGTACAACAAAAAATACGATTTTATAAATAAATGTATAATCCTTAGGGCTTACTGTTTATCATTATCTTAGAAACACAAATATTATAAAGCTATATTATAATAAAAATTTTACTTAATTACGTACCTATAATAAATAATAGAGATCAATAATCATTAGTGCCATATAAAAAAAAATTAACTATTGATAGGTACCTACTTAAAAACACTCACCCGCAGAAGATGAAATTCAGATATTCGATCAATTATAATATAGTTAATACAAATTAAAATTCTTAAAACAATAATCGAAATGCATTTTTTAAATATTCTGAATACTTGTTCTTTTGTGCGTATTCCAAATATAATGTATGAAGATTCCCCATCTCAAAGTATCTGAATTGGAATAGATACGTCATAATATATTTCGGAGAATATTCAAATTCATTTGTAGGTATTTAATCCGAGTATTGAGTATATAAATATTACAAAATACAAGTCCAAAATATTATGTATTTGTATTTTATATTCCACACAAGTGTAACATAAATCATTTATAAATTATAAGTAATATTTCACTACAGTCTAATACGCAGAGCTATAATAAAACAGTTTTTTTATGTAGAGTTTAGCAATAAAAATCATTGTATAGTTAAATATTTACATTCGATTTCGTTTATCAATAGGTACAATATTAATTCTCATATACCTATACCAGAATAATAATAATTGCATATAATTAAATTTATATTTTACAACATTATTCTATTATTATTAGTGACAGTTTTATAACAAAATTTAATATTAGACAGTCAACAGCCAATGTTTGGAATGTAAATAATATAGTAGGATAAGTACGTTCAGATTAATATATAATATTATAACTGGTTCCAAAACCACCACTCTCCAAGTAAACATATAGCAATAAACTCATTTTGAAAATGTCTGCACTACATAATAAAAATAATGTTCACACATAAAAGTACAATATTGAATGTCACGTAGGTATATAATATAATATGTAAATACGTGGCGTAGCAAAATATGATTGTTCAATCGTCCCAAACGCGCCCCCTCCTCCCATAGTTTTTTTGTATTATTGATGAGTCCTAGTGGAGTATTTGTTTTCTCATTATTTTAATTTTATAACTTGTATATAATTAAATAAAATTGATAATATTATATATATATTATGTATGTGGTTACATACCTATGCTTGAAATTCAAATAAAACGCTCTATTTTATATTTACGCTTTAACAACAAATTAATTAGAATCAACCATTCGTTACATGCCTAATTCTTCACTTTACCGTTGGCGCATAACATCTTATTGAACATTATAAAGTTCAACATACAGTATAGGTATAGCCTAATTTTTCCTTATCCGATTTCCAAAGCCTCAGGGGCATCAGATGTCTTTAAATCGTCGGCGAATATAAGTAAATAAACGATTTATCACATTACAACTCACGATTTATTTATAATTAAGACGAATATAATTAACAGTATAACCAAATAACTTCTCAATTGAAGTTATTAGATACAGTAGTATAACAGTATAATATTAGTCGGGCTGTTAACACGATGACAGGACTCTGTTGAATACAGTAAATTGTATTATTAAGAATATACGATTGTACAATAACAATAAATATACGATAATACTACAATGCATATTACACACACACAAGCACACACACTATACTATATTATAATACGGCCATATTATGTACACTATATAAATATATATTATAATATACAGCAGAGGTGGACATGTGTACACCGCCGCGGGCGCGTGTGTAATTAAACGTTTTATTGTTGTATGCACCGCCGCCGCTGACGACTACGAGACATGTTGTTAATAAGCCGGCGGGGCCGCTTTAGCGGCGGCAGCGGTTGATTGACAGGCGCGGCCGCCGACGCGCGAGTACGAACGGGCGGCGGCGGCCGCCGCAAAGCGGCGCTGGCTGCTCGCGTATACACATATATGCACGGCCGGTGGAGGCGGGAAAACTCAATAAACAGCA
This sequence comes from Macrosiphum euphorbiae, assembly GCA_949089665.1. Taxonomy (NCBI): domain Eukaryota; kingdom Metazoa; phylum Arthropoda; class Insecta; order Hemiptera; family Aphididae; genus Macrosiphum; species Macrosiphum euphorbiae. The sequence goes on from CARXXK010000002.1 coordinate 98,780,480, forward strand.
GTTTAAAGGGATTTTCGGGATGGGGGAGGGTAATAACGAATACACAATGTGGGTGCGTGTGTGTGTCTGCCGATGCTGGTGTTTAAGGGGTATTATGTGTGTGTGTGTGTGTGTGTGTGTGTGTGTGTGTGTGTGTGTGTGTGGGTATAAAGTCCCTGCGCGGTATCTGCTGCTTGTGCCGATGCGGAGGCGGTGACGGGTCGCCGCCATCTGGCGGGCCGCGGCCGCGCATATTATATATCGCGTGCACGAGAGAGCGGGTGAGCAAGTGGCGGCGATGGTGCTCCGCGCGCGCGTTTTAAGCTTCTGCTGCTGCCGCCGCTCGAGGACGCGACCTGCAGGACCAGCGGTGGAGACTCTCTTTTCACCCCCGCGGGGCGACCTTGTTTTATATTGTGTGCGCGAGTGAGCGAGTGTGTGTGTGTGTGCTCGCGCGCATGTATAAGTGTGTGTGTGGATTCGTGTGCGCAATGTATATACAATAATAAACTGCGAGCACGGCGGTTGAACTGCTGCTGCATACAATATCTCGTCGCGGCGATATTAACTCTCCTCCTCGTCCTACGGCTATAATATTCTATACGGAACACAATAATATAAAATAGCCTCTACTACAAGGGGTTATTTAATTAAACATATATAGAATAATATAATAATACGAACGCATATTATAATATCATGGGGACATATTATTATATAATATTGTATGATTTAAGTGCCGTTTGATTCCGAATTCTTATAATATAATATACATGTTGTCATTTTCACAGGGCACACAACAGATGATAGGGGGGTTTCAGTTGCTGGCGTCCGAAAATCAGACAAACCGGATATTATGTATAATATGTGTATTATTAGAAATAATAGATAGAATAGGTACAGCAAATTATTATAATAATGTGTGACGAAATTAAATTAACGGGTGGCCCACTATTTTTACCTATTTTAAATATTTTAGGGCTGAAGCCCCCCCTAACTTTAAGGTCTAGTTACGCCCATGTACGTTGGGACGTGTATAACACTACTTATATAACGGAACGGATTAGGAACTTTTAAAGATTAGGGGATAAGATTCCTATTTAATAATTTTTTGAATTCATCAACCATTAGGGTACAAATGTATGAATGGATAGTGCAATAGTGGATTAGCCATGTTACGGCCGAATAAGGAGATTGGAGAATAATTGTATCATGTATGTTATATGAAATATAAAATAAAGATTCGAGTAATTGATTAATATGCAGTTTCTAATTTCTTACTATATGTATCATGTAACACAGAGTATACATTTACAAGAGCGACCGCAGGGGAGTGCCGGGGGGCATGTCCATCCCTCTATTTTAGTTAATAATTGCTAAAATATTATCAGAGATTTTGTAACACCCCCCCCCCCCCCCAACCAATCGGTTTATATTTCTGAGAGCCTCACTTGTACATTTATACTGCTGTTAATTTAAATTAGCTATGATGTGTGAAAAACTGAAAAAACTGAATAATTTCCTACCTACGTATATATTGTCACGATTTATGGGGCTTTTGACCAATTGGCTTAAATAAAAATACATTTTAAAAAGAACAGCAGCTATCGAAGTATGTATACACTATGCATTATAATATTCTGTAGTGTAAAACGTTCGACCTGTTATGAATAAATTAAAAACTAATTAATATAACTACAATATAACATAGGTAGGTACACTATATAAATAACTATATTGCTTAAAAAAAAAAATTAGCTACCTATACAATATTCAACTTCAGATTAGGTACTTGATGGATTCTTATAGGTATTTATGTACTTAATACATTATTAATTCGTAATAGTATATTTATAATATTATGACTTTTGAGTGAAGTAAACATTTCCCGACATTGACATATTAATGTTTTATGCAAATACAAACATATTTAATTAATATATAATTAATATTTGTTCACAAGAAGAAAATTAGCTTTGTATACAAGCAATACAAAATTATCGTTTCTACGATTGATTTATCACACTATAATGTTTTATACACCGATTTTAAATAATAAATAAACAACAAATAATTAATAAATGAATGGATTGAATAATTAGCTGACATGACATATAATTTCCTATACAAATCACTACAACAATAAGTACAGTGCAATAATATTATAAGAAGGAATATAATATAACTTATACATTTATAATAATTATGCATTTTTAACAAATTAACTATGAATTAGAAATATTAGACATATAATATTTTTCTCTATATTAACTTTTAACATCTAGAGTTAAGGCTGTTGAAAGCTAACCATTTTGTGAGAGGTCGGATTTAGGCAATATTTTATAACTATGGTGAGTGATGTACTGATGTGTGACTGATGTCTGATAATTTGTGTGCGTGAGTTCCACGAACGCTTTATGTAATTATAAAGATAAACTACGGCTAAGATTCTTGGAAATCTGTAACGTAACTACATACGCCCCATCACACGTCACTCTATTTTGCGATCAAAAAAGTTTCAACATGAAAGACCCAAAAAGCGGAAGAAAAATTTACCCTACAGTTGGTATCAAAAGCACGATTTTAATTTTGAAAACAAATATGAATTCTCTATATTAGGTTAGGCAGGAAATGGATATTCGATTTTTTTTGTATTTTTTAATTAGTATAGAAGTATAGTACCAAAGAAATATTTTTTTTTCAAAATTAATTTTTACTTTAACATTAATAAAAAAAAAATAAAATTAATCAAAACACAGACAATAGGTGCAAACAAATTGAAATATTTTTTCAAATTTAAAATTGGACTTCTGGAAGTATATTTATTTTCTTCCGCTTATTTGTCTCAAATTCTCAATATACGAAAATACGGCCCGCTTTCAACAGCCTTAAATATACTGTTGGTTAAATAATAATTTTACTAACTTAATTTAACTAACTTAATTTAGCTAACTCAAGTTAATTTTTTCATTAACTTGACCTCGTTTGGTTAAGTAACTAATACATTCATGGAGCCTAATGCCTATATGTAAATTTATTTTATAGTTTCTATATGGGAATGAGATTGATTTTACTTATGTCGAAAATGCAACTTGGTGATAATTACATTTTTGAGTAATTGTTATCCCGCATATTTTATGGATAGAATATGCAGTGTTGGGCAAATTACTTCTAAAAAGTAATGAAATTACGTTACTCGCTACTTAAAATATTTTTGTTTAAATTAAATTTGCGTTACTTAACTAAAATTATTTTTATCACGTTACATTACTTTTTCATTAATAAAGTAGTTTACAAATAACGTTACTTTTTTTATCATTTTTTTTTTAACCATATCCAATTCATATGATTCAATTAATAATTATTATGTACATATTTTACAACCATAGACCTAGTAATAATAAACCTATTATAGTATTATGTACATATATGTACAATCATCTCACCTAGGTATATGGCTATATAGTCATAAGTCATAAATCATAATTACTTTTTATAAAATTTTATTTTTGAATCGAACTCTTTTTTTTTGCTAATAAAGTGAGAACATTTATTCCTGGAATGTTTAGTAATATTGTTAACTATTATCGGAATTAAAAATAAATATAATTGATTTTTAATTTTTTTGAGATATTCTATTGTCTTGTTTTTGTAATGCATTCAAAACTACTATTTTAATAACGTTGAAAATAACGCGTTAGCGCGTTACTTCATAGAAATTACTTTTCAAATGTATAATTTTGTTACAATTGCGTTACTTTAAGTAAAATGTAATGACATTACTGCTGTGTTACTGAAAAAGTAGTTGCGTTACTGTAATTTGTAATTTGCGTTAAGTTACTACCCAACACTGAGAAGATGTATATTAAAACAATAAAACATAAATCAATAAAAATAATGATATCAAATAATTAATGGAATGATATTTGTCGTATTATTATTTGTTTATTATTTGTATATATTAAATTTTAATGCAATATCATGATAAATATCATAACATTGTATAACCGGTTTTTGAACAGGAATCCATTAAAACAATTATCATCTTTTATATTATAGGTATAAACGACTATTATTAGTCGCACTGTAATATTTAAAAAAATATTTCGACAGTTGTCAGTAACTTTTCATTACCTATTGATAATATAATACCTACATACGTTTTTAAACTATTGTGAAAATTGACACTCATTCTATCAAAATTCAAAATAACACTTACACAATGTATTCTCAATATTTAAAGTTGTCAAATAAAAATGTATAGTCGAATAGGTAGCCCATAAGGCGATAACTACACCCAGAGGTCAGAATTATATAAACGTATACCCAGCGGGCATATACTTAATGAATATCTTATATGTCTTATAGTCATGTTCCGATTAATGTTTTTGTATTTGGAATTTGGATACATAAAAAAATATTGTATTATGATAATATAAACATAAAGGCAGCTATAAATCCGTTAAGTCTTATCGTAACCTACATTGCTACATTACTGCAAAATCATTATATGCATAGTAAATGTGTATATACTATGTACAATATGTACATACAAAAGCGTTCGTGTATAACATGTCCATATTATTATTAAAAGTTATTACTATAGAGACATAATAATGGAGTATAAAGTATGCCTATATAGGTGCATAAGTAAATAATCTGAACTACCTATAATATGTTTTTTACATAACTATAGTTACGATATCGTCGGCCCGACGCAGCTCACAAAATCGTACCTATATAATATTATCGTGTTATAACTATTTATTATTATTATTATTATTATAATAATCGTTATGGCGCACTTCACGCAAGAGATGACAGCGATGACGACGGACACCGTGGTCGCTTCCATATATCGTGCAGCCGCTATTAAGTATAAAACCTTCGCAGCAAAGGATTGGGAAAGGGCTCATGTGTAAACACTAAAGCACACCGCTGCACAAACAGTCCCTAACAAGAAGTTACACGCACATGACAATGTGTATATATAATATATAGGGGATAACGCAAAACTCGGCGGCAGCGACGACGACGACGTCTTATGTGTGTATATATATATAATATTATGTTATCTTCACTTGCATAATGTAAGAACGTATATATGTACAAGCGGCCAGCTGTGTATGGCAAAACGACAACTGCAGTTAATTCCAACGGACTTTGCATGTACCCGACACGATAGTATAACGCGTACACGTTTAGGTATTTATAGTAAACTCAAACACACACACACACTTACACTTAAACTTACACAAATCGACACATTTATTATGTATATAACTTACGCACGTACATACACCTATATTGATACGCAATGTATATAATATATATTATATACAAACTTTGCACACACACACACAAACACACATCACTCGAGCTCGCGCGCGCGCTCCAACCAAGTACGTGGACCGCGGTCGATAAAAGAGCTCGCGAAATCGCTATACTCCGCCGCCTTAGCGCCAGTCCACGAAACTGGTGCTGAGCGACTAATATTCGTCCTAATTATTGTCCTGAGCCTTTAATTCGTTTGTATATACGATGTATGATAGTGTTTTATCTGTCGATATCTGCAGTTGGTCGTAAGGCGTCATCAGCGAGCGGCATCGCGGTTTTACAACGCAGCACGTGTTAAGAGACGTGGACCGGACCACACACCGTCGCCGGACGTATATCATAATAATATTACTATCTATTATAGTTGTACATTATCATTATTGTACATACACCGAAAATCATAATAATGTACAATTAGTGTGTATATATTAGCCGCGCGCCCGTACAGCACATAGCTTATCGGGTGGTTTTATTGATGTGTGAATGAATTTTATGACGGTTTGGTACATAGGTAGATGTATATGGAGGTACATTATATACCTATATTATTTTATAGGTGTATATAAGTGCGCGCCAGCCGCCGGTCGTCTCGGGCCACACTCCTCGTGGCACTCGACTTGACGTGTGAGCGCCACAAATCGACGACAACAGTGTGTTATGGTCACAACTCACATTGCACAATATCCACAATGACTATACCGGTACAAAATAAGCTCCAGGATTTAAAGCGGAGACCGTGTGAGCCCCCCCCCCCCCCCCCCCCCCCATCCACCCACAACCACATCTTAGGGTGAATGTCTGATCGACTTTAATAAAATATTCACTTAGATATGTGTTGGAGAATTTATTTTAATTTTTCATATTTAGTATATACCTTATGGCTTATATTATATGTACCTACATTAATTGTTTACCAAATATATTTGCTAATAAAGATTCGTTAGTAATGGTTCATTTATTCTTCGCCCTACATAGAAATGCAATTAGCTATTATTTTGATTTTGCTGTTTTTATTTTTAATTGGAAGTTAACTGATGACAGTTACTTAGGGAAACATATTTCATAGTAATTATTATAAATATTAAAAACTCAAAATCAGTTACAAGACATAGATGTTAATCATAATAATATGAGAATGGATATGAATTTAGTAGCATAGTAGCTTACCGATATTTATTGCTATTTGCTACCTACCTATATGGCTTATATGTATATGAACAGTTTTTGATATTTTAATAAATATTATAAAAAAAAATATGACGTTTATAATGTAAACAAAATATTTAAATTTCAAACCACTTCTATATCTACTAGCTATTGTTAACTAAAAGGAAAATTTTATGTTTGAAGATAAACATGCTCATACTCTTTCATCTTTGTACGGATGAAAAGTATAACGTTGTGATTAATGGTTGTATATATAGGTACCCACCAACTGAAATGTGTTTGTTTCCATTTCGGAGAGAATAGGATAGACCATAAACGATATAGTGTATTAGTTCAAACAATTTATAAGATGATCTTATTGTGATTTACCACACAAGCATATTGACATATTGTAACATCAAATAATATTATTATTTCTAGAAGACATTTCTACTAAAAATTAAACGTTTAGATTTGTAATAAACCATTGTACCAATTTAAAGCAAACTTTAAAAAATATTTTAATGACGTTTTGTATTTTATTGATGTTTATAATTATAAATAAATACATACTATAACATAGTTAAATATATGCAATCAGTTGCTTTTTTTTAAGGGCGAGGGTGCAAAGTATTTTTATTTACCTAGGGTGACAATATATATAATATATTAATCCGGGCACGAGCAAACCATTGTAGTATTGCAGGGCCTGCACCTGTTATTTGCAGGGATGAAATAGTGCCACGAGCAAAATGGACATTTGGACATGGTCTGCACATATCATAATAATATATAGACGTTTATAGGGTACGTTGGACTAAGGTCAGTAGTGAGAGGGGGTGGGGGTGAGCCAGTCTGCAAGCTACGGGCTCAAAAACGACGATTACCGCTTAAATCTAGAAAATACCATACAGACATGCACGCGGATATAGCACGGTTGCTGGTAATGTGTGTATACGGTTTTTATTATTATTATGTTTTTAATCTCAACAACCATTTTGCAGTAGGTACCTATATCCGATACAAAAGTGAAATTACACGCCTATATTGCACGGTTGATGCCAGTGAATTATATTAAACAACGGCGACGGTGCGCCGCGCGAGGGGACAGAGGTGCCGCTTTAGTACGATATAATATTAATAATACAGTTAATTCGGAGGCTCTGCAGCGATAATAGGTGACGATTGAATAATAATGATAAACGGCTGCTGCAGCCGCCACCATAACAGATCCGTACATAATAAAATAATATATATATTATTATTATTATGGTGTTTTGGAGGCCCGCGCGTAACAAATATGTTTTGAGCGTTCATCGTGGGGCGGTTTATTTGGGGGACGGCCCGGGTGGCTAATAGAGTGAGCGAGAGGACACGGGTGAGTGAGAGTAGCCGGTGACGGCTCTGCATCAGCAGTGTTATATAATATTATAAAGCGGTGGCGGAGATTATATTCGTACGGCTTGTTTGGGGAACAATAACTGCCCCGCGGACGACAAATCTATTTGGCCGCGATACGCGAGACGAGGAGACGTATGCGTAGTTTTTTGGGGGGGGTGGCGAGCGAACTAGTGAGGGGGTGCTGACGGTGGTAGTGGTGATGTCGGAGGATTAGTCGATACGGCGGAGGCGTCGACGACGGCTACGACGACTACTACTATGCTATACTATACTACTACTGCTACTACTACAACTATACTAGTGCATCAATAGTACTACTATAATACTACTACTAATACAAATACACTACTACTATGCTACGACTACACTACTACGACTACGATCTGTCGTATATAATAGGGGAAAACAACAGTTAATAATCAATTGTATGTGTGTCTGTTCACAATGGGATCAATGTCAAACGGGTGGGTGCGCTAAAGACTATAAAGACTATAAATAAACGGCAACAAACGCATGGTACACATCATCGGTCGGCGCGGCGGTATTGTAATAACGTTTTGTCGAATCCAATTTAGCGCGTTTTGATTTTTTTCTCTCTGCCCCCTCGCTAGCTCGCATCCTCCCCTATGCGGCGTCGGGACCGATTGCGAGCGGATTTGTTTTTTGTTCGCGCGTTTTTTTTTTTTCTTACGCGTTAATCACGCGCGCCCGCAGACTGTATTTTCGCGAGCGAGTGTACAATGTGCATATAATAATATATTATTATTAATCTACACAACGGTGACGTGCGCGTATATTATAACATACGCGAAGTTTGATTTAATTACTCAAACGACGTGAACGTGTATTATCGTACGTACAATAATAATATTTCATCAGTACAACAATAATGCATTTATCTCACAATATATTATATTGTTATAGTATTTGATAGCCGTTGGCAATTTATTTTAACGACGGTCCGTCGCATACCGTGTGGACGGCGGCGGTCCGACGCAATAAAACCGTAGTGGACGCACGTCGAACCGAACGGACTAATCCGTTGAACTCGTGTCACGGCACGGTCAGCCGCCGCCGCCGCCGCTGCGGATCTAGCACGACTGACCAGAGCTGTGGGATTCAATTTTCATTTCGTCAAAAAAAGCGAGCCTTGGCTGAAATCCGTCTCGAGTCCTAGCCGATTAAATCCCGTGGTTTATATATATATATATATAAAAGTTTGTTGCTTTTACATCGATTTCATCGAGCTCATGCCCCGGCTTACGTGAGCTGTGTTATTATGTGAATTTATACGTATACGAGTATAGGTGTATATGTCTACAATATACGATGTGTAGATATATTATGTTAATAAATTGTATAATATTGTTAAATTTTACATTTATTTTCCACTGCCTACTAAATAAATATAATAATTTTGTTTTATTGGTAGATGTGTAGTGTATCATTGGCCCGACAAAAATCGATACATACACCGGCCCCAATGCGCCCCATGTGCAGTGTGCTGCACGTGTAATATTAGGTATACATCAATTTCTGTATTATAGTTCCGTTTTGTTTGCCAAATAAGTTTCTAGCGAAAAAAATAACATCAACGTATAGGTTGATGGTGAAACGAACGACTGCAGCTGATGTATATGTGCCTGTATAATAGACGAATGAAATTGTTCTAAAGTGTGATTTTTTTTTTTAATGTAGCAAGTACCTACTAATATATGTATATATTAAATTATATATATGACTGCAATGACGTAATTCAAGATTAGATTAAAATATAATAGGAAAATTACGATTATACCATGATGACGGAATATTGTACTATTAATATTTTAATGCTGTACCTATAAAGCCGCTTGTCCGCTATTGTATATAATATAATAAATAAGATAATACTATAGGTAGGTACGACAATTTTTTTTACTTTTCGCCTAGGTATTTAAAACCATGGGCTGGAGGAGAAGTATTGGCACCATAGTTCCTCCTCCAGTCCTCGAAACCTAATAAAAAAAATTATTAGAACTATAACATGTCTATATTAAATAAGTATAGGTAATGAAGTTTGTTTCGTTAAACTAATATATACGGATTTTTAGTTATAAGTTTATAACGTATCTATTATAAAATGATCTGTATCATGTTAAATGAGCTTTTTGAATTATCTATTATTTTTTATTTATTATAACAAAACCGGAAATAGTTATTAGGTCGGTTAGGATCTTATACAATAATTATAATTATTTCTATAAGAAAAAACCAATACATTATAATATTTTAGTCGATTTCAGATATGTACTTAATAATTTACCAAGTATAGATGCGATACCTACCTATAGGCGTATATTATTTTAGAGTATGAATTCGGTGTTCATTACCGCATAAATAAACCCTTGTGTATACTCGGTAGGATTATTCGGTAAATTGAATTATACCACCCACTTGACCCACTATCGTTTACCGTACTTATATTATATTCCAACGTGACTGTAGCAATTACTGATTATTATCATCTCAAATGCATTTATAATTTGATATATCTATTGAACATTTGAATACTTATATTATGTTCCTTTTTCATTTTTCCATTTCAAACTATATGTTTGACTATACGGAGTGCTATAGTACTTAGGTATCAATATATAAATACATAATGATACTAAATTATTTTGTCAATAAAATTATCATATCAGTTTAAGGCTTTTTATTCAATGCTGTTCTAGTAATGTTATAATAACCCAAAACATATACTGAATTGTATATTGTGTAATTAGAATAATAATTAGAATTATTTATTTGTAAAATTGTATAATACATTACTAATATTTATATATTTATATGTTTCCTTCTCTATAGCACTAAATCTTTTGTAAACATATTAAAATAAAACAGAATTTTTTTTCTCCGGCTGAAGCATTTTTTTAAAATGAAATACCTTTATTTTAGTAAAAAGTGGTGAGGCTGTATAGATTTTTTTTAACGCATCAAAGGAGTATTATACTATGGACATATATATTTATGTATTATGCACAATGCAGGTACCTACCTATTGTATTTATTTTATACCTACTTGAATATTACTATGAAAAATAATCTATAGTGATTTTACCACTTGACGAATACATAAATTTCATTTAAATACAATTTTTCTTTTATTATTTCCTATTATACATGAGAAATTATAGATTCGTACACACATTGTGCAATCGCCAAGTATTGTGCATAAGTACAAGTATAAAAATATTAAATCATTTTTAATAAGATTTGAATAAAGTATGAGAGAAGAAAGAGACTCATTGGTTATCACTCCATCCGACAAATGTTTTAAACATAATTATTTAAAACAAATTTATTTTAAATTAGGTATTTGTAATAATTAATCACAGTTACTTGTGTTTATCAAAAACTGGTTACCCTTAACAAAATAAATAGACACCTAATCAAAAAATTCATTAAAAATTATCTTTTTTTTTTGTACATTTTGTATATTACATTCACCTAAGATTTTGTTTAAAATAATATAACTGGGTGATATACTGATATTATTTAGGCTTAATAATAATTTTACTTTTTAAACTACTTTAATTTATTTTGCAATTATTACAGGGATATTTCCCAATTTAAATGTTGAAATTGTAATTGTAATTTATAGATGAGGTGGGATAATTTTGAAAAAAAAACAAAATAATAAACACAACACGGAAATAAAATTCCTTGCGAGTACCATACAAATTGTACTATTTTATATTATTTAAATATTTCGTTGATTATAACTCGAAAAAACATAATACAATAATAGTGCATAATATAAACAACAGATAATAATCATAAATAATAATAATAATAATAATAATAATAAATATAATCATAACACCTGTATCTAAACCATTACATACGATTTCAACGAAAAAGATTCAAATAAAATGTAATGCCCATTTTATAATTTGAATTTTGAAGAAAAATATGGAGAATTATAATTATAATATTATCAATTATGATATAGGTACTCGGTTTGATTGGAAAGATGAACAGGTTAGTTGTGATACTACATTTTTTACTTGTAGAACGTATACAATCAAAAAAATTGTTTTTCTTATTAGGCCTGTAGTACTCTGTTTTCGTATTTTACTGTTAAATTATTTAAGTTAAATAGTTATTGTAGTATACATCGAAAATCTTATCGGTTTTAGATGACTAATATTCTGTGGGATGTATATACATTATAGCACTATTTAGCTAGAATTAATTAATTTACAGTAGGTAAATTGTGTACGTCTGAGGGCCTTTAGACTTTGCGATCAATACACGTGCCATAATGATGGTTGACGTGTGAATCCTATACCTATTGTAATTGTATACAATGAACGCCTAACCTTTGATCGATGACTATGGTTGACAATTTAGTGTTGATATAGTTGATAACCGAATATTCACTAGTCCCCACACATTATGCTTACGTGGTTATATTTGAGTTATTTGACCACAATAAACGAAATTCGTCATTGAACTAGATAAGTCGATAACAAAAAAATGAATCATCGATGCGGACGACTGATGACAATAAAAAAGAAAACAAGCTTATCGTGCGAATTCGGCAAATTTCGTTTTCTCTTTCTGATTAGTTCATAATTTATAGATTCCTATAGAAACCACAATCAATTATACAATCAGTCGTTGGCTCCAAATGTATGTGATTAAAGTAAATTATTATGTGTCTTTTTTTTATTAATTTTTAATGAGATAGATAATTTGTTATTATAGACTTAAAGGAACTAATATAATATTATACTTAGTGTCGAAAACCAACACAATTTATTGCTAGTTTTATTATTTCTCAAACATATTATTAGTAAAATATTTTTATGATTAGGTTTAAACCTTGGTTATATAATATAACATAATAATATAATATTATTATTTGAAAAGTTAACATTTTTCTCTTTATGCAGATTCTTAGAATTAGCACCTAAGTAAGACAATATATCGATCGATTTTTTTAAGGAAAGATAAAATATATACTATGATGTAGACAATGTAGTATGCACCTAATTGAAATAATCTTGAGAAAGAAATATTTCAGCATATTTTTTTTTAATATTTGTATTAATAAATAATAATAGTACTTTAGTATATTATAAATGTAAGAAGACTATAATTTTAAGAATGATTTTAATGAATAGTGTCTATATTTACTTTATAGTGACCCGATAACCATTTTTTTTTAATGAATCTAGTGATCCTTAGTTTTTATTTATAAGTTTAAGAAATATTATATAGGTAACTGATTATGACACCAACTTTAAATAGTGATATATTATAATATATAGGTAATTATCAATACTACATAATATTTTAGAGTGCCGTTCAACCAACAACCATATTATAATATTATGACAATTTTCAGAATGTATGTACAATGATAGTTAATACAGTAGATAGAAAAAACACTAAAACATGAAATAAAAACCAAATTTTTATATTTTTCTAATTAAATTTGTAAATTTTTAATAATTAAAAAAATATATACAAACTAGTTAAACTATATATTGTTATACTATATATTAATATGTTTCGGAAGTCCCTTACCAAATTTTTACTTGTAATCTTTATTTTTTTAAATATATTATTGGACTAATCAAATTTTTATTTAACTATAACCATTTACTATATAAGCCTTGCAAAATTCAAAAAAAAATATATTTAAAAAATTTTATTTTATTTATTTTACTTAAATGTTACCAATTTAAATTGTATTTTATAATATTATGTCCTGTATTTAATTTATTTCCTATTATTTATTCATTTCATGATATAAGTACGTACGAGTATACTAGACCAGAGGATACCTGGATACAGTGTCGGTACTTAAAGGGCTCCGGATGTATTTATACATAAGGTCCCCCAAAAATGTTATTTAAAAAATGATAAAAAAAAGTGCTAATAAACGGGTAGTGCAAATTATTATATTTTTTTAAAGGTACCTTATATTTAAAATACACATTTAAATTAACTACATAGTTATAGTAATTATATACAATTCTAAAAAATCATATAAATAATACCTTATAATATTATACAACTTAATATTATTTAATGCGGTTCAAGTTGTGTAATTGATTTAATTTATGTCAGTAACTTTTGATAAAATGTTAATACTTTAATAGTATTATAACTTTTAATGATACATTATATAGTAATATTTAATATCCAATATTCATAGTACTATCGGGTCCCCAACAAAAATATGGTCGGGGGCCCGGGGCGCGTTCGTGGTCTAGCCTCTATGGCCAGGCCGACACTGCAAGATAGTTGGATTATTGATCTAAATTTTTAATAATGAAATTATAACTAATGTAAAATAAATTATGACATTGCGAAGTATAAAAATTTAGTTTTTTCTTTTGGTTTTTTATGTTTTGGTTTTTTTTCGTGATTCAGTTAATGTACCTTCTCGATTTCACAGTTGAATAAAAATAGTAATATATTGAATAAACACAAATTAAAATAATACAATAGTGTAAGTACAAATAGTACAATAGGGCTGAGACATGAAGAGGCTTCGAACTCAACAGCTATAAATAATACATCTAAATATATTGTTCTTCTGACTCCCTAGTATATGGTATTTCACATAACCTTATCTGAGATCTAAAATTTGGAAAACACCCTTGTTGTTGTCTTTGTAGGTAAATATATTTTCGTAAATGCTGATAGCTGGATCATTATTCGCAATGTGAAAGCACTCTATTTAGTATAGTTGGTGCATCGAATAGGTCGTACCAAGTTTACACTATACCATTCAATATTTATTTTCCATTACGATAAACAACTCTTTAATAAAATCCTTGATACACATACAGATATTGTATAGTATACTATTTGATATTATTGATATTATATTATATGATATTCATGATAATAATCACGATTTCGGTTATTATGTATTTATGTTACAATAACACCATATTGTTGATTTGGCAAAAAAATAATTGGGGCATTATTAGAACCGTGCTAGCTTGTATCGTTTCTATAGTAAAAAATTTGGAGAATAATCCGTAAGTCTGTAACATAATAAATAGTACAGCTGTACAGGTATATCTGGTATATACTATATATACAATATTTCTGATTCATATACTATCTTAAAACCTACCCACATCAACACCTTATTTTATGTATTGTGCATTGCATGTAGATGAGGTATATATGGTATATGCAGTGTTGTATAGTAAAGTAACGCAATTACATTTCCAGTAACGAAGTAGTAATTTCATTACACTTTACTTAAAGTAACGAAATTGTAACAAATTTACATTTGAAAAGTAATTCGGTAATAGTTAACAATATACTAAACATTCCAGGAATAAATGTTATCACTTTATTAGTAGAAAAAAAAGAATTCGATTCAAAAATAAAATTTCATAAAAATTAATTATGATTTATGACTTATGACATATTAGCCATATAGGTGAGATGATACTATAATGAGTATATTATCACTAGGTCTATGATTGTAAAATATATACATAATAATTATTAATTGAATCATATGAATTGGATATGGTTCAAAAAAAAAAAAAAAAAAAATGATAAAAAAAGTAACGTTATTTGTACCGCACTACTTTATTAATGAAAAAGTAATGTAACGTGATAAAAATAATTTTAGGTAACGCAAATGTAATTTAAATCAAAATATTTGTAGTGATTTCATTACTTTTTAAAAATAATTTACCCAACACTGGGTATATGTTATAGTCAATGTGTGCATCTATAAATTAATAATCAGATTGTATTGTAATTATTGTATATTAAAATTATAGATATACCTTTGTACATATCTACTAATTTAATACATTTTTTCTGCAGTAAATATATTTTTTCAAAACGTTTGTGAAATACCTACACCGTTTATTTCCCACAATATTTGTTCTAACTAACCACCATTTTTTAATGTTCATATTAAATGATGTTTACATAATAGGTGCATTATAATTTATAATATAATATGATGAACCTATACATATTTAACTATTGCCACTAATAAACTGTTAAATCGACCACGAGTGTTTACGTATAGAGACAAAATATATCAAAGCATTCAGATATAATATCAAAACATAATATGTGTCTAGTAAATATACATTATGTAAACGTTAAATATTATAAAATATAGATATATTTAATAAAAAAAATAAAAAATTTACTTAGATCCCTATATGTATTTTTTACTATACATAGGCATGTATATAGTACCTGAATATTAAACGCATAGGTTTGTTTAAGACTGAGAGTATAAATTGTTAGTCTGCTAAATTAAATATATTTGAAGTTCGAAGATCTGTAAAAAATACATACCCTATGTAAATTTTTTCCTATTTTGTAGTTTTGGTTTTTTTATAAAAATGAAAAATTGCACAATTTGTGCATTATAATTTTTTTACGTAAAATGTATTATTATTAACTCAAAAGTTACATTTGAAATATCTAGATCAAAAACCACAGTATTTTAAAAAAGATTTTTAGAATTCACGAAAAATTACCAAAAATAATTACAATATAAAGAAATTTAAATTTATTTTCATCATTATATTTTTATATGGAACCATAATGGTTTGCATCTCTACATATACCCACCTCAATATGGTTTTATGATTGCAATGGGTTATAATTTTTTTAATATAAAATACAATCTAAATTAATATATTGTTACTTATTAAGTATTGAGATTACTACGTAAAAAACCATGACAAATATCCGGTTGTTATTCGGATGTGTCTTTTCCGATAATTGATCATTAAGATTTAATTTAGAATTCTTGTTAATAATTTATATTATCTGATACTCTTACAACTAAATTAAATTAACTATAATGTTAAATTAAAAAATAACAATGAAATAACATAGATTGTGATAACTGATAATATATTGATAAATTATAATATACACAATACACCAGACATAGTTAATTATGCTAGTCAGTAAATTAACATGAATTTATATAATTATATCGAATGGGAATGTAAATGATAAAATAATATTTATAATTAGTCATTATAGTCTATGGATAAAAATTAAGTAAATAGATAATAATATTATTATACTGTAAATAACGTTAAAATATGTATGTATACAATAACCTTACAAAAGATTACATGAACAAAGTATCAAAGTCAGAGAAAAAAGTTCTGAGAGACATACATAGGAACCTATGTTATACTTAGGTACGTTTTATGCATATGAATAAATACTAGCAATACCTATCACCCAACTTTTCCCGGGAAAAAATGAACATAACTACAATTCGGTGCTACGTATATCGGCGTATCTAAATAATAGATTAAGTCTTAAATGCATAGGGATTTTTACTAACTGTTATAGTAATACAAAAGTTAATACTAAAAGATATTATATCATTTAGTTTTATATTTTCTTAAAATCTTAGCATGGTTATCAAGTAACCGGCTGTCCGGCTCTTGCATAAGTATGTACTGTATCCTGCACTCTGAAATAATTAATTTTCAACAAATAGGGTTTGTGATTAGTGAATTACTGTATCCTTATGACCTTATACATATACAACAGGCATTTTTGATGCACCAATTTTCTGATGACACAATTGAACTTTTTTGGAACAACTCTGTGAAATAATCGTTAAATTATTTAAACACTCTAAATATACAGGAACTTTTAAATACAGTACACCTTCTCTCCTCTCCCCCCCTCTGACAAAAAAATAAAATATCGTGCTACTTGGTGACACTCAGCAAAGTATTTTGAATAACTGTGAGAAAAAAATTGGAAAAAAGTTCAATAGTGTCATCAGAAAATTGGTACATAAAACAGGCCTGACCTTTTGGCTCTTATATATAGGTACCTAATATAAGGATAGTGTTCAAAACGTTCACTGAAAAAATAGATTTGTTCATGTTCATTGTTCACTTCAATTAAAAAAAGATGAATACGTTCACGTTGTCGTTTACATATTTGTTTAATGAATAAGGTCACTTTCGCGTTCCTCACAAAATATTAACACATTGGTCGATCATTGTTATAATTAATTATTTGTATAGACGGTATACGTTTGCCACTATAGGTACAAACTCATATCTTCATTATTATTTATATACCAATAAAAGAATATTTGATAAATATTATGTACATATATCTAGAAGCAAATTATATGTAAAAAAAATGTTAACCGAAATTATTTTAAATTTGATAGTTTTAGCAAGCAAATTATGTGTTTATCCAAACAAACAACCTTAAATATTATTTTTTTTTTATTTTATTTGCTTAATAATATTATTGTTCCTATTTATACGTCAAAGTGAATAATGTGGATAATATTTAAAAAAGATAATTATAGACAATTATTGTGTAGATATGTTATGGTCTTATATTGGCAATTTATTGTGTATAATATATCTAAGTACACGATTTTAACGATTTGATATCACACAAATATCAAACTGATTGAAGAAAAATATTTTTCTCATTTTTGTGGTTTTTAAAAAAAATACACACAAGCTAATTATATATTATGCATATTTTTGTCATTACTTAATCAATGGACTTGGAATTTAGTTTAATTTGTTAAATATTATACTAGTTTTAATGAATTGACTATTTTTGTTATAAAATATCACTTACTCAGTACTCTTAACAAAAAAATAGATGTTTTGTTTAATAGACGATCTATCTGGGAAAAGTAAATAGGTTTATAAACTTAGGGAATTGTTAAAATAATATATAATACCTAAATAATATAAAATATTTAAATGTAAATATTAATATTAATTTTGAAATTGAAATTGAAATTTGTTAAAAAGAATACTATTTGAATTATATTATTATAACATGTTTTGTTTTAATAAGAAATGTTAAAGTAATTATTCTTTTGTTTAACATTATTTACTATCATATGAATATATAATGAATACCTACATTTTATATTGATTTTTTATAAGGTATACAATAGAGATAGATGCCTCCGACAAATTAAAATGTAAAAATAATAGGTAATTTTTTTAAATTGTAAACAAATAGTAAGTTCCATTATAAAAAGATTGATAATACTTAAAACTTAAGTATTCATTTTAATTATTTCATTTTTGTCCTTTATGGGTTTAATAAACGGGGAATAATTTGTTACGTTTTCCTAATTTTTATTTTATACTATTAACAGATGTTTGTTTTATTTTCACGAAGTCGAAACATATTATTTTGATAAGTATATATTTTAAATTGAATGTTTGAATTAAAGTTATTTGTGTAAATTTGTTATTTCCATGTTTCGACTTCTCAAATTAACCTATTTATACTTTATGGGCTCCACGAATTCAGTGGTTATAGGTGAAGCCGTGTAGGGAATTGAACAGTACCTAAATAGGGAAAAAGAGCAGTGGTAAAAGTTTGCAGTACCTACCTACCTACTCTCTTAGACCTCATGTTTATCTTGGACTATTTAATTATTCCATACAACATATTACTGAATTTTTGAAAAAGAAAATCTAAATTGGTATAAAAGTATTTAAAAAATGTTCAAAATGCACTATCAGTATTGGTACCTATACTAATTTCGTTCAAGTTTGCATTTTATTTGATAAATAATGAGTTATGTTCATTATCATTTCATCAAAATGATTGACACATTGAATGCTTTCTATAATTTAAAATAATCAAATGGATACAAAATACTTTTTTTCGTTTTACCCTTATATTTCATTATATCAATAAAAACAATTCCATATTTTACTATGTACGTATATTAATTATTAACTAATTAATTTAAATATTTATAAATAAGTAAAATATCTATTTTTTTGAACTGAACAAAAACGTATTTATATTTATATTCAATTTTTAGTTTTGAAAGAAAGTATTCTAATACGTGTTTTAATTATAAATGACAGTGTGACTCCAAACATATTTTAAATACGTATTCTGAATACATTTGAAAATTATTTTTCATAAGACCGGACATAATACCTACTTATAGATAGGTACACAATATTAATTATTATAAGCCTATGTACGTAGTATGTGCTTTTTATGTTTTTATATTTTATACAATATATATATTACGTAACTGTGGCTGTTACAACCCGACTTTGTTGAGGAAAAAAATGCACAATCATAAAGTACTGTGCTATATTGTTGACTGTTGTATTATATAGGTTTTACTGTTTTAGTATAATATGTCTCAGTTCACGGTCAAATCGGCATCGGTGTACCTCGATTGCTTTGTGAATTAATTCGACCAAGATTTTTGCGTCTATGACGGATACTCGGATTGAATACATAGCACTATATTGATATATTTTCGAATGTGATTCAAACTGCTCTCTACATTTTTTTGATATCTCTATAAGAACTGCAATCTCTGAAACTTTCAACAAAATTGGTCAATTCATTTTTCAATCTATATATAATCTAAAATATAAGGACACACATTATTGCCCTTTGCTGTCCATTTGAATGACAATCAACAAATTCAATAGATTATATTCTTTTAGTAAAAAAAAAAATACCTACTTATTATATATTATATATTTATATTATGTGTAATGTATAGGTTATAGGTATATTACCTATACCTATATCATATATAAATAATATAACCACGATGTTTAGTTTATTTAAAATTGAAATAAGTCTAAGGGCCGTATTCATAGTCAATGCTTAAGAATAAGTATATACTACTGTCTACTACTTTTATATATAATATTGTTTAGAACCTAAACTTTTGACTCAAATGAGATTCATAAACGAGACTATGGCTTAAGAAAAGACAAAGTATATTACTTATAAATTAAGATTGGTGGATACCTAACTTACGCTTTGATTTTAGTATTTATCACAAATTTGTATTTTTAAATTATCAAAATTAGCTTAAGCAATATTTATTCTTCTATGAATACGGCTATGAATATTTCAGTGAATAAATAGTCTCAAATAGAACTATTCATCAGATGGCGACTATTTTACTATAAGCACTTTTATTGAATATACCTACCTATATATGCATATCGGGCACTACAAATACTATAACATTTTATACAACAGTCGTAGATTCGTATTTAAAAAAGGTGCTCTGTTGTACTGTAGGACGTAGGTTACAAGTGGGTCGCACTGTATAATGGATGGTATTAAATTTAAATTCAATGATATAATATCATTGTATAAGAAAAACGATTCTGAGCGGAGACGGTATGTCAGTCTAGGTTTAAGACATATTATATACATATCTATGGTATTAAAAAAAAAAATTGACCTATAATAGATACCTATATAATAAATTCCAAATTAACCATATCACAATATCCATTAGGTACATATAACGCGTTATACATCAACAACAAACCCTGATACTATCATAGATATATAATAGTGTACTTTAGAAGTTTCAAGTATTTCAACAAATATAATTTTATTGATATTCATAAAAAAAAACTAATAAAATTGGAAACTGAAAATGTCCCTAAACAGTTCAAAATAAATCAAAATATATTTAAAATTTTACGGTGTTTAGAAAATGCAAATATAAACAACCGGTGAAAATGTCATGTATCTACGGTAATTTGTTTTAAAGTTACACCAAAAACCAAATTCGATTTTGTGAAAAATCGATTTTGCGTAAAAATTCCTGTTTTTCCTTAATTTTTCTTTCGTTTTCTTGGCGCTTTTGAAAATTACTGGGAATTTTAAATTTTGACCTCCTCAATGCACCAACGATATTCACTTTCCAATAGAACAAGATACTGAAGTTGAAAATCAAAGCATTATTTTGACTACTTATCGTGTACACAGACACAAATAAAATAAAAAATTAAAAAAACACACACATCATTGTAAAATCAATACATTCATCGTTTCACTCAGAATCTAAAATGTGACTGTACACTGTACAGTGCACTAATATGCACACGTCACACAACTGCACTCGTGGTAGTTGACTCAAACATTTGCTTAATAATATGTACTTTTCCAGTTTCCTAGAATATGACGAAATATGCAAATTCAAACTTTGTATTTAATTTCAGCATTTCATAAAACAAATTTATAACTTACCTAGAATAATATACGACCACTTCAATAAAAAACATGCAATTAATGCAAGAAGTCCCGAACTCTACATACTATACTAGTTATTAGTTATTAACAGTACCTACGTATGATAAAATAATTAATATTTTAAATTATAATAGTAAACTTCTGAGTAAAATGGAAAATTTATTTTAATTTAATAATATTGAGGAACAAGAAAACGTGATACAGCATGTCAGAATAATATAATAAATAACTATTGGATCCATTTATGTTGTCAGACATATTATATTTATTAAAATTTTTAGATTATCTAAATATCTTACCAATCATAAAAAACAATATATGATATGACCCCTAATTGAAGACGGTAATCATATTCATCAGTATAATTAATATAAAAAAAATGATTTATATAGACGCACAATTAACAGAGTACGTCTCAAAGGTGATATTTTTATTTACCGTCATCACTGTTTCTACCTTTGACACCTATACCTATTCATCGTTGCATTACACTTTTTTTGTCACTGGATTGTACCAAACACCGATGGGTCAATTTACTTCTTTATCGCATTATTCTGTATCTCCATGCATATACATAAATAGTTTAAAATGTTCTTAGTCATCCCGATATTTTTAACTTATGTATTAAGTTTCTATCAAATATAGGTGCGAGCGTTCAAATATTTTTAAAACAAATAGCTTTTCTATCTTGTATTTTTTCTAATTGTTGATATTTTTAGATTTTATGCAAATCCAGAATTTTGAGGCATTATATTGATTTCATCGACTCCATTCATGTAGCAATAGTACCACCATCTTCAAATTTTAATTTAATCGAAAACCAACATAATGACTATATTTATGTAAATCGTAAATAAACTACCATTCTATAAAAGTCGAACTAATAAATATTATACAATTAAATTATACTTTTGAATATGTTTCAGTTATAAGTTTACATTTTCCGAAATTTAAATTGTACATAATGTTGTATATTTGTAACTCAAATTTAAAAATACTTAATGTTAATCCATTGTTTCCTGGAAACACACATGATGCTCAATTCTCATATTTGGAATAATTCTAGTGTCTTACCATTTATTGTTACTTCAAGATCTATATGCAAAGGCTCTTTAATAATATTTACTTATTAGGTAAATCAATTAAAAATATAGTTCAAAGAAACGTTATATACTTTTAAAATACTTTTAACTATTCAGTATACTCATTATGTCCATGGCTAGTGGCTATATACTAACTCCCGTTGCAAATCCAACTACTGAAGCCGATGGGCGATGAATATTTTAATTAACAACAAATGTCCGCTAGAAGCATCATTAAACGTTGCAATGGAGTTCTAAAGGGACTTTTAGGTTAATTTTATTTAAATAAATAAATAAAATTAATTAATATTTACTTTTATGTATGCAATATGTATAGGTACATATTAGACGTATAACAATTTTTTTACAAGATTGCTACTATTATTATTAATTATAATGTATTGAATGAGTTTAAGTTATGATTATTAGCTATATAATAATACAGCAAGTTACAAGCATGGTAGTGTGTATATAATATTATTATTTAAGACTAGCCATAGTATCCTATATTGTATAAAGGGAAAAATGACACTGTCGTTATAAACGTCGTTTTTGGATTCATTGATTAACGTTTGTAACCTATAATCTATAGGTACTAAATATCTAAATTACATAAAACTAGATACATGGTAAGTGTAGTCAAATATAAAGTAAGAATAAATAGGTTACTAATTATTAGTTAACGTAGGTATATTGTTCGCACAATATACGTAGAACTTCATTGCAACAAACAGATAATTAAAAATATAGAAACTCTTTTAAAATTAAAAAAATTATAAGAAACGTATACTTCGAAATTCGAATACCTATTGCGGTGTCCCACACATATACAATAATATTATATTGCCTATAAATTATATTTTAACATATTATAAGATACCTATAATACCTATATAAATACCATATTATGCGGTGGCTTTACTACTCCGGCGGGCCTAACCTACCCTTGTATGGTGTATATTATATTATGATACAATTTAATACATTTCACGATCCACACACAATACGATATTATATTATTATCAATAATATCACATATTACATGTATTATAATATGTTTGTGTGCGGCTGTCGGAAATCGTGTGCAAAAAGGTTTGCACGGCTCATCGTCGTCGTCGTCGTAATCTTGTCGAGTACATGCCAAACCACGTCGCATGGGTTTGTCATAATGTTTTTAAAAAATAATAATAACAACAGCGGCTGCACATATTATTATTGTTGTGCATGTACGTTCGTACACGTAATCCGTTTGAAGATGCGAGCGCGTTATTGCAACAAAAACGCTGGGCGACGTAAGTATATTGTTGTGAAAAATTCACTGGCACACTCACACACACACTCATGATACGTTAGCCCGTGTGTCACGCGTCTATGAAAAGAAAAATAATAATAATAATAATAATAACAATAATCGTAATAATAAAAACGTCGTATACCACCCAAGTCGTGGTGGCGGCGGTGGCGGCGGTCGTCGCTTACGCCGGGCGCGCAACACTGTACGTATATAATATTGTACGACGTGTACGTCGCTGACAGGTGGTAACCGCAGTGTTTCCCTAGGCGCGCGTAGTAAGGGCTGTTTGACAATTTCAAGTGGTGCACTCGACGCGTTTTGTCCCCGCGCCGATGCGGCGGTGGCGGGGCAGCAACCACTGCAGCGCCGATATATTATACAATATATATTTTACGCTTGTATGTATATATACGTACAATAATATAATATGATATGATCGACGACGATTCCCGTACTTGTTGTTTTCATTATTACTATTATTATATGTATATATATATATATCCCGCCAGCACACACTCCGCCGCCGCCACCGCCGTCACTCGAAGGCCCGCCGACCGGCCGGCACGCACGCACACGTCTCCCCCCCGCGCCGCCGTCGCTGGTACTCGAACGTCCCACGACCATAATATATAATATAATATTATAATATTGTACGTCGTCAGCCAGCTCGCGCGCTCTTATAATTGTGCGTGTGGAAAAAAAAGTTCGAGTGGATTATTTGAACGGTTCGAAAAACGGTCGGACGTCTTGTTGTGCTGCCCGCGCGCGCGAGTGTGTGTGGGTTATAATATACAGAGAAAGAGAAAATCCCTGCTCGTATATTATACGTATCATGTATATAATATATATATGTATTATATGTATATGTTTGTATATGTATTATATATATGTTTGTATATTATATATTATATACATATAGGTATGATCGCACTACAATGCGCGAGCTGCCGCTGAGTTCCAAGCGCGTATTTTATGTATAATATGTATACGTCGAGCGCGTTTTGTGTGGGTGGTGCGCGGTTTTTTTCCCCCCGCGTATATTATTTCGGCTAAGCGGTGGCGTTTGTGGAACAGCTCTCCCGCCGATATATAATAAAATATATTATAACGTACACTCGTAATCCTCCTCCACGCGTTGTCCCATGCACACACAAAAATATATCGCATACCGCCGAGTTCTTTACACACATATGTATAGACGCTCATAATAATATACACTCGTCGTCTCTAGTGCTCCGCGCGCTTTACATAAAACCGAGCGAATGGCCTTTTTTCAGCCGTCGGAAATAAAAAAAATAATTGGTGATACTGCACGCGCGCGCACCTACGCCCGCTATATATGTATTATTATTATTATTATTATTATGTATTTCAGTGTTTCGTGTACACGTCGTCGGGACATCACCGGTGGAAAAAAAAACACACACTGCACATATTCGCGTCGTTTGGTGTACCTATTTATATATATTTTATGTACGTGCCGCGAGTGCCCTCTACATAAAATATATAGATATGGTGTATACACATACATGTATAGTTCGTCCCACGAGGATTTACTGATTTAAAACTGTGTGCGTGTGTGTGTGTGTGTGTGTGTCTGTGTGTATACAGCGTGTTTATGTGAAAACAAATCGCGTTTAAATCGTGCGATCCGACACGATACAGTTATTATACACACACACACACGTATATATACACTATAATAATGTTATATTGTATTTGTTGTAGAGCTATATCGTTATTTGTCCAATAACGATTCGATAATATTTACAAGCAGTATACGCGCGCATTACAAATATACAAGTATATATAGACGAGTTGCAAGTATATAATATATTATACACACACATATATATATTTATCGACGATAGGAGGACGTGTATAGTGCGCTTGTTATTAAATATTTATACGGGGAGGGGTTATTAACCGTTAGCGGCGGCAATTAAACGTCTGCTAGGTATACTTGTGCATTTGTTTTGTTATACACATTAAATAGGGTATAATATTTTAATAAATAAACGCTTGTATATTATATATATATACAATATATTATATTTGTGAGCGTGATCCTTGTATGTGTGTGTGTGTGTGTGTGTGTTATAAATATTTGTCAGTCAACACCGCGACGGTGGACACGGTGACGGTAGCGGAGTAAGTTGAATTTACTCGCGAGTAATGTGATTATCCGACAAAAACAAACAGCAGTGGCTGCGGTGGCGCAAACATAAACTCACCTCCACAACACGATGATTATCAAATAAATATTTATTGTTAAATATTATTATTATTATTATTGTTATTATTATATTGTGTACGGCGCTGTGGTGCGGTGTCGCACTGGGTCGTTGTTTAGAAAGAGTAAACGACCGCGTGTCGAGCGATAAATACTACAATGGTATTTACCGCGGATAGTAGATTGGGGGTGGGTGGTCGGTTGATGACCGGGGGGTTCGCGTGATTTGATTTCCACCGGGAAAAAACGCCAACAAAACGATTCAACGCCACAATCAAATAATTTTACTACAATGACGAATATATATTGATAAATCAGTGAATAAGGGATAATAAGGCGATGATTGTTTTCATACGAATATATTATAATCATTTACCTGCTCCCACTCGCCGGTCACCACTATATATCCACGGTGACCAGGAAAATCGAAAGTCACAACTTATAGTAAAAATAAAACTAACATAACGATAACTACAGATTACGGGAATAGTTGGGTAGTCAGGTATAGTTATGGGACGACATGTAGTGATAATGATCATAATATCATATCTTATATCTAAGTATTTATGGCGAACCGGAGGAGTAGAACTGTCGGCGGTGCAAGACGCCGCGACGAGCAGCCATGGAAACGGCGGCGGAGGCGGCGAACGCAAAGGCAAAGGCGTACAACTAATAGTCGACGACCATAGGGAGGGGTGTAGGTGCACTTGAAAATCGCAATCTCGACGACCGTCGTCGTAGTCGTCGTTGTCGAAAACGCGTCCCTTAAGCCCAACGGCAAACATAACCGCGCCCGGTCCCTGCTGCTGCTGCCGCCGCCACCGCCGCCGTCGATCCGCACGCATAGTTTGGCGGCATCCGGCCCGCAGGCACTTTTTCCCCTAGTCCTCCTCTCCGACGTTTCCCGCGTTTGGGGTACTCTCTATAGCACACAATCAAAACACCCACTACCCACTCCCACCATCGACCCCAAACCCCTAGCCCCCACGCCTCACCGACGGCATCACGCCGCCGACGAATCGCCTGGCAGACGACCCGTTTTTGAACGACGTCGATGATCGCCCGTCATCGTCCTCCCTGCAGTCGTCGTCGTCCTGTAGTCCGTCATCATTTCCTCCGCTCGGAATCGTAGTAAATACAATATCCTATACACGTATATGTGCGATGTATATATATATGAGCGCACAAAACGAAGGGCCCGAGGACGAATATTGGCAAACCCGTGCCGCCGTGATTCGGGCGTAATACGCGTACAATATTATTATATATATATATATATAAACACGTATACGGTGGCCGGGCGTCACGACGTCTAATTTCGTACGGTTCCCGGATTTCAATCCGCAGCGATAGATGAAAAAGAGGGAGCACGCGCCCCTTCATAAATCTCGGTTTTATTTTTCACATATTATATTGATATAATAATATAATACGTACGATATAACTCGTATATTAAAAAAGTATATTGGGATATATGGAAAAAATATTTATAATAGTCCTATATAATATGATTTATTGTATGATATATTTTATTTTCCAAGAATGCCCAAAGCCATTTTCGAGTAGGTTTATTCGCATATACATATTATTATAATGTTGCAACGAATTTAATGATGAAAAGCATAGTTAAGTGCAGTGGCGTATCCAGAATTTTTTTTTGGGGGGGGTTAATAAAAGTGTAACATATAAAATTATATTGAATTGTGTGTTTTTATTATAATAAATTATCATACATTAAATATTTTATAAGTGTATAACTATTTTACAACGCTGATTATAAAAAGTTGAAATATGTAAATTTTTTTTTTTTTTTAACTATAAATTTATATTCAATTTTCGTTTCGATTTTTTAGCAAGTTCATCTAAAACATCATTAATATCCACGTTAATATCACGATGAATATTAAGTAAGGCTAAACCATTTAAACGTATTTGTCCAGAAGAATTTCTCAAATAAGTTTTCAAACGACGGAGTGTTGAAAACGATCGTTCTCCCGTGGCAGTAGATACTGGAAGTGTAATAAATATTTGAAGAAGCTTAGATATTATTGGATAAACATCTGGACAGGTTTGGAAGTATACTTCAATAGCATTTTTGTTCTTGAGTTCAGAAGATGTTAAAGTTGAATATTTAGTGTACCACAAATCTAATTCTCCGTTTAATAAATTATCATTTATATTTGAATCGGTACATTCATAAATTATATCTTGATATGTTTCTACTAATTGTTTGAATTTACCTTTAATCTCTTCAGATATTTTCATTTCTATCTTGGGTAAAATACAATCAAAATTATTCAAGACAATCCTGTGTGATATAAATCTATCGTTCAATTGGTCTAGAAAATTATCTATAAAAGGTATGAATACTGAGACTCTCAAAAAATATTCTGGATTATCTGATTTACATTGACGTGGCAAACTAACAGTAATATCAAATTTTTCACACAATGTTATCACAGATAAAAATAATTGTTGAAACTCTACATCACAATTTTCTCTAATTTCCTGAATAGTATTTTGAACATTAGATGCAGCTTCTAGTGCAGTTTTCAGATCAAGATTTACTGTTTGAAGATATCGGCTGAGAGGAAAACTTATGGAAAGTATTTTCACTAAAATAGCTAAAGCTGTTTGAAATTTTAACTGTCTTATCGCAGTAAGTAAATGACTTGCAGAACTAGAAGTGTCAGAATCTGGCCAAAGAGTTATTTTATCTAGTGCATGTAAAATGGCTGGTTGAAGTTCTTCAAATAATATAACTGCATCATGGCGATCGACCCATCGAGTTGCACATAGATTTTTTAGTTTAAAACGATTAGTCTGTGGAAATATTTCTTCTATTGATAATTGCAAAATACTTTGCCTTTTTGGATAACCGAAAAAAGTACTTACACTTTGTATAGTACCCATACAATTTCTTACCTCTGGGACTTTACAGCTAAAAGTTATAGCTAAATTTAAACAATGCGCACTGCAATGTAAATAAAAGGCACTAGGATGTTCATCGCGAATAAATTTCTGTACGCCATTATATCTGCCACTCATTGCTGCAGCTCCGTCGTACCCTTGCCCAGTTAAATATTTAGTATTTAGTCCGAAGTCAGTCATACTTTTCAATATAACATCAGATAATCCTTTTCCTGACATATTTTGAATTTCGATAAATTGTAAGAAGTCTTCTCTAATTTTATTTGCATTTAAATCGACATAACGAACACATAATGTCATTTGTTCTTTGTTAGAAACATCTGTCGTTTCATCAGCCAATATGGTGAACGATTTAGATTTATTAACATTAGCTACCAAATGTTCTAGAATTAATTTATTGCAGGTTGATATTATTTCGTTTTGGATCAATGGACTTAGATAAGTGGCATTTTTATTGGTAGTTTCTAAATGATTTTTAAGCACATTGTCACCAGAATCGATTCGAAATTTAATTAGCTCTCTGAAATTTCCCTGATTTTCTGTACTAGCATGTTCATTTAGATCAATAACTCCCGAATCTCTATGCCCTCTTAACGAAATTCCCTGATTTCCGCAAAATAAAATGGTTTTAATAATTGGACGGAGACGATCTCTGTTATCATTAATTTCTTTTTTTAAAGCTTCATTTATCTGCCTGTCAATTGGTTCAACTTTTTTAATTTTAATTGCCAAAAAGTTATCATATTTAATTTGACTAAGTTTGTGGTAATGATTATTTTGGTGGTCCTTAAACAAATCTTTGGCTTTTTTCCAATTGTTATATTTTTCAACAACTAATTTCCCAGGATTTTGATGACCACCCTTTCCTAATCCATCTGATGGCGGAAACAAAATACATGTCAAACAAAAAGCCCCATCTTGTATTTTTGAGTAACGAAGCCAACAGAACTCATACGTCCAATTTATTTGAAATCTCAAGTTCCTATTGCCACTTTGCGGAAATTTATAATTTGGATCAGGTACCCATATATTTTTTAAAATATCTATTTTTTCTTCAGCTGACCACTGAAAATTAATATTATTTGGGTATTTTAATAAATATATTGTTAATTAGTATTAATGATGAATGCACAAAATATATAAAAAATAATAATTCGCATCAGAAGTGTAACCTTTCATGTAAATCTAAATTCTTTATAAAATATAAATAATAGTAACTCTTACCTGTTTTCCTATGTAGTAAGAAATATCTTTTCGTGCTTCAAAAGTAGAAACTAAATTTTTTGTATTATCCAATAAATCTGAAGCCGGAATTCGGGATGATGTCGACGGTAAGGAAATTTCATTATTTTGAATAACGTTGTCGTCAAGTTTTAGTTTTTTAATAGCTTGCGGAGATGTTGAGGCAGTAGAGCTGAAGTATTTCAAAATGTTATTCTTTGATTTTTTGCTCATTTTATGTGCAGTAATAAATAAATTAAAAGACACTAATACAAATCGAAAGCACAGCACAACAGTGTTCCGCGATCAGTGTAATCACTACAGAGTACAGACTGACCAAACATTTCAATACGGGCAATTATGAAAAACGCTATCGAAGTATTCGAAAATGCACTAAGGTTTAAGAATGTAAAAATACATTGGGAATTATAATTTGTAAGATATCGATATCGCAATCGCAGAAGCCGCTAATCGGTCGGTTTTAATATTATGTTATCTGTATTCTGTATCATAATGTCATGTAATTCGGGTATTGCTAATTATTAATGAGTTTTATACGTGCGTCGTACACTATACGAAAAGTTATCTTGAAAGTTACAAGAATCTAAAAGTTATAATATTTTGACGTGTAATGGTGACCGCTGGGTTCCGCGTGATGTGTCGGTCGATCATTAAATTAATTAAATATTGAACAATTTTCGGGGGGGGTTACAACCCCCTAACCCCCCCCTGGATACGCCACTGGTTAAGTGTAAAATATGTCTATTGACTGTTATAATTCGTAACAATGTATCGTTATTATATTATATTTTACGTGACGATGAACAGTTGTTATAAGCCATTATATGTACTCCCGCCTACCATCGATTCGAATAATGAACGAAACAAAATAATACGGTAACGTTAATGTAAATAATTGTTAAACTCGCGCAACACTCGTACCTATCCCACAAACGTGTATTATACTGAGTACATGGCGTAATCGATTAAAATATACATTTTAATACGCGCGCCATATTTACGTCTCGCGGCGGTGGCGTCGGTGGTGGCAGGCGGCACGTGGCGGGCCGCTCGATAAAAGATGCGCGTGCGATATCATCGTACACTATATAACTCGTCTCTCGCGCGGGTCGACTCTGTTATTCGTATTTTTTTTTTCGGTTATATATCGACCAAAATGTTTTTAAAAACTCTCGTTCACGCGATACTTAATAATCAGTAATTAAGCCGGAGAAACTGTATATAGTGTATATTATTATGTATCTATATACCGCAACAATATCGAACTAATGAAAAATGCACAATATTATACAGGCATATATAATTTTAAATATATTTAAATATTGTATACAACACTATATAGAGTGCAAACTGGAACGTAAATATTTAAAAACAGTGTATATTTAACGCAATGTTCCTCGTCATATATGTAGGTAGTCGTGATTAGTATATAGAGTATAAAAAAGGAATATTCTTTATGAAAGCGTTTAGAGTTTAAATTATGAGGAAAATGGGTTTTCAAACATAATAAAACAATGATTTCTCATCGAACAATGTTTTCATTTTATTGTAATTCAAAAACACTCAGTGAAAATGTCATCTATACTCTGTTATTTTTTTATAGAGTTACACTAAAAAACAAAATCAATTTTTTCAAAAACTGGTTTTGCGTAAAAATCTCAGTTTTTCCTAAATTTGTTGTTTTTTTTTTCTAGATAATTTTGAAAACTATTTATTATACATGTATTATGAATATTTGGTGACAATATCAAGTCTTTGTGGTAATTTATTTTTAAGTTACTACAAGAAATATAATTGAATCTGACAAAATCTAGTTTTGTGTAAAATTCCCGTTTTTTCCTAGTTGTTGTTTATTTATCCTGATGATTTCAAAAAAAACTAACCATCCTTCCCTTCAAAATATTGTCATATTTTAATTTTGTAATAGGTGATTTTAATCAAACACCAAAATTGAGTGAGTTCTACTCAGACAGCGTAAACGCGTTTTGTTCATGTCGTATACGTGTGTAGAAGACGGATAGAAAACACAGAGGGTGCAGTGACGTCCACTTATAATAATTTTGCTATGTGGGCTGTATCCCCAACCCCCTCCCCAACCTAGAATTTTAACTTTAGTTGTGCCTATATGCATATTAGTTCCTATAGTTAATACTACCATGATAAGATAATAATAAAATAAATAATTTTTTTTTTTTAGTTTATCAACAATTTTAGTTTTTTAATTTTTCATATACAATATATACAATCTATTTAATTTGTACAATCTGTAAAAAATATATTTACCATAAGCACAATGGATGGATACATAATATGTCATGGTTGGCTTGATTGAAGAAGCTATTCAATAATAGCACTTCATGGAGGGAATGAGGGATAGTAGTGGTTAGTCAACCAGTAGGTCACGGCACCAGCTATGCTTTAAACGTCGGCCAGGGTCACCCGGGATTGTTCGAGAAGAGATATTTTGGATGGGAGGGTTTCGGTGATTTAAAAGTTTAAGGTGGAAATCTTTGTATAGAGTTTTAGAGACGTTTTTAATTGTCGGAATGCGGAGGTCCCTGTGGAGGGTATCATTCGATATACAAAAAGGAGCTTTAGTTATCTGCCGAAGGCATTTAGATTGAAATGTTTGGATTTGGTTTATATTAGAGTTTTTGGCTGATTATTGAGTACTAGTCGTTTGTTACGTATGTGGGCAGCCCACGTGAGTAGGCGATCTAGGTATAAACCTAGGTAAAGCACATTTTGAGCGATCGGGAGAGGTTGGTTGTTAAGTGTGATAGAGGGGCAGCTTATTGGTCTGAGAGTGAATGTGCAGTGGATGGATTTGGGTTCGTTGAGTTTGAATCCCCATTTTTTTGTACCACGTCGAGAGCATGTCGAGGTGGGTTTGGATTCTGTTGGATGCCTCAAGAGGGTCATGGTGGAGGGCCAGGATGGCTTTATCGTCAAAGAAGTCACCAATGGTGGTAAGGTGGGTAGTAGGTTGGTCTGATGTGTACAGGTTGAACAAGAGAGATGCCGCTACAGCTCCTTGCGGTAGGTACTCCAGCTCTAATTAATTATATGTCTGTACGAGCTGGGAGAGTCAACGGGTTTCCCGGGTTTGAATATCATAATTAATAATTGGATTTAAATTTCCTTAAAAACATAAAATATTCCCTATAAAAAAATGCATTTATGACCTAAAAGCTCTAAAAAAACTGCCTTAGAAAATTTCTCCGAAATTGACCCCCGTATATCATCAAAAATCAAGATAAATTTGTCAATTGTTTTATTTAAAAACCAGATTACCTTATCTTGTTTTGATACCATATGTGTATCAATATATTATATTTTTTTCTACAAAAAGATTATTAAAAAACCCAAAAAATAAATAATGCCTTAAAAACGTTTAAAAATACACTTAAACATCAAAAACCTAGAAAATACAAAAAATACCCCTGAAAAGTTTAATGTTAGCATAGTGTGTACACGAAACATTTGTATCTTGGAAGAAGGAAAGCATCGTGTCAAGCATTGCAGAAAAAAAGATGCAAATACATCGAAATCCGAACGCTAATTATCACCAATAATTTTGGTTAGATAGTTATTAATTTAATGTAATATCTATAGGTAGGTACCTTCATTTAAATTTGAACAAACGGGTTTTTCAATTTATATTTTTAAGTTAAACTTCTATAGTTATTATTAACAATTACTTCTAACTAACTAAGTTAGACAAATGATAAATTTCAGAAACAAACTTATATTATAACTTTATTCGTTTTTTCTAAATAGTAATTTAACTTTGACTATAATTGAACAATACGTAGCTTTGCAATTTGAATTTTAGAAGCTGAACATTTAGAATACCTATTTAAATTCACAATGTATTTCAACTTATAATTAAAACATCTTAAGTCATAAGACACCACATTTTTTTTTTATATATATTTATGCCTTATGTGTTTAAATCCTTGTTTAAATTTAGATAACTATAATATATTTAATAAGGATGAAGTTTATTATTATTTATTCAAATAAGAATTACGACCATATTTTCATTTTTCTTTGTATATAATTCATAGTATTGAGTATGTATCTAAGTATTAATATTTACAATTTGAATAGAAAGTCGTAAACTATACTATATTCATATTCCTCATAAACATACATTAAATATGTTGTATACTTACCTATATTCAATAAATTAAAAAACATTAAGTACTTGCAAATAAAATTATATAAAATATATTTTTATAACACATTCGAAATAGTTTTATGATTTTAATGATTTGTAACAGATTTAAATTCCTTATATTGTAAATTGTAATACAGCACTTTAGATAATATTTTTGTATAGTGAACTATGTATATACTCGTATATATTATAAATTATTACATACAATATTTTATCTAGACGATTTTACTTAATTTTTGTTATACTTTTCATAACAATATTGTTTAAAGTTTTTCATTAAATATATATATATTTAAATATTTTAGATTGTTAAAATCAAAGAACTATAATATATAGATAATTCCAAGAGTACTTGATTAATTGATTTGATAACACAAAAATCTCACTGTATACTGTATACATTCAACTGACTATATAGTCATAATTGATAACTAATCTTTATTAAAAGAGACGAATCGCAAAGACGCAAACATCCGGTATTTGTATCTGTAAATTTCTTTTCATTGTGTTTTTATCGAGAAATAATTATGTACAACTCGCTGCCGTTACAAATATTTAATTACAAATAAAGAAAAAATAATGAAACAAAATACCTGTATAGTTATATTAAATATAAAAATATCAAACACTTATTAAGAGAGTCGGCAAATTAACACCAAGATATATTTTTATAATTGGGGTACGGAGGTTAAAATGTTAAATAGATTGTTAATGTAAATAATAAATATATACATTAATTGTAAATAACGTAACAATAATTAATACTGTCAAGTTCACATGACCTTCAAGTCAGAGAAAACATAAAAATAGTAGGTATCTACCTATATAATATTACCTAGATAAATTTAAGAGAAAACATAATACAATTTTGTTCCTTAAGAAATAATAATTCTATTTAGTGTAAACGATTTATATTCTAGATACCTACGTCATATGTGTGTAATACCATCAGTTTATTAATTTTATTAAAAGTCTAAGTGTTTTTTTTTTTTAGCTTACCCCTTTATCCTTTTCAATAATGCAGTGATTTAAAATTTAACTTTTGAAATTTTTAAACACTTATATATAAAGACCGCATTTTCAAATTCTTGATATTGTTTGTACCTATACTACTATGGAGATACAAATTTCTTTTTCTCAAATTGAAACTCCGCTTTTCCACTATGAATTATTGAGGGTAATTTTTCTGAACATTTTGACTTAGGTATTAAAATCAAAATTTAAACGAGTATATATAGTTTTAGAGTTATTTAACTTTGTGTACTAAGGATAATAGATAATATTATACAATTCTGTGTTTGAAGATATGGGAGCTATAGCAATTTGAAAAATGTATTAATTAATATTAATCCATCAACATTTATAATATATAAAAATGGGCCAAGTGCCTACCTAAAATCTAAGTACACCTACTAGATCCGATATTAAATCTATTCTAAATTTTTGTGAAATCCTCATTAAGGACTGTAATTTTTATTCTTTAATAGGCATAAACATCCATATATTAAATTAGATACATCCACATTTTTTAAAAAAAATGCTCCACAAATAATTTACAGTAAAATAGTTGTTATTTGAAAAGAAGTAGGTACGGAATAGTTTTATCGTTGTAGAACGATAAATTGTACTCCTTAATTTGGAAAAAAAACTCAAGAATTTGAAAATATACTTTAAATATACTTAAATACTTATACAAGTAGATATTCCAAAAATCAGAATTTAAATAAATTCATTAGAAGTACGATATAATATGGGGATGAGCATGATGCTTTATGAATCACTCTGTGTTGTTGTTATATGTGTCAATACTCAATCTATATATAGTAGTAAAATATTTTAACTATGAATAATGTCAAATCAAACCATATCCATATGTAGGTACGTCCTGTTTTAAGCAATGCAGCACAAATGTATTTAAGGCAACCGGGCCAAGTCCGACACAGGAGTTCTCTCCAAATCGTAGTGCCTATAATAGGTATTATACTGGATTGAACTACGATCGGGGAACATCTATTTATTTAAATATTGCGTTTTTGATTTATTATCATAGTAAAAGATTGCTTGCATTATATATTACCTGTCTATTTTTTTTTGAGTAGCAGCACTACTTAACTGTATTCTTCGAGTCCAATCTGTGATCGGTTAATTCATGCGGTCTTTTGGTCACTTAAGTGTAGACAAAGGGTATATCACTAAAAACTAAAAAGTACATATATTGCATATATAATAATAATATATTTTTTTCACAGGAATTGTAGTAACAATCTACATCTGTGTAATTTGAACTGTTTTCGAAAAAAAAGTAGATTTACTGCAGGATTTTAGTCTTATTTTAGCCACTTGTCAGTCGAATATAAATACAGGTGTATATAATATAATATATCCCTACACATTTTTTATAATAATTTGCACTTTATACTCGATACATACAAACATAATATTATAATATTATACAAATTTATATTAGATCTTTTTTTCAAATTCACACAATATAAATACATTATTACCTTTTTGTCTACGTATATAAAACACGCCCAAAAATCGTTGTCCACGTTAACAATATAACAATAACATTTAATACATAATTACCTATATATAATGTATATTATATGATATGTGCGGCCGCTACACGCATTAATATAAATATAAATTCTATGTAAACTATAAGGAAACGTTGTTGGCATAAGCGGTATGGATAATAAACACATCATCGTTTTTTTTTTTTTTTTTGTATAAAAAGGCGTTGTAAACGTTATGTAATATTATAATATAACGTGGAAAAAGTTATTATTATTATTATTATGAGCGTCGGCTTCCGCCGTCATTTACACACCCTCCGCATGAGGTGAATGTAATAGTGTCGACGACGTGTGAAAACGTCCCCCGTACATAAAACATACGTGGTTGAAAAATAAAATTAAAAACGAAAAGAAAATATTGTACGGAAAAAAAAATTACAGTCGCGCCACCCGCGCCACCGCCCAGTAGGTATACATGTGCATAATATAATGTATATATAATAGCTGGTATATTATGTATATAGTATCATTATTATTATGCCCACTACCGGTTTCGTCGATTTCATGCGGTGGATCCGACCATAATATATAATATCATATATATATATATACACATGAGCACACTGTATAGGCACTACACACACACACACTCGCACACAATACGCATGTTCGTATACAATAAATTGCCGTGCGTATAGTCGGGCTATTTATCGCGATGAAGGGTAAAAACTGCGAAGAAAAAATTACCGTTTTTTTTGCCGTATCGGTCTTGTTTGTCTGTGCCGTGAGAATATTTTATTTTATTATTATTATTTTTATTTTTTTCCATAACCCACGCAAAAAAAAGATCAATAAAATGTGTACCCGTGAACCACCTTATCGTATATGTGTTTTGTATATTACAATAAACATATACATGATGGTAGGTATAGTCCGGCAATATACATATTACACGCCTATATACATAGGTATATACTTATTCGGGTACACGACCGACGACCGTCTGATCTGGTCATATTTTATATTGATATTATATTGTGTCCGACAACCGTGCAACGTAGACATTCGGACCACAAAGTGTATACCAGCAGCACATTTCCGTGTATTTAAGTTTACCTACCTATTTACGTATGGTTTACACCTATGTCCTATATATTTATAAAATTACGAAAATATTATATAAAATAATATACATAATCGATAAATATAATTTAACATATCTTTATATTGTTGGGGTGAATATGAATATGAATACCGGTTGATAAAAAAGTAATGAAAATGTCTAATGTATAAACTCCACCAGTTTTATTTTCTTTTCTTTTCCCTGTGATGGGTAGTACAGAGCTTGCGCTAATGTGCAGTTCTAAATAAAAATCTGCAGTTCTTATTTAAATGTTGTGCAGTTCATAAAAATATTATGATTTGAATTATCAATAATTAATTTTATATTATGTCTATGAACTTGTAACTTAGGTACCATTTGACATTTTTTTTCCTGAATTTATTAGTAATTATGATTAAAACATTGATAATAAATATTTATCTATGATTATCAAAAGATTAAAACTACCGTCATAAAACGGTTCTAAAACCGTGGTCATGACCGTAACGTTATGTCAAATTTTTTACTTCTGTAATACAAACAGTATATTGTGCAGTTCTAATGTTTCTTTAGCGCAAGCTCTGGGGTAGTATAGTATATGAAAACTTCGTCAGTGTTAAGACCTTCTCAGGTTAAATACGTTGAAATCTGTTGCGATGACACGTCGAAATTTCCAAAATGTATACATATAGATTATAGATACTAGTTTAATGCTTTGAACCTAGATATTATATTAGTATGATTTTATATATTTGTATACTATTGTTATTACTACGTATTATTTGCTCTGACAATTATTATTACAATTTTTTTTTATATATTATATACATAGAAATTTTATATTTTTAACAAACATTTCAGTTTTAAGTTGTATATATATTTTTGGCATACCTATTACGCGTAACTATTCATATTTAATGCGGACGATTATTATTGTAAAAATAGTGCAATATTTTATTTTTATACTGTTACTTGATTTTTCACTGACAGAATTTACATGAACCCAATGTTATCTGCTTTTTCTAGCTGAGCTTACATTAAAAACAAAGTAATTGTAATTTTTGGAGTGTTTTTACGTGCCTCCGTATTATCGGGACCACAATGGCCCAATCGCCAATTATCGGGTAACGACTTTGGATTTGGACGGCTTGTAATATACTACTTTAAAATACAGTGGTATAAAATTTCATCTTTTGTCTTTTCATCCGGCAATCTTATATATTTTGTATCATTATTCGTATTGAATTTCTGCTTTCATGTGTGTTATTGAGACCAAAGTCCACGGTTCATCGATTTGTTTGTAATGATACTAAACGTGTCATTGGAAATTTAATTCTAAAGTAGGTATCTAATGCGATGCTGATAAGACCTTTAACCTCAATCTATATTTTCAATCATTAAGTATATATACATTTTAATACAACCAACGGTTGAGGCCGTGCTTGAGTTCTTATTCAATATTGTTTAAGATAAATGTAGTCTATATGTATATCAAATTAAAATATGAGATTATTAGGTCTGTGACATTTCGGGTGCAGTTGTTAAATGTACTTACATAATAAAGAGGTAGATTGGTAAGAACCAACTATATAGATGTATAATATAAAACATTGTATTTAAAACTAGTTGATCCTGCACGGCGTTGTCTATGACAAATTAAATAATGTCCGTGGATTTACCCCGTATTGAACTCCGTTAAGTATATATACTATACACAGTTTCTTAACACAGTAATATTTGGATGGTTTTGACCAAATAAAATAAAGGTCCAAATTATTTCTAATTATAATAACTATTTTATTTTCTATAACAAACGGCATAATCCCTAAATAGAAATAAAAAATATTCGTTATTCGTTTTTCGTGAACCAACGGCAAATCCCTGTGTGATCCCCTCTTTATAAAATGTGAATTTCACAAAATCCTTCCTTAGTGCACCTATACGTCATAAGTGGCGTATTTAGGTTTCTGTCCTAAAAAAACGTTTGCATATTATACAATCCTTGGCATGAGTATTCGAATAAATTTAGAAGAACAAATTCTAGAAATAAATCAAAGTGCCTATCTCAAAAAGGTTCTCCTTAAATTTGGAATGGATCAATGTAAGCCCATTACTACACCAATTTAAAATTGAAATACGTTTGAACTTGGATAAGACTGATGAAAAATTAATCTCTCATCCATATCGAGAATTAGTTGGAAATCTCATGTATGCCGCAACTAGTTTCAAGACCGGACCTTTGCTATGCAGTCTATTTTAGTCGATTTCAAACTGTTGCAAATGATATTCATTGGATGCATTTAAGGCGGGCTTTAAGCTACATAAAACACACCATTGAAACAAAATTAATCTTCACTACAAATAATAAAACTATTGTTGGATATGCGGATACAGATTTGGCAAATGATATAGTTTATCGTAAATCCAATACAGGATATGGTTTCAAGATATAAGGTGCATTGGTTTCATGGAAGTCTCAAAAACAATTGACGGTAACATTGTCATCAACTGAAGCGGAATTGGTGGTGCTTGCTGCTGCGTCATCAGAGGGATTGTGGTTAAGAGGATTGTTAAACGAAATAGGAATACCAGTAGAACAAGTGGCCATACATGAAGATAATCAAGCATGCATTACAGTTATACAACAACCCAGACAACACCAAAGAATGAAACATATTGATGTAAAATACATGTTTCTACGAGAAGCAGTTAACACTAGTGTAGTAGAGCTCGAGTACATTTCTACTGAAAACCAAGTTGCAGATTTACTTACTAAATCCTTACCAATTACAAAATTTAAAAAATTATTATCTACTATAGGGATGGTTATTTAATTATTATTAATTTGTTATTGTTATTACTGAATTTGGATTGAGGGGGTGTGTTACATAACAATCCAAACTGTATATTATAGGTTAGGTTTTGAGTGTGTGTGTGTGTGTGTGTGTGTTACATACTATTTAATTCATATGATCATGTAACTGTGTCTTCCTATTCATAAACAAAAGTTTAATTAGCTTAAATTGTTTTTATGAAATATTGTATTAAAACAATAGTAGGTACAACCAGTGCCGTAACTAGGCTACTTGAGGCCTTTTGTGCAAAACGAAAATATTGAGGCCCCTTATTATCTTTTTCAATACACACCTCAAAAACTTTTTTGCAATTTTAAAGGTCAGCAGACAAAAATTCTGGCTTAAAACAGAAAAATTTTTAATTTAAAATAACTTATATTTTAAAACAATTTCTCAAGGCTATAACTCATCAAAATAAAAATTTTCTAAAATGTAATTTATTGAAAATATTTATATAAATATTTGGTGAAAACTTCAATGGTCTACGGTTATTAGTTTTCGAGTTATACCAAAAAATACAATTTTTGGTTTTAGGTAAAAATGACAATTTTTTTTTTTATTGACGCTTTTTAATATCTAAAACTAAAAATTTCGGTTTCGATCTCCAAAAAGTACCAACTAGATTCACTTTTATAACAGAAAAAATGCTGATCTCGAAGTTCGGAATATTTTTACTACCCAATGTTGATGACCGACAGAAATGAAAAAAATTATACACATCTTGTAAAATCAATACATTTGTTCGTTCCTCTCGAAATCTAAAAACAGTGATCACTACTCCATGCTATATAAAAAAAATGAAATAACATTGGTTTCGTTTCCAAATCAATACCCAATAAATAATTTATATATTTTAATAATTTTATATTAGTTTAATATTAGTCTTTAGATCTTTTGAGGCCCTTCGATATATTATGAGGCCCGAGGCCTGTGTGCGGTGCACACTTTGCACACCCGGTTTTTACGGCACTGGGTACAACTATAGAAAGTATTATAGACTATACATTTAAAGCTCTTTAATGATGCGCGAGTGTATAAGTGATACATTTTTAACTTATTACATACCTACCTAGGAAAAATAACTTGCAGACAAATTCACTTCTACTAGTTCTATTACTATACATACCCTTATTGTATACAGATTTCGAGATTTATAATAATTAACATTTTGAAGAGAAGGCGTAGGTACCTACTTAATTATAGTACGCCCTTATAGTAAAAACATCGCCCATTTTGAAACACCTTATGTTCAATAGTGTATCTAATAAGACGTAGTAACACACTTTTTCTTTAACCAAAAACATTTTTCTCATGCCCAATTCACGAAGCATGTCCTTGGAAAC
The DNA here is from genome assembly GCA_949089665.1 of Macrosiphum euphorbiae. Lineage (NCBI taxonomy): Eukaryota > Metazoa > Arthropoda > Insecta > Hemiptera > Aphididae > Macrosiphum > Macrosiphum euphorbiae. The sequence goes on from CARXXK010000002.1 coordinate 98,823,194, forward strand.
ATAAGCCAATGAAGGCAGTAAAATTATGTATATAAGCTTCAGCCCTAGCTCCCAATAGCATGTATACGGACGTACCATACGATTCAGTCACATCGCCACGAATATTTAGTCTGTATTCCCGTGCACTTATTTTATAACATAAGTAGGATCCTACTAACTTTGTGTTTAATTTAATAAACATACAAACATTATTAGCCTGTATACACCTGCAGTGTTCAGTTCATGCTCCTAATAAATAATAATTCTTTATGTGTAGGCAGTGTAGCAATCAATGCACAGTCAGAAAATAACTGTAGAAAGCGAAGCTCACACAGAAATATACTGATAGATAAACACACATGCATTACATTTAGCTATTAGAAATTGTATTATGTCTATATAATATAAAAACGCAGCATTAAAATCATAAAACCAGTTAGTAGTTTTATCAAAAGTTCGGATTTAAGTACAGACATTTAATAAAAGTACACACTAAGGAACACTTTAAAAACACTATACAAATTATGCGTTGCGTCCTCTCAAACTTATATTGACGTAATGTAATCTAATTTATTATCAAGTATATTATTATATACAGTTGTTTCATAGTCAGTTTTCTATACTAAGCAGTACCTAAGTGCTATTACTGTTTATTAAAATTTTAGGACCTTAAATGATTCTATAGTACCTATATGTACTTCACACTTTAAATCAAAGATTGACGATTTCTATAAGACACATAGCTTTGTTAGTTACTACTTACTAGTTAGTTAATAGTTTGATTGTTACTATTGTTACTGTTAATTATTATGCTATAGATTCCTCCTATGTATGTACAATAAGTTATTATAAGTAGTATAAGTGCCCTTCCAGTACAAACCATCATATATGATTTTTTTTCTTACATAAAAGCAACTTTATTGTAATCGTGTATAACTAAAATAAATTATAATCGAGATGGACACGCAATTTCATATATGTACCTAAAGGTATAACTGGTATAAGTATTCAGTATTAATTACAGCTCATCAATCTTTATATGTACCTATATTTAGTGCAGGTTCGTTATTCAATAAGCTATTCGTCTTCATCAACTGCAGTCATTACTCATGTATAATAATAATTCACCACGACGATACAACCCCATAGGACATTGTATGCAAATTAAATTATGTATATATAATATATAAATAATAATAGCTTGTTTAATTATGTCATCGTTTGATATAATATTATTATTCACCAATAAGATCCCTAAGTCGTATGATTTAATTGTATTATCATCAAACAAATCAAACGTGGTTGAAACTTAAACCGTATTTTAGAAATATTACATAGAAACCGATTTTCACCATCATAATAATATTTAGGGTAAAACAAGTGTTTAAAAAAAAAAACATTTAATAAAAATACCGCTACCTTGATGCATTTTTGTTCAAATGCGAGTTCAAGTAGGGGTACCTATTATACCTACCTACAAATTATATAAATTAAACAAAATAAATGCAAAATATTAACACACTTTGTTCACAGTTTTGGAAATTTATCATGAAAAAAATAAGTTAGCAAAAATAGATAAAGAAATAATTTACATATTTTATGGCTGCAGTGTGGAAAAGAAGTAACTATTCGATGATCTCAAAGAGTGATACTTTATAAGGAAAAACAGGAATTCTTACACCAAATCGGTTTTTGACAAAATCGATTTTCTTATTTTGTTGTAATTCAAAAACGAATTACTTTGTACACTTGAAATTTACACCATATGTTTATTTTATAATTTTCTATACTTGTTAAGTTATCAAGTTTAGAAAATAATAAACAATGATAACATTTCCAAAATATTTTGACTCGTTTTGAGTTGTTTGCAAACATTTTCAATTTTCAATTTTTCCATTTTTTTTTTTTCTATAAATGCCAATAAAATTATTATAATATATTTATTTTATTAAAATATGCTCGTAAATTTAATATTTATTTTGTAGTTAAAAATGTATAAATGTTCAATTTTCATAACTAAGGATTGAAAATGTAAAACAAGGGTGTACATATAACGAAGAATAACAATTTTAGTTATTTTTTTTAAATTGTATAATATCAATTCAACTTATCGGCTACCATATTAATTATAAGTAGGTAATATATATAAGAGCAATATAAATATTAAATATAGGTAATATAAAATATACTAGACTGACGAACCATCTTCACTCAGAATAGTTTTTCGTATACAATGATGTTACATATCATTGAATTCAAATGTAATACCATCTATTACAGTGACCCACTATTGAAACCTACTGTACAGCAGAGCGACATCCACTTATCAGCATTTTTTTTAATACTGAAAATAAAAAAAAATTTTAAATATCCAATTTGTTAATCTAATTTTTAGAAAAATGTGATGGTAAAAACTGTTACACCCTGTCTATACATTATACATAGAATAATTATGTTTCTAATATGTACCTATAATTTTAAAAAGTACGTAAATAGCACAGCATTTTTTTTATAAATCTACTTCTGTAATATTGATGTTTGTACCTATTTTGTACGTCCTGTAGATTGATATTATTATAAATGGTATATTTTTTTACACATCCAGTAATAACACATTATCAAGTTTTATGTACCCAGTCCCAGTCACGTGATAAAGTAGATATATACATTGCAATAAATGCGGCGATAGGCAGACACCCAATTTAAGTATACTTTCTGACGACGTCCATCAATCTCCTTTTATCTTTCTGGTATCTGGTTTTAACAGTGCAGTAAACAAGTTATATCTCGGCAATCAACAAAATGACACTTAATTGTCGTATAAATTGTATAAGTACTCATAACACTTACGTTCAGTTACTGTTTTGTTATGAGAACGCCATTATAATTTCACCATTTTGTTTTTGAATGATATTTCACATGATTAATGCTTTTAAGTATATAAGTACGGAGTAGTTAATTGTTATTCTGTAAATATAGCAAATTTAATTTCGTTTAATAGTGTTTGGAAACTACTTAAATTTTCGATTAGTTATTTATATAGTACCTATTATACTATCATAGGCTACTATATTATAGACATGGGTTCTACTATACGATTTTTATGTCAGCAAAGTCCACAAGTTGGCATATAATAACAATATTATTATTATTATTATTATATTCTGTTTATTTCCAGTTGGTATATATACCGTACCTAAACTTGTAAAATGTAAGCAAATGTTTTTCTTATAATATACAAAAATTGCCAACTAAGTGACAAATTATAGGCGACTATGTATAAAATATAATATAGTATAGGTAGGTACTCTATTCTTATAGTGAGTAGGTGTTATCGCTATGGATTGTTTTCAATCACTATATTGTTAAATACTAATTATTAGGCAATAGAGATGATTATATTATAATATATCATATTATGTATATTATAATATAAGTATTAAACATTTAATCATTAATCAATTACGTTTAATGTAAGTTCATGGGTACAAGTGAACTAGGCGTACTAAAAGTTCTTCAAAGCAGTCTAAAAAATAAATTCAATACTAAACAAAATATAGAAAACCAGCCACAACTGTACAACGAAAGAATACTAATATAATAACATATTTATGTCTTATTTGCTCGATAGTCGAATAGATATCGTGTGATCATTTTGGTAATAATGGCGGTAACTGGTAATGTTATTGGACTATATAATATATAATGCTCCGACATGTCGTTTATCTTTATGGTACAATACTATAATATTATTACTAACAAACGAATGACCAATTTTATTACATCGTTGTATAAATATGTAGCTATCAATAAAAATGATATTCTCAACCTCGTTTTTAATCGTCTATAGCTTATTGTGAAGCGTATTTATAGGGTATTTTAATCGATTTTGAGTCTATACGTGCGTATATATATTATCATATTATTGCGGATAATAAACTTGACCAAATAATATAATATGTTATTTACTTGTACCTAAATAATATTACTTTTTGGTAGAGTCAATAATATCATCTGTACTACAAGCGTGGCGATTATATACTCGTGTAAATCAGATTCGAGCAAAGTCCATAATATACATAAGGTGATCGTAGTTTGTTTGTGGAATAATAATAATTATATACCACGCGTAGAATGGTACCTATAATACATATAGTGTACAAATTAAATGGTTGTAAGCACCGCGAACATAAATGTGCATGCGTGACGCTCAAAGAAAAACGTTAAAGTACCAAACTACATATATATTGTTAAATGTAGCCGAGAAAAATGTGGTTGTAATGTCATACACGTACCTATATAGGTTATAAATAATAATTTGTGTCTAACGTGCGCTCTTATGTGTACATCGTAAATCATGTGAAAATGTCTGTACACACGATAACCTGCACACACACACACACACACACACACACACACACACACACACACACGAACCCACGCGAGAAGCACGCACACAAGTACGCATGTACACACACCATCACGAGGACTTAAAGCTTATGACCCGGTTTTTGACAAACGTATATAAAATTGATGCAATTTTATACTATTGTCACCATCATATGTGATCGACGTGAACACCAATACATATTACTTGAGTATTATTATTATATTATAATATACATGAACATACTTTAGTATATAATAATATAGGCGTGCGCACGAGAAATATATATGTTTGTATTTTTGTGTTTGTGTATATATATATATGGATTTGTGTGTGTAATATTATATTATATACTGTATATAGCGAGTACAGACGTATATGTGCGGTTACAATACGAGACGGTTTCAACAACCCTCTTAAAGCAGTGGCTTACATTCGTTGGCTTAACGGTAGACTTGATGTACCGTCGTTAATTTGTTCGATTGGTCGTATAATATAATATAATAACCGTTTGTGTATAATATGTACGTTTGTTGTGGCATTTATACGAAATAATCCAATAACGCTGTTACTGACTGACAGATACCGTAACGTATTTTGACAAAACAGTGTCGAACCGACAACCTGTTCAAATATATATATATATATATATATATATATATATTATATTATACACACGTCGGTGTCGATTTCATGCGGCCAGGTAACCTGCATATAAATCTATACGTACGTATGCCTATACCATAATATGGCTTATGCTTTAACATCACCACAGCCCACAGGTCTCCGACAGAAGCACATAATAATATAATATTATGTTATTATATTGAATAATATGACGTATAATGTAGCCCAGGCAATTCAGCGATTGTATTGTACTAGATGTGTATATACTCATACATCACATATATTATACACCGTCTCGAGGCCTATTGTCGAATCGTTTTCATTCATCATTACACAATTATTTTCATCTGCAGCCGAAGTCGAGTGCGCCGCCGCTGTATTATTTTTTTCTACATCTGCCGTGTTTTGCGTATTTTTTTCGTTTTGTTTTGTTTTATTACGTATCAGCATGAACGCACAAACACTTGACCGCCACAACGTGATTTTTGACGATGGCTTTTACTATTAAACTTTAAAAAATTATTTCGAAAATAAAACCTATTAAAAGTCACCTATACATTATAATTTATATTCTACTAAAAATATTATGATCTTGAGTTTATGGGCTGTAGCTGCTGCAGGATATTGCTCTTCGGTCGTATATATCGAACACGGTCGTAAATATTTGTAGTACGATTGTATACAAAGTATATACCAATAATTACATTTCGTGTGACAATATAACTATTACGTGACACAATAAATTGCAGTAGTTTATATAATATTATAAACGCGTAATGGATTTTTTTTTTAAGTGCCTATAATATAGTGGTTTAATTATAATATATAATATTATGATTTATGTTATATATAGAATACACTTAACGCGACGAGATGCTGATGCGTTTTAAATTTCATTGTTGGTTCGCCTCATTATCTCGTTTATTTTCGTGAATATATATAGGTACCTACTACGTATATAGTACTCGTATATAATATGAGTATAATAATAGCCACCCAATACACACCGTGCGTCGGCCTATTTGATTTGGCCATGGCTGCTAAAAGGGGGCAGGTAAAAAGCTTTCATACATAGTGGTGATGGTGGATGGTGGTGGTGGTGCAAGAGACCTCTGTGTAAACAGGAATTTAATATAGTATAAGAAAACAAGGGGACAGAGTTAAGGGTAAATTTACCTCCGGGGAATATAGAGTAATAAACATGAGCACAATATCACAAGGGCATAATATTATCGGTTTGGATATAATATATATATATATGTACAGGACATACGTAAATATATTATATGGTCAAATATTCCGATAGAACACAAACAATGGACGATTTTTAATTCGATTTTGAAGAAGAATAAAAATATATGAATATGTTGTGCCCGGTTTGAATAGATACGCGTATTTGATTTTACACATAGGTAGTTAATATTATGTATTTATGTCCGTTGTTCGCATATAATATTATAATATAGAAAACTATGATATATATATAAAAATAAAACGATAATGTTTCCAGTACACGAAGTGCAGCAGTATATACCGATATTTAATTAATAGGTACGGTACGCATTACAATTTATAATATAGGTAGTTAGGTACCTACTGATATTGTTTGTTTTTTTAGCTAGACTAGATTTAACTATACAAGCACTAATTATTATTACCTACAGGTACCCATTTAGGGACTTTTTTTCAGTTATAACCGACACCAGAGGAACTAGCTTCCTTAGACTTCCCCGATATCTACCTAGTAGGTATGTAAAATAAATATGATAAATACCAGAATGGCTACTATATATACAGTAGTCGTATATTATATGGACAAAAATTAAAAGAGTATCAAAGTATATAAAAGGACGCCGAACCAACGCGTGGTCTCAGTCTTATATACAAACACGGTAAATTTTCATTCAGCATTACCAATTTTGTGTTGTTATAGCTTAAATATTATAGTTGAACTATTATCAAACTTGAAGTTAAGAATATATCTAGACCCTAGGGCAAAGCGTATAAGTTTTTATTGACGTTTAAATTTTCAAGCTAGTTATTACTTATAACAATGTAAAATGTTACAATTTAGAAATGCTCATAATAATTCAAATATAAATAAAACTATAAAAGCTTATATGAGGTGCCCTACAGATAATATTCTTAATATTACGCGTTTTATTATAAGTCAATTTATTCTAATATTAAAGCTAACTACAAACAATTGGTTCTTTGGAGCCCAAATTCGCTAGGTATGTTGTATAGGTTTGTAACTTCGTAAGACGAAGACAAAACTGAGTACGTAATGTGGGTTCGGTGTCCTCGTAAGGGGTTGTAAAAATTATGTATGCAGACAAACAAAAGTTTGACGGTTATTTGTTTTCGGGTTTTAATGATCAATAGGTATACAATGAATGAAAGAAATACGCTATAAAATCCATCGAGGGCTGTGTACCTACCTATATATATAATGTGGGTACAGAATTTTTATTATACATTATTTTATAGTATAAGATACGTATATAGGTATAAATATTAATATAAGAAAAAATTCATATACATCTCAAGATTAAAATGTATTAATATATTATGTCCATATATGCATTGTTACTACGGATACAAGTACTTTTTCTTTATACATTTGCGTATATATTGTTTATAAAATGTGAATTTAAATATTATGACTAATAAAAATAATGTTATTAGTTTTTATCGTATATCAATACAAACTTTTAAACCTCAAACGTTCTCATTCCTGTGATTGGAATAAAATCTTACAACTAAGATGATAATACAATTATGTACATGTACATGCACTTTTTTATAATACAACGTAGTTGGACATTATATTATAATCTCATTGTTTTGCTGATTATGATAATGTCATTTAATTTGTTTACGGGAGACGTACAGTTTATTTAGAGGCGCATATTATGCGTTATTTACATAATATAACAATGATAATATTATGACTTAAGAGCTGCGAGAAGTATTCTATTTTCGATGGAAATACGTAGGTAACGTGTACCCATACATGAATCGGATTTTAACAAAATACGATTTTATTTTTATTACGTACTAAAGATAATTGAATGATATCTTTTGTGTACGGGACAAGACCAAAAACGACAAAAATCATAAAACGAACATTGTTAGATCTGATGCAGTTCAATCCCACGCCATCATGCTGGGGCGTCCCTAGTAAGGACCAATGGCACTTACATGCGCGCGCACTCTGGTGTATATCAGCATTAAAATATTGATCTTTAAATTTGTGCCCGTGTACCAGGGACTACAGGTTCTTTTCGTGTACAAACACACAGACACGCGCGTTAATATTATATCAAACAAAAGCAGAAAATATTACTTTACTATACAGAATAATTTATACAAATATACGCGTGCACCGTGCATGATGGTCATATTTTTGTAGGTACATAATATAATTTACGCGTATTGCAGCTTATATAGTTAATAACTATAATACTAAATCGAACTGTAGGTACATTCATTTAGCTCTTGGTTTTTTCTTTTTGTCATAAATTATTATTATTCAAAAGCTAATTTAGTATTATTATTTTGATTATGAACAGTATATCTAGTACTATGAACTACCTACTATATCTATGATTTTTATTATTTTTTTTTTTAAATATTTTATAATATGTTCTGCTCATATAATTTTGTGCTCATCGACAAAATATTTCGTTGCAGTCGTTGAAGATTTTAACGTATCTAAACTGCACAATTTCAGTGCTTTTTAGTGTAAGCTAATAACTCTGTAGTCATTATACTATATATATATATATAATACATTTTTATTGTATACACGTCACACGTGTAAGCATAATATACTGATATACCTATAATATATATAGATTATAGATAGGTACCTACATACATATTAGGTATACACCGGGTGATCCATTTAACGTAAAACGCTAATTATTTGAAACCATAAATATTTTTGAAACATATTTTGTACAAAATTGTAAGTCGTTAAAAACAATTTTTTTTAAAAATATATTTTTACTATTTTATATCATCGTCATTTTTAAATTTTTAATTCCTTAATCCAAAAAAGAATATTTTTGGAGTAGATTCTTCGATAATAATCACATTTTACATAAACGGTACCAATGGTACCATTTTACATTATGAAACGTTTAGATGACTGGTACCAATAGTACTCCCTGTAGTCCTGTACCCTGTGCTAAATGTTAGCCCACTACACCGTTCATTAAAACTTATTTAAGTTATAAGTTATAACTATATACCTAGTAAACTACCTGTCAGAAATTTGATTTTTATAGTTTAAAATACTCCAAATAATATATTCTGATTTGGAATATGGAATTAAAAATGTATGTAGCCATTCAAAAAAGTAATAATCTTAAAAATTATAGCTTTAAAAATAATAAAAAAAATAATTTTTCCCCATAAATATTATATAAAATTATAATATTATGAAAGAAATATTTTCATAAACGTTAGTGATTTCTGATATAATGGACATATAATGGATCACCCTGTTCCTATACATATATACTATGTACGATGCGCCTTAAAAATACCAATATGGATATAAACTAAAAACGGTATGATTATATTATAGGTTATAATGTATGTGTGTGTAGACTGTAGATATACATTGTTATACATATCATTATAATAATAATATATAATACACAAAGCGTATAATATGCTGTGCATTTTATTTGTTATTGCGGTTATAATTATATGTATATTGTATAGGAGTATTATAATTATAATTCATAATAAATTACTATTTAGCGATGTGTTTATTCTATAATATAGCCATATAGACACCGTTATAACCATTTATACACATTGTGTACTCAGGGACAAGTAATATAATAATATACACCATACACATACCTATACGTGGGGCCTCATGTTTCGATCTCGTCTATAGTCGTCTGTATAATATTATATTTGTAACAGCTAAGTCGTGTTGGTTGAAATGCTGAAATATAGTCGTTCTACTATGGTTACCGCCGACGTAAGCAACAATATATTGAGTCTAAATAAATATTATAATACCTATATTGTAACTTAACCTGTATTGTTATGCCGGAACAAATAGATCATTTCCGCTGTACCGGTATTCGGCCATTTACGCTGTAATTATCGTTGTAGTGGCGACTTGGCGTCAGGATGTGTGCACAAAGCGATATATGGGTACAAATGGTACAGTGAATCAAAAGGACAAGAGAGGTCAAAGATAAATTTGCCATTTATTTTATAAAATAGCTTGGTAGGAATTTTCTTTTCTTTTCAATAGCCTAAGAAACATATTTGGATAAACCTATTCTACCTTATCTACCTATTATCGAGAGATTCTATGTACATTATTGTTTATGTTTCTTATCTTTTCTTCTCATTTGAATTTCGGGTTGCATAGTGTATACCAAACACAGTCGTTAATACATATACTATTTCGTTTGTTATAATATGACTAATAATATTACCGTCGCCGAACTCTGTTGGATAGACCGAATTTGCGCGTGATCACATTTACCTATATATATGTATATTAATATGTTATATACCTATAGGTAACAAGTCGTGGCGCAGCAGTTGTCGCCGTTATGGCAGTCGGTCTGTTTGCAATGTTTGCACTGCGCGGTATAGTGTAGGTACCTATAAAATAGGTGAAAGAGCGGGTCTTACGCCTGTTCTCTGCACAACACGACAAATACGATAAAATATGTCGTTTACATGCGTGTAATCGAGGTCATTCGTGTACGCCGTCGAATATTGTAAATCACCAAAAATGTAAATACATTTAAATCGAATATGCGATTCGTACGCACTGAGACTGCAGTAGCAGGTTTGGTAATATTATTATGGATAAAAAGTACTATAACTATGATTGGTAACCGTCGATAGATCTAGCCACTTGTCGATAGTACTCGACTTCATACAGGCCCGGGGCCCGGGCTAAGGAATGCCAGAGGGAGCCACGTATCAGGGGCCCACATAAAATAAAGAGACCATTATATATTATAGTACTGTCACCTTAAAATATTGTATTGATTAATAATTTGTACTTGAATACTTTTTGTAGTAAAAATGTTAAATTTTAATATAAACGAGTGATCATAACGAGTGTCAATGTAATCATTATAATAATAATAATACAACTGTTATTGTAGGTATCTAATATGTTATATTATATAAATACGTATACAAGTATTTAAATATAATAAAAATAAAAAATGTACCGATAGTAATGTTTGAAATAAAAAAGTACCTCAGTTGAGCAGAGAGGAGAAAAATAAAGAAAAATATAATTACTAATACTTGGTTTTAGTAACGCCAGCACCGAAAGTTTCATTTTCGATTCCGGTGGAGCGTATAGGTACATATTACAAATATATTGCAAAATTACCTTTTCCAGTCCAGACGTCCAATGGATATAATAAATACATTTTTTTTTGCACGGTGGGTGGAAAAGTTACTTTCTAAATTCCCAATTTGATTAATATTGCTCGAATCTACGGAACCTATCGAAAACCAGGATATAATTTTAAACCAAAAAAAAAAAATGATTAATCATGATGATGACATTACACTTCTCGACTTATAATATTGGATTTGTTTTAATTCAGATGTGTCCACACCCTACGAAGCATTCGTACGGCTCCACGGAGCACAGTTTGAAATGTATGATTGTCTAAAGCCTTAATTCGCTATTGCCGAGAAAATTAAAAAATTTAAATATGTAACACGTTGGCAGTGATGAATGATCTTTAAAGTAGGATCTATCCTGGATTATTATGCCAGCAGTATATAGGTACATAATATTATATACTGATATTTAGTTACACCAATAATCCACCTATACACACCTACGTAATAAATATTAATACATATTATGTCTTATGGTATAATATTATGACTGTTATAGGTATGTGTATAGCAGTGTAGGATTATAATTTGATTTAAAATTTCAGAATTCTAATCGTGATTTATTATGCACTTAAACTCCATTTCTTTGCATACATCCACGAGTTTGAGAGCGTGTTTATCGCAGATAAATATGAAACTCCGATAAAATATAACATTATTTATACATATATTTTATTGGATGTTGGCACAAACAATATACAAAGTACACTAGAACTAAAACTAATTATATTCCTATAGAACTTTAATTATGTTGTTTACTATATATGTAATTATTGTGTTTAATTTATAGGTATAAGTACATATTTTTTCATAGTATAATATAATTATTTAAAAAAAATTATATTAATACTACCATATTATACTATTGCACCAATAAAATAAATAATTGTATTAATTTAAAATTACATACTTACTATATACCTACTTCATTTAAATATTTAATACAAATATTTGTACTCATTTTTGAACAACGTTTAATTTAACTGTTTGGAGCATAAAAATGATACAAACCTATTAGGTATAGATTTAGTTGTATATACCGAATAGTATATGCTCCTACATAGAAGATAAATGATGTATTATGGTAATTAAATGTATTCATATAATCATAATAATATATTAATATATAATATATAAAGGTAATCAAATTGTCTATGTTTAACATCTTTCTGTAGTTATAACAGGTTGGTTATAATATTTAGGTGAACAACATATAATACTATATAGGTACTATACCTATTATACTGACAACAGATATACTGCACATTATGGCATGTTAAAAATAATAGGTACATAATAATTATTATTAAAGGTATACAATGATTTTTTTTTTTTACGTATCGGAGTTTTCATCGAGCAATAATAATAATATTTATTGGTATAATATACCATTAACTCATGGATAAACTGCTGTTTCCTAACGTAATTTTTAACGAGTGAAGTATAACCACATTATTTAAAATAAATTTATAGGGTAAGCCATACGATGGAATTTAAATCGTTGACAGCGTTTCATTAGACTCTTTTGTATACACTTGAATCAACAAACTTCTAATGTACTTGCCAGATGTAATCATCACACCTGTATTTGTTCTCCTACCACCCCTCTCATCTATATTATCTGACTACTGACTATTCATCAATTTTTAAACAATAATTTTGGGTTTTTTTCATGTTTATGTTTGAGTGAATGTGTGTGTGTCTCATTACGCAGTGTTTATTATATCTAGGTTAAGTCACCGTATACGCCCGTGCAATATGTTTAGGTACACGCAATATAATATGTAGGTGCCTACATGCATACTATTATATGCACGGTTAGACACAGCACCATAATATATACTTACAATAACTAGTCTATTGTAGCGAACGTACAATAATAATTCAATTCGTACAATATGACACGCAGTTTAAGCATCAACGGTAAATGAATGGGTATAGTTAAGAGGAGTACCTATTATACCAATTACACAGCGTCGTAAATAATATACATAACAGTCATAAGCCGCACGAACATGATATACCTATATTATATTATATTTATATATTATATAGTCACATAGATGGAACTTGTTTGGAGCTCAGGGGTGGGGAAACCATTGGTCCGCCCAAAACGTTAGAATGTATGTACGATGTGTAATAAAATTATATGAAATACATTGCCTGGTACCTGCCTATACCTTGTCCGGATTTTGGTCAACTCCTTAAAATACCGTTTTGCCTGAGCAGGGCAACACGTTGTCCGGTTAAAGAATAATTTGACCATTCTACATTTGGCATTGTAACTTTATAGGTAATTATAAACTAAAATGAAAAATATGCACTTAATTAGCACACAGATGAGCAGTAATATTATAATATCCGGACAACGTATAAATCCACATTGTTCGATATTCCCCTTTTACCGTAAAGTATAATATAATAAAGGTAGGTAGGCATACTGCACTATTCTCGAAAAAGTAAATTTTCATATTCTATATAATATACATAAAAAAAATATTATCTTTTAATATCACCGACAATGTCAGCGGTCTAGTGCTTACTTGTACGTCTTAATACCTCAATAATTTCCTATAAAAATGTATTTAGAAATATAATATATCATATTACACGATGTGGGAGTATTAAACATGTAGGAACATAATATTATTATACGAGTTTCACTTAATGGAATCACATATTGCTGAAGGTTATTTTGATTCTATTAACCGGTCAAGTTCATAAGATATATTTTTTTAATTATCTTTTATTATCAATATTATTCCATATAATACTTACAAATGAAAAATATCCGTCTAACCGCTCTGCTGTTCTTGCAGTAGTTGTTGAGTGGGCCAATGTAATGGAGTGTACATAAATTATTGCAATATACGATGGAAAACGAATCTGAACTAAAACGGTCCAACTTTTTGGTAACCAAGGTTACCAATCCATTATTTAATATTACATTTTTAACAAAGTTTCGTATTTTATCCTCTAATTACTTTAAAAAGGACTGAGAATTTTCAATTTTAACTCTCCAACAGTAGGTACTAACTAGATCTAATTCGATACCTGCAAGGACCTCTCTCAATATTTATGATCGGAGAATTATACGCAAAAATAAATAAATAAAAACACACATCATTGTAAAATCAATACCTATACATGCTCGGTATCTAAAATATGCAGGTTAATAAAAATTAAGAAATGTCAGTTATTAGTTGCATTTAAATCACATCGCCTATTTATTTTCCATATCAGCCTAAAATTACATAATTACGTTAAGCTATATAATATAATGGTTAGTATTAAAATCAATTCTGATTTTAACTTTAAACTATGTTTCGTAGAGACATTAATCTATAATATTAAAGCCATATAATAGTGATGATTCAATTACGACCGGCCAGTGCACTGTGATTAAAATTAAATTTGACATTAAAACAGTGTGTTTTAGTTTAGGTCTTTATTTTTTGATTCAATAAATGGTTGATTCGGTAAGCTAGTGATCACGTTAAGTCGAGCTCACTGTATTACGTTTGCGCAATGACAATACTATTATCATTCACTGCGGTGTATAAATGTTGTCGTTAGACAACACGCCGTTGTGGACACAATACTCGGTGTATAAATATGTACGGATAAAGTACAACAACAATCGTCTATTTATTCTCGGCGGTTTGTGATTTGTTTTTTTTTATAAACTTTTGCAGACACTATATTAACATTATGATATGCTAATAGTGACAAAGTCCAAATATATGTTTATCCCACCGACTCGTACGCGCGTGTATACCTAATACAATATTTGGTTTGAAATCAAACACAATTATTAAACCCAAAACGATATAATATTATTCTTACTATACTATATTATCATCATTATATATACTATAGTCCGACACGATTTTGTTAATTTATACAAACGCACAACTATTTCCAGCGTAGGTAGGTATATATGAGATAATACGACGCGGTTAATAAATAATATAATATTACGATCACTATACAGTATATAAATATTACCGAAAAAAGTATAAACTTCTACAAGCGGGCGTTGGCTGTTTGAAAATCCTATTTACCCGCCCTTAAGCGACGGCTCCGCATGCTCGTATATGTATTATTCACATTAATAATATATATTATGTACACACACACACACACACACAAGTATAACGTTTATATTTTGTTTTCGACGCAAACACACTTAATAATAACATTGATTCGGTAAATTTGGGTATATATACCGCCGCACATCGATATATATTACTGCAGTGACATTGCGGCCAGGGGGGAATATTATGTATAGGTAACCGTCGTGGTGTTTTGTGTACTTGTGCCGTTGTACTTTTCAAATGGATGTTCTTTGCCAAACATCAATATTTGTCCGCAATAAACCAGAAACGAACCGCCGCCGCCGCCGCCGCTGCCCAGGCCAAGTGCACGCGGAGGGCTCGCGCACATCACGCGACGCGAGAAGAATGCGCGACGGAGGCGCGGCGTCGGCGCTAGATTGCCGTACTTACACGGTACATACCGCGGTACACGGCCGTCGTGGTACCCAACCCACACCCTTTAAAGCACCGGCATCGCCAGCAATTTATAACAATAACTTTGATAAAATCGGTCGCCGCTGTCTCGTTGCGGTATTTAGGTACTTTGACGACTGCACCCTCCTATCGGTGATGGTTGGTTTCCCATCAACCGATATAGAATTTCCATAACCTGACTGAATATGATACGTGGGTTGGTATAAGTGCAGAATACGCTGCACCAGTGCTGGTACACGGAAGAGGGTCCGGGTTCAGCATCCCCTCCCCCCAAGTCCCAACCGCAACTTGCAGGGTAGCACTTCATTTTGAATACAACAATCTGTATTAAATTAGTTTAACTTGGATAATAAATTCTATTAACATATTAAACTATCGTCGTAATTATTTATAATGTAATATTTCAATGCATCTTAATTCTAAAAAATGTAAATAAACATAATGAATCGTGTGATAAATTGGAACTCCCTCGAAAAATAATTCTGGTTACTTATATATTTATATACTTGTGCCTATACGGCTATACCTTCCCTAGATATTATATGTTAAACAATATGATTAATTGTTATTTGCCCTGAGACATGCGTACATGGCCTCTGCGGTGGCTTACTATAATAATATCATATCATAATCTCGCCATTTATCGAAGTAATATGTATTGTGTGTAAGTACATATATATTATAATATATATATAGGGACCTACGTGCCGGAAGAATATTTCATTTCCTCGAGCTAGCGTACTGGACGAGCTCGTACTGTGTCTATATGTATAATATGATATAGGTATGACATGTATTATTTTCTCTCTCTCTGTGTGCAGTGTCGTTGTCGCACCACGCACGCAAAAAAGGTCTCGTGGAGAAATAAAAAGGCGAGAAAAACATATACAAATATAAAACGATCGATTCGTGTACGACGACTGTAAGCTGGGTTTTTGTTTTTTAATGAAAACTCAAACAGTCAAACAGCGCGCAAAGTACAAATATTATAAAAGCACAACAGCGTGCAATAACACGCAGTGGGTACAATATACCTATACATATATTTATATTACAGTATTACCTATAGGTGCCATTTACCTGTAGGGTATAGTGGAGAATTTATCGAGTATTTTTGATGGTATTTTGAGGTTCAAACTCGGGATTGACATTCTTCGTTATGAGAAAACAGAAAACCCGCGAGTCATACAACGTCCCTCCACACCTCGTACATACATATTATATTACATTTATGCATAGAACTAAAATATAAAATATCGTAAGAAAATCGAAAAATATAACGTCATTGGTGTCAAGCGTCATGGATATACGCAATCCATCTCGAGGTATCGTTATAAATGTACAACTTTATAATGTTAGGCAAATACCACGTTTCTGCAATAGGTTGAAATTTAAAAAAATCTTAATTCCATCATCATGGCTATAAAGTTTGAATAACTATAATCCTATTATATTATGTCATCAAACATTTTACGTCAAACACTCATAAAAAATGTATGCGATAAACTTTATTTTCAACTTCAGTAATAACAAATTTATAACACACCAGGAATCTTGTATTACATTTTCGGTTTTTTTTAATGGTAATTCAAAATATCTATAAATAGCTCAAAAAGAGCAAACAAATTTTTTTAACTATCCCTTGTCTAGAAAATTTAAAAGTAAATTGTCAGTAAAAATTCAAGTTTTATAACAATCATTTCTTTTAAATTACAATAAAAATCGATTTTGTTGAAAAATGTAGGTGTTTCTGTATACCCATTTTTCAGGAATTTTTTTTTCAAATTGTTTTGAAAAGTAACTTATGAATTTTTACTTTTTATTTTATCTCTTAAGTACAAACTAGATCTAAACTGCAGCTAGCGGAAATCCACCGTAGATAAATATTGAAGATTTTTACTTCTCCTGATATATAAGCTGCATGGTGTCCGCACTCCGCAGACACATAATTAGGTAAATAAAATATTAAAACGAACGCGCATCATTTGTATAACCTACAATAGATACTATCATCGGTACGATCAGATTCAAAAAAACATTAATACCACTCGAGATGTTTAAAATAATCCAGAATCATTCTGGATATTTTATGTGATTTATATCAATAACCGTTTATCGTTGTACTATGTAATAGCTGACTAGATGTCCGATGCTTTTTCATGGGAATGTTTTTCATGGCACCATGTATATACATTAAACATATAGCTATAATATAAACCATCCCGATAAATTTCAGTTTATGGACTCTACAATACATAACCTACACAATGTAATCCGTTGGCAATATTATATACTAAGTATCATGCCGGTAACAGAGTGTTTAATACTGTTTACACTTTATAGTTGTTAAAATATATATTACATACAGGGTGATTCGCCAAGCATACTCATCCATATTTTTATCTTTAATAGGTAGGTAATGAATTTATTCAATTTCTGATTATTGGCATTTTTAAATACACTTAAAAACCATTTATTATTACTCAAGGAGTGTCCTGTGGCGGTACAAACTTCTGTTTTTCAAATGAGAACTTATTGTAAATTATTAAATTTTGTTTCAACCTAAAATTTGGCCTTAGGTCACTTTAAAGTTTAAATTAAGACCTTTTCGATCCTCAGGTGGGGCATTTCCACAATTTATATAGATGATCATTACGTCTGTAATATATTAAACGTATGAACAATATATATAATAGTCTTTAACAAATTAAAAATGTTTGTAATCTTTTGCTGAAAAGTTATATACAAAATATAATATCGATAAAATATCGTAAGCTATTGACTATTGTTAATAGTAGGCAATTCTTAATATGGTTTTATTCACATTAAATTACTATACTACTAGCTGGTGGCTGGTGCAGTTATGCAGATAATAAAAAGCAAAATAATCGCCACGGATTATACAATTTATGGAGTATACTTATTTTTACAATTGTATATTTATTATGTATACTGTTTAAAATAATTCTTTGATTTCAATAACATTTCGTAAAAGTATAATTTATTTAAATACAAAAATATATTCTTAATCTA
The DNA here is from genome assembly GCA_949089665.1 of Macrosiphum euphorbiae. Classification (NCBI taxonomy): domain Eukaryota; kingdom Metazoa; phylum Arthropoda; class Insecta; order Hemiptera; family Aphididae; genus Macrosiphum; species Macrosiphum euphorbiae. The sequence goes on from CARXXK010000002.1 coordinate 98,842,169, forward strand.
CATTTTTTATTCCTAATGGAGTACCTATATAATACTTAAAAGTAAAAGCAAAAGTAAAAGTAACCCAGTAAACGGACATAGAAACATCTAGAAGGGACGGTTTATAGGATGAAACGGTAGAACCAAATATTTTAAGTTATCCAGCCAATATTGATGAAATAGCGAAATAGCGTGTAGGTAGCTTATATTTTTAATTTTAATTTGTTTTGTAATGGTTTTTGTATAAATATATAATGACGAAAGTCTAAAATATAATTATATTACTATACTTTTTACCTATCTAATATTAAAAAATTGAATGTCTTATATGTTTAGTATAATACACTTTAAGTTTATTGTACAGGAAAATTAAAAATATTTAACATTATTGGAATCTGCACACAATAATTATTATTACAATTTTTAAAATGTAATATGTTAGTAGGTTTTTAAAAGTCTATCATCTTGCTTGTATCATCTTGTATTTAGTTTAAACACTCTGTAGAGATGGTAATATACTATATTATAATACAGTATCTATATATCATAATATAGCCTTAAAAATAAACTATAAGGCAGTTGTATTCGAATAAATAAACTAATATTACTTTTAAATTTTAAGCAAATTTGAATTTAAGTTAAAACATATTAATTTTAATAATTTGTTTTGAAAATAATGAAAATCAAAAGATAGAAGTGAATGAACCTTTTGATGCCAATGTAAATACTAACTTGGTGTGATTAAGTTGTTTGATATCGTACTGAACTAAATACTAACAAACTAATAACTAATGCAAATATATAAGGAGATAGAACCGATTTACATAATATACCATACGTGTGTCTTATTTATAAGTTTTACCCAATCGAGTTAATTCCACACTAGATTAGTGACTGCATCAAAACAAATACCAATGAAGTCAATATTAATTTATAAATTAATTCTATAGAATTATTTCTATGTGAAATGTGAATTGGCACTTTTTGTTTTCAGGCCACAGCGTTTTGATGAAATAAATCAGTCACAAAAAAAAATTAATCACATGGTATAAATAATAGTACTGTGCTCTGTGGCCTCTGAGTTTATAATTATTGTAAACATTTTATAATGTTAAGACTTAAACAAAATAAACAGTTACATATTGATATTATATTTGAAAGAAGTTCAATTCAGATGCATTCATACTCATGTTGTATAACAAATATAATATGTAGGTATGCTATACTTACCTAAATTACTTATATAAATACGATATTCGTATATTATTGTTATTGTGAAGGATTGTTCCTTACCACATGTTCAATTAGATCATAAATATTGAAGTTTATTACGGGGTTTTTTTTTTTTGTTATTTTTAAGTATCTAGGCGTTTTAATTTTTAATAATATTCAATTGAATAAAATCTTCACTGTAAGTCTGTGACAGTATAACATCAATACATTTAACTAGTTTCACTAGGGATCTAAACTAAGGAACTGGAGCCAATTATAAATATAATTTATGATAAAAACAAATAAAACTATTAGAAATAAATGTTAGTTTACCTTTTAATCGGTAGAATTTTTTGATTAGGGTTATATTTTAGACTCTAAATCTAGTGGAGCGATGAATATATTGACTTCACAATGATGTGATCTTTTTATGTCCAATATCCAAATACACTTTTTGTAATAGAACAAAATATGCTTGAATCTTCCACTTCAATAACTTTTGTGGTATAGTAAAATGGGTATAGTTAGTAATTTGAGTATCGACACAGCATACAAATATTTCATAATTATGGGAAAAATATTTTCAGGAAAATAATATAGTTGTCAAAATATTTTAAAATGTTACTTAAATAATTAGGAAATATTTTAGTTATATTCTTTGGCCAAGAAGTTCATATTTTTGAAAATGTTTTATAAAAAACATTTACAAAATATGTTAATCATATATTTTCAAAAACATTTTTACGGAAACTTTATAAAAATATTAAGTAAACATTTTTATGCAATCATACAGTACAATATTTTGTTATCATGAGAAGAAAATATTTATTAAATATTCATTATTCAGGCACTTTAAAATATTCACAAAATATTACCCAAATGCTGCGTGGTTAAGCAGTGATAGTGTGACAACGTGTGGTGCGGAAAGTAACATTTTTCTAAAAAATTACTGGACGAGCTTAATAATAATAATAATATATAAATTGAAAATCACCGTTATCGAAATAACTCACACACACAAACGCACACACACCGACACACCATATATATATTATTATATATTATCGATTTGTCGTGTTTTGTTGTCTTTGTGACTCAATATATAAGAACGACATGACAAAACACACACACAAACAGACCGCTGCTGCTCGACACAGCTGTCTTGAAGCGTCGGCGATCACTACCCCTGCACACCCCCTCACTCACACACACACACACACACACTCACTCACGTCGTTGATAACGGTGTTGCGGCTGGCGGACAGGGTGGTTCACGATACTCGCGCCGTGTTATTATTACGGCGCAAACGTCCAATATCCGACGATTCTCCTCTCCTGTGTACTTATACACACACACACACACACACACACACATAAATATATATTGTGTGTATATATATATCTCACCGTACTTGTACGTACAATTTGCAGAGAACCCCGCATTACGCCCCGCACTCAGACGGAGGGTCGTCAAGTTCGCGTACTGCACGCCAAACGCGGCGGCGGCTACGGCTACGACGACGTTTATACAAGTCATACAGGGGTCGTGACGGGGAGTGTTTGCAAACATTCACAATCGCCCTACACGCACAAACGTATATATATGTATGCACGCACACACGTCGCTTCTCTCTGTGTCTCGGTCTCTCTTACACGACCAGCGCCCATAATGTCCTGCTGGCTTCTCTGTCGGGCACACGCACGCGCATACCTTACACTATAGTACGGTATAATATAATAAATAAATATATACCTACTTCCGCCGTGTGTGTGTGTATCTTCCCATTGTACACACCCGGTGCCCATCACCTGGATTGTGCTCGCTTGTTTGTCGCGCGCGGGAACGTCGCTGGACATCAGTATAATAATATCCCGCCCTATATAAATACGATTTTAAATTCGTTAAACATATATTATAAAAATTTATATTATATTATTTTTGTTGATGTTTTTGTTGTCGTTGTTGCTGTTGTCGTTATATTTTATATAGGTTTCGACAAAACCGACGAGGATCGACCCGAATACGACGCGGCGGTATAATATTATATTATGTATTTATGTGTGGCAATAATGTGTATATAAAAATTTTATTATGCCTGTACACCAGAATAAATACCGTAACGTCTTGTTCGACGTGGAACAATTTAACTAATTATGATATTGATTCTGTATAACACTATAACGTGTGTTATGACGGTATTACATATATACCTAATACAGTATACCTACAATACAAATTATAATCAGTCTATATTATAATAGTCAGTAGAGAGTAGAGACAACAAAATATAATATTATAAATATGAATCGCAGGGATCGTAATTATTTATTTTATAGTAAAAATATTTACAATAATATGGTAAATTTGGTAAATTAGTGTGTAACAAATGAGTATAATACTCGTACAGTCGTACATGCGTCTTTGAATGTTTTCTCAAACCATAATATCGTATACCCATACCGGTATGGTATTGGCACGTTGAAAATACCTATATATATTTTTCGTTTTTATATATGAATATAGTTGGTTACCTTTGGCAGTAGTGGCCATTGAGATTTGGGAGTATACTATATTAGGTGCGTGCACGCGGGATATGCTGCAGGATAGCGCGCGTGCTTGCATAACCTGCCAGATATTTTTTTTTAGTGAGTACATGAACATGTTCCCAAAATAACACTTACAAAACCAAAATATCTATGGGTACCCAATGTTTACGACATAATTTATGTGATGAGAATTATGAAATTATAATAATTATATCCTTTTTTTTCAATAAAAACGCGTCTTTATACAAATATTTTTTTATTTTTCAACCTAAAAAAATGTCGAAAAATCTATTATTATTTATTTTCTAGTTAAAAGAAGTACTGTAATAATAACACATATTTTTAAGGTAGTGAAATGAGCATATTATATTATATTATTAGGGAGGACATTATGTCAGACACATACCCTCCGACCAAAGACAGCGCACGCCTATGTTTGGGATTAATTCTCAAATATGTATTTACATAATATGGATTACATAATACACCGTTAACACATCACGCATAATATAACATTATAAAAACGAATTAATATGATCAGTTATAAAAGATACCATAAGTACTATATAATTATTATAGTCTATAGTTTGTTTGCGAGGAAATTGGTAGCGACAATAGATTTAATGGGGGCGAAGATAGAGTCTAACTATATTCTACAATCATTAAATTACTGAACGCACAAGTGCACAAAGCACAACAACATTGTAAAGTGTCATTTTCAGATATAAGAAGGCACTTAGGCACTAATAATACTACAGATGTTATATAGAAACAATGGTCATTACACTCATTACTCATTAATAATTGATAATATCATTCTATTTAATAACCTTTGTTTTTATACATAAACAATTATAATTTATATTAATTATATTACGCAATTACATCTCATCTCATCAACTATAATAATAATGTCGTTTTAATATAATGTCAAGGAATTAAATATTAATTTAATCAAACCTCGTGGAAAAAACAATACAATTAATAATATAATTAAGAAACAGCTACAGTTGTGACTACTAACTGTTTATTTAACGTTTTGGTAAATGGTGAAAAAAAAATGGTTTTAACAGATACGCGGTTGTTTGTTAACGTATAATTTTACATTGTTGTACAACTATACACAATACACGTATACCAATAAAATAATAAAAACAGTAACATTTTATAGGTATATGCACTAAGACTTAGGTACATTTTTATAACATGATTTTTAAGTTTTAGAATATTAATATAGCATTAGTATGTAATATGTGTACAAAGCTATACTAATCGGTAGGTAGTAACTAGTAATAAAATATACTTAGTATGTAATATGAGTGGTTTAATTATAAAGTGAATTAGATTATACTTTATATAGTTTTGTTTACAATAATCGTATACTATTCTTATTTATCAGCTGAATCTCATAGATCGTATTTATAATTACCATTCACCAATAAGGTACCTACATTAAATATATTTACATTTATATCAAAACACAACAGTATATTATACAATTTAACTGTTTGATTTTACCTTAATAGATTATAATATTAAGTGCTCAAAATTAATGACACCTGCTGTAGTAATCATTATTGAGTGAAGGCGCCGAGAATAAATGCAAACATACATAGAAAATCAACTAATATAACATAGTAGGCATAGGTACCTATATATAATATTTTTCACAAATACACACAAGTAGGTAGGTACACTATACACTTACCCACATAGTTACACTATATACAATATGTACCTATGTGATGTACCTGTTCATAAATTATAGTATTATATACATTAAATATCAATTATTCGCATTTCATTATGTGTTAAGTTAATCAAATTGACTGATATTGAGTATATTATATCTATATACCAGTAAAAACATAAGAACAAATGATTACAGTGTTTAAAATAAATATACACGTATTGACATATAAAAATATAATATTTGTCTGTAAACTATAGTATATTAAGCATACAAATTGACAATTGTTAAGTATAAAGTATTAACTCAAACAATAATTTGTAATGCTTTATTTGCAATAGTTATAATGGTGTGTATAATATTTTAAACACACAAGTCTAACACATCTATATTGCTTTGTTAAAATTATAATTGAACCTATTATGGTACATACCTAATGTACGTATACTGTGCTTCTTGACTTTACGTTATTATGACAATATTATTAGGTAGATACAAAGATACGTTATGTGAATGATTGTGGGAAACTACAAACATCGGAACAAAATACATTGTTATAATACATTTTAATATATTTTCCTTAGTAGAACAACAATTTTCTGTGGTGATTTACAAAGTGTATAAAGTAAAAATAAAACTACTTAATTTTTTTTATAAGAATAAAACAAATTTACAAATGCATAATTCAACGTAATAAACATTAAATAGTACTATAATATAGTATAGTATAATATATTTTTATATAGTATAAGTACTTACTTTATTAATTTGTAGGTAACTATTTTTTTGGTTACTTTAACCGACGGCTAACCTACATAGTACATAATATATAATACCTATATATTGCATGTACAATTGTTTTAGGTTAAGTTTAATTATTAAAAAAAAATAAAATAGTTTTGACCTTACAATGGTGACCAAAGTTTTTTATTGTTTAAATTTAATATTTAATCAAGACACCTATTTCCATTTATATAGGATCAATGTTTCCACGACTTTTATGGTTACTACGTAGGTAGGTATATATTAAAAAACGGTATCTTCATAAGTTGACATTCCGTCCTCAATACTTGCCCACGTATAGATGAAATTGTCAAACAAACTGCATTTCAATTTTAAACATGTAGATAAAACAAAAAAACTTTTGAATTATGACGGTGAACTTAAAAATAATTAATTTTAATGAGTATAGCTACACTGCAGTTCATATTTAACGTAATTAATTCAATTTCACTCAGTTACTTGTCGTTTAATTCTTTGTCTAAAATGTGTATAAGTATTAAGCATATATGATATAACTTTGATTCATAATGTGTAAAATAATAAAACACATTAAAGCTGACTTAATAAAACCATTGTAATAATTTTGTTACCTTTGGGTAATACGTGTAATATATATATATGCACATAATCTCCTTTTATAGGGATTATTTGTTCGTGGTCATTGCATTGGTGGTTGTTATCTAATCCCTCACGTTAGCACCTTTTAATGTAGTTGGTATTTTGATCCTATTAAAAATATGATCACCGCGGGTATTAAGGATCCCACTTTTAATTTAAAATTATTACGATATGTATAACATAAACCGTGGTTTTTTAATTAACTTGTGGTACCTATACCTAGTTGTTTATAGTTACCCATAAGATTATATAATGAGATTATTATATTATGTATGCAACAAATAATTATAACTGTGTATTGTAGAAAACTAAAAACGAAATCACCAAAAGATGAACAGTTGCTGAAAATATTGTAATAGCTAATAACGAATTAATTTTAGATTTGCAAAGATATGCGGAATCGCTATTGGCTTGACCCGCAATAGTAGGTATCAATATTAAAATTTGAATAATTCTTGATGTCTATTGGTATTAAAAACCATATTATTCAAAAAAGTTTCAGTCATATTTTATACGATATACTTGCAAGTTGCAGGTAAATATTTATAATACCACTCATATTACCTATATACCTATATTATAATACCCACGGCGCCTATTTCATGATCGATGAGATATCATAGTCACATAATATTATATTGTCATCGTGATATTTCGAGTAATATATTATTATATTATTAATAAAGAACGTTTTATTTCTTTTTTTTCAAAAACGTTATCTGTGGCGGTGCTCCGCCGCTATATCATTACAAAGCGTATAATAATATAATATACGTATACTACGATCGTGCGGCGTGTGTGTGTGTGTGTGTGGGTGAGCTGACGAGATAATGTGAATCATTGGGTAAACACCAGGCGGCACCCCATGCAACGGTGGCGTCGTCGACGTCGGCCGGCGGGCGGGGTTGCGGGAGTGTTGATGATGGATGGGAGAGGGAGAGAGCTCGAGTGAGAAAGCGAGCGACAGAGATAAAGATAGCACTGCCGACGCGTTATCAACGATTATTATGACCCGACTTTCCGAACGCGTTGTATTTACGCGGTGATTAGCTCTTATCATCCGCGCGCCTCACCTATACAGGGCCATTGTTGGTGGCGGCGGATAACGCTCGGTTGACGGATGTCGTTTGTTAAAACCGTCGCATGACTACGAAACGCTACAGAAGATTAGTTAACCCTACGCACACACACAAACGCACGCACGCCAACTTGCATACACGCTATCGCACGCACACACACTCACACACGAAGCACGCCTGACACACACTCTCACTCACTCTCTCTCCGTCTCACACAGACACTCATAAATTACACACAATATTATACACCTATATATCTATGTGTTTACTTATGTAAATATACCACTCGGATGTATATTATACACATATAGATATTATATACCTACGGTAACTGGCGATTTTTAAATAGCTACCAGTACCTGTATTATAAATTATATTAATATATTGTATAGGTGTTACGTAACACTCTGCAGGTACCTAGTTATCTAACACCTATAGAACTATTTAATAATATCACTGTCACTATAATATACAAAATAATATGAATGCGCGTTTGTTTGTAATCTTGTACTGTTTTCCAAACGGTTGACTATTACATCACATAGGATACCGTATTACAATATTCATATGTTCATATACCTACACAGCCTACTGTAGACTGGCTATGTCATGCGTAGAAGCATGTAAAGCGGGTACCTAAATATTGTTCAAAAAATGTCCGAGTACCTACCTATATGATTATTTCTAATACATCATAATATGCAATCGAACGCATAATATATTTTAATAAGTCATAATAATATAATGTGTTGAATTCGAGTTATATCAGTAAGTGCTGTAAATGTCTGTAATATGCATACGAATATACGATATAGCTGTCTAGTACCTACCTATACTTAAACCTATAGGTAGCTTGAGAGGTTCACATATTCGTTAACGGTGAAAATAATAAATATAGGAATGTGACATTGATTATTAATATTAACAACTAATGGTTTTTTAAAACGAAAATATTCTTTGCTCTTTAAGTAGTACCTTCATATGATCTGCTAAGTCCACAAGAGTAAGTAAATATCGGCGCCTCGCATTTCAAAAAGAGCACATGTTATTTACTTACTCGAGGAGACTAAATGAACACAATCCTGCAGTAACATACCCGAAAGCACTTTTACTAAATTCAAGAAAATTGTAATACCTACTTATTTATCACAAAAAGAATAATATTAATAATACAAAACATACCTTGTACTACTTAGATACGGCGTATTTATAGTAATTAAATACTAAACTCTATTTTCCTTTATTTCATATAACTAATTTTAAATTCATATTGTTTTTTAAAAAAAATTAATAAAAACTCAGAATTAAAGATATTTAATTTAATTATAACTCAACAATCAAGTATGCTCTTTTTATTCTATTTTTGATGTAGATTTAGAAAAGTACTCTTATGTGTGCTTAGGTTAGATTACAGTAAATAAAAACAATAAGTAATCATATATTACCTAGGGCTCATGGAATTCATGGAAATTATATAGATTGCTACATTTTTTTTAATGTTTTCTTTTAAATTTCACCGGTAGGTAATTACCTACTTTTTACCTGAAAATATTATTTTAAATTTTTCTTGACAATTACAATCAATTTGAAATGTTGATTTGACTATAGAGTACATGAAATATAATAAATCTAATTTTCAATAGATTGGAAGATTTTTTAACCAAAGATTCGACCCGCAAAAATGTACACAAAGACTGAAACATGCTCAAATAAATCCCCACCGTGGTAAAACCAATGTATCACAAAATGTTCACACACAGAATCTAAAGTAACCGAAATTAATTTGTAAATATTGTGTTGAATAAATACAAATATTTATGTAACGAGTATATATTTACCAACGTTAAGTCCTCGTAGGTATACCTATACAATAGCGTAATTGTATGTGCTGAAGTATTCCCTGATAACAATTCACATCTCATCATCTGTAGCTGCAGTAGATAATACCTATGGATGAAATTAACAAAATTAAAATTTGTGAACATTTCGATATCAAATTTTACATTTCTCTTTGACTTTTCGAACACCGTGCGGCTATTATTGTGGTTAAATGCATCCGTTTACTTTTATGTCTCCGGTATTCCAAACACGGCTGACAGAAATTTATGATCTCATTGTACTCTCTTTGCATCCGGCATTGTCATTACTTATACATATTGTATGTCCAACACGTATTATTATTATTATTATTATTATTATTACCATTGCGGGGTTTCGCGTACAAAAGTAGGGTGGCGATCTACAATTGGCCGTAAAATTCGTACCCATTGTGTCGCTATAAGCTGCGTTTATAATCGGCGTACATGTAATAGGCTAGTTATATCAGTTTAGCAACAAGAAGTCATCTCCACGCGTCGTTATACTGACACATTATTATATAACAATATCAAACGGGAAACGCACAACGTTTCATTATTTGTCATTTGACTACAATAATACATTATTGCTACCCGTGTTTTGTAACCAGATTAACTTTTGCGTGCATGTTGAAAATCCGACTATACATCATATTGACAGAAAAATACAACAGGAACAAAACTGATGCATAAAAAGTGTTGGTCTCACATACCAGGTGTTTTCATTTACAAGCAATATACATAAATAACATTGTATTAATAACGTTTATTATTTTTCAAAAACCCTACACAACGAAAGAAAAGATACCTACACATTGCTGCAGTACCTAAATGCCCCCATATACACCTATAAAAGTTTTACATTATACACCATATTATTATTACGATTTACGTTTATGTATATTGTATATACCTATAGGAGGTTCAAATTCTTAATTATTGCCTAATTATTTTTTAAGGGTAATTCGTATAATCTATGTCATAAAATAAACATATATTTGTTCACCTATAATAAAACCATATCATTAGCTCATTGTTTTTATGATTTTTATATTTACCTGATAATTCGAATCACTATAATAGTTGACATTTTAAATCACAAATAAAGATAAATTTAGTTTTAAGTCTCTATTTATAATATATATATACCTATATATATATATATCCAGCAATAAATTAAATTATCATATTTTAAGCGTATCTAGCATGTCCTAGCTAATAGTTTTACTTTATATAATGGGTAGACATTGTTAGCTACTAATATACTATATTACTATTTTCTAAATGATTTTAATTTTTAACATTTAAATTTAATTACAAGATTTGGAATTTATAAATACATAATAAACTAAGTAATTACAACAAAATAATAAGATACATATAATATTATTATATAGAACAGTTTTATTTAATATTTCAATTTAATTGATCCAATTATCATACATCGCTCTCATTAGTCTCTACTCCCTATCGTTGGTCTTATGGTATTTACTATTAATTCATACTAAACATTGGTGTATTCATTATGGAAAATCATAATGAAGGTACAATTTATTGAGAACAACTTGATGCATGCATTTTAATGTGATCATCTCTTAATAGTATTTAATATTTTTTATAGTAGGTAGGTAGGAAGTAGGTACCTCACGTTGTTATTTGGTATATACTTAATTGTTTATTTAATGAGTGATTTAAAAAAAAACGTTCACCAAACATTCTTGATAAAAACTACTGCGATTACCTAGTAACTGATATTATATGTTTATTTTTTTATTTAAATTCTTATACTTATTCTATTTTAAAATACGTATCACACAATCACGTATACAAAGTACAAACTAAAATCATTTAACACGTTAGTTATTTATTATCAACTAATTATTTTTTGACGATTTCATTATAGCATCTTTATATTATTTCCATAAATACTTACCTCCATGACTAGTAATAGTATATAACCACGATATCGAATATATTAATTGGTTGGTAGCTTAGAGTTTTCAACACAAAGTAGTAGGTAAAATCTTACGAATTAATATACGAATTTATTCGATAAATTTGTACTTTTCAAAAAAATGTGTCTATTAAACTATTTATAATTCTTATTTAGTTTACTAAATAAACGATTTTATATTAGTAATTAATGATTTTAACGAAAAATTGAGGGTATAACTTTTTTTATAAAGATTTCAGATATATATTATACTATTCTAGTACCTATATATAGCTTTGGAACTTTACAAGTGTCACTGTACTTGAAAAAATTCAAAATATCTTTTACTTATAACTTGTATAAGTAGTATAATAAACAAAAATATAATAACCAGATAAATGTAATCAGAGTTTTTGCTTGTTTATTCATTAATGATTATGATTTTTATAAGTAGGTAGGTATATTATACTACAAAGCATCAGCAGAAGTGTCGACGTTTTTTTTTTTTTGGTGAAAATCAACTGATATTATTTTTTATTTTAGAAGGTATAATATACCTGGTATATAGACACCTAAACTTAAAATAATAATTATCTTTTTAAGTTAAGTCATCAAGTGCTGAAGTATACAATATTATATGCAGTCGATCAAAAGGTACCTACCTATTATGTGGGCATGTAGCTATACAAGAGTCTCCGTTATTTTTGTAACCAAGTAAAGTGGACTCGATGAGAACTCAAACCATATAGAACATCTGAATAAATTGGTCGTTTATTGAAGCATTTTGCTGTTTTCTCCATATATAATCCAGTCTCGATAGTTTATTTTTTCCAACTTCGAGTCTGTATCCAACGGGACTTTTTTAAGTCAAATACATGGACACATAGGCGCAAAATCTATAGGTTTATAAAAAAAAATGTAATGAGCAAAATAGTTCAATAGTATACCAAGTGGCAATAATTCTAATAACACACACAACAAGGGATGATGGTCCATCATTATAACAATAGGATGATTAGTCAAATAATTATCATTGCTAACAGAAATCGGTGACCCTTAAATTAAATTATTAAGATATTATAGGGTAGGGTAGGAGCATGAACTCCACTATTAATAATATATTACAAAGCATATTATGTATGTTCTAGAATATGCTAGGGAGGTCAATTCATTGTTAAAAATAAAATAAAATTAAGTAGTTATATTAATTATTAACATTAATTTATTTTATAAGGGGTTACATCATCCTAGCAAATTATGTAAGCCATTAAGCCAAACTAGTATTATATATTTTAAATAAATATGAATGTTATATAATATTATAGATAATAATAAGTTCGTATATTATCTAATTTCTCTCTTTTTTTTAAATAATTCAGAATATTCGCCTGGTTATTATTTGTATAATTATTAATTACATGAGTATTAATTATACAACTGTCTCGTTTTACTAAATGTCATTGTTTGACCTCGAAAGGGTATTCCTAGAATCCTATTACAGATGAAAATAATTTGTAATTAATTTCACTCTTAAAGTGTAATATTTTTTAATGAGATGTGATTAAAGAACAAAAATTCAATAAAATATGAGTGTATAAATATTAAATATGATTATAAGAAACTGGCTTGTCCTAAGTTTAAATCAATACCCCAGATAGGTATTTTAACCTTTATGGCTTTATTTATCAGGTATTGACAAACATTATTTAAATACACTTGTCATTGAACTGAAATCTGTTTTAAAACTAAAGGTAAGTATTAATATTGACCTTTGATATGAAATGTATACAATATGTTTACACTTTCATCCGGAGAGCACAATTTACATTATAGTTTATTATTATATCTCACCATGACACCATGTATACATTTTAAATAAGTTATAGGTATACTGTTGGTGCTAATAAAATGGTTTTTTTTTATTGAGCTTGAGACCGGCAACTTAGGCCATTAGCTATTTTTCGTTTTTGTTTGTAGGTTTTGTTGGTAGGGGGAGGAACAAGTGTGTGTGTTTGTTTTGGCAGAATTTTCGATTTGGGCACCCGTAAGTATCTGCCATGCCCGGGTGGGGGATGGCGGCACTTGTTCTCCGGAGACCGTGACTTGCCTGAAGAAAAATGCCGCCCATGGCAGAGGTATCGAACCGACGTCGGTGTACGTCGCAACCGACGCCTTAGTCCACTCGGCCACTCCGTCCACCCAAAATGGTTTATTGTATACCTACTAAAACTATTTAAAATGTTATAATGTTAAATTTATTATGAATTTATTATGATGGGAAAGTATGTCGTAGTCCGTAAAAATATGTTCACAAAAATCAAAAACTTAACCAGCTTCAACTGCTGGTCAATATTTACCTAATTTTAATTCATTTATTTTACCTTTTAGCTAATATGAAAATTATGATACTAAATGACATACGAAATTGCATTTTAAAATGTTGGTAGGTACTTACCTACATAATATTATATCAACAAATTTATTGGATTATACTATGTTAAAAAAACACATGAACATAATATATTGATTGGTACACCTGAATGATAATAATATTCGTGGGTAGTGAGTGCGATATTATGAATCTTTTGGAATATTTTAATTTATATTTTCCTACTCGTTTTATAATTCATAGTAAAATACAAAATGTATTGTTATGTAGTGTATGTTGGGAGCGATATCATGACTAATTTAATCAATAGGTTACTGATACAGAATACTAATTAAACTATTGTTTACACTTTAATGTGCACTGAATCAAATTTTAGAATTTACAATAGATACTATAATTCCTAGAAGGTAAATCAATACCATTGTATTTTAACTAGTACTGTACTAATAACTTTATTGGTTATCAAATATTTAAAAAAAACATAGGTTCTATAATAATATATCTCAAATCTCAATCCTCAAAACGTTTTTATAAGAGTGCACATTTTGTTTATCGATAAATATATATATAAATAATTATATAAGTATCCAACAGACCAGTTTATTAATTTTCTCAAGTTGTTTTAAATGAAACGGTATCTATTATTTAATGGTTTTTCTTATTTTATAATATTATGTCTATACTACAGTTTAATTAATTACTAATAAATTATTATTGATAATGTATAGCTGTTAATTGTTATTGTTACTGAGGATGTATTAGATTTTGTTTATGTAAATTGCATATTTGTATAGTGTAACTACTATAAACGCTTTCAGGATAATTTCCACGAATCAATTTGATCAGTTGAATGCTCTTCTAAACATATATATATTATATATACCTATATTATATTCAAACGAGTTATTTTACATTAAGTTAGTCATAGAATAGAAAAAAAAAATAATAAATAATAACATTCAATGTACCTATATTAAAATAATATTTATGTATAAAAAAATGTTGAGCTATAGTAATTGAAGGTTTATGCATTATAATTATTAATAAAGTATCTATTATTTTATGCAAACTTTGGGGTGGATGCAATAGCGCGGTGGCATTGGGTCACGTGTCAGTCACGTGCATTTGCGTAAGTACCGGATATTAAAAAGTATAAAATGCCCACTCGTCTCATAAATGTCACATAGTGTTATTGTTAGTAAACAATTATGTTTGTATAATATTTACCATAAATCAATAAAACAAATATGGTTCACCTTATAAATTAATAAATTAATATCGAAACATATTACCTATACATTTATACATACAGGTATTAGTTTCCATCCAAATAATTAATTACCTATATACTTATAAAATAACTAAAATTTAGAAATATTGTATAATATGACATATGTACATTGGACATCACTTATACAAGACACATGACAATTAAATTAATAAAATCTATATTAATAATATATATAATTAATAAAATGTATTAACAATTAGTTAAGAAAAAATGTAATTATAATCAATTTTATGTAATCTCCAAGAGACTACACCAACGGCATCTTTTGGTAAGTCAGGGGAGGGCATTTTACTCTATCTGATTATTAAAAACAGCATGATGGGACAGTTTTTATCATTCAACCGTTAGGTTTTTCTAGGATTGACGGTTTTGTTCAAATACCGCTGCAACCGCCATAATACCAGTACATATCGTAATAACGTTTGGTGACGGTTTTCCGGTTTATGCCGGCATTACAGTACCTATATAGTATATACCCTCTGGTAACCGGTATTACGGTATACCGTTTCATACCGGTACCGAATCTAATAACACAGTCCGCAATACCGGTTTCCGATTTCAATACCGTCAACCCTAGGATTTTCCATCTTTTAGGAGAAATTATTGTCACAATTATAATAATTAATAGTAGGAATACATCGACGCGTGAACTTGTATAAAATGTGTGTGTGTGTGTGTGTGAAGAGAAGAATATAATAATATGTGTGAACATATTATATCTATAACTAGATGTAGGTATTATAGATAATGCATTTTTAAATGCGTGCTATAATTTTCCAATCTTATCTGCCGAACGGAAAGACGCTGATGTTCGTATTCATATGCAACATTATATACAAAGTGATTCACCGAGTATAATATGCTCGTCCTAATTTTTCTTTAACTAATAAATTTATTCAAATTCTAATATTTGGAATATTTTAGTGTACTTACGGACCATACATTCAAATGCTTGTATTTGAATAATGAATATATTATTTAAAGAGTAATCTATGCGATACAATTTTATCAACTTCTTTTAGGTTCTGAGCCGAGCGATAGTTGAATTAGTTTTATAATGATGTATGTTTTATTTTTTATTTTTATCTGTTTTAAAGCTTTTAAATTTTTAAAGCTTCAAAGCTTTTATTTTTGCATATCTACTGTGGCAAAAAGTGAATCTAGTTGGTACTTTGGGTTGTCGAAAGCGTACAGGGCAAACAAAAAAAAAATTATGAAAAAATTGAATTTATTTTTTAATGTAACTCAAAAACGAATAACTGTAGGTACTTTAAAGTTTAACTATTAATGTGGCTATTTTCCATTTATGATAACATTTTCTAAATATTTTGACTCATTTTTATCAGGTATACCTAATTTGAGGTATATATAAGACATTTTCAATTTGTATTCAATCAATATGAATATCTATCGATAAATATTTTTTTGCCAGGTCAAAAAATTTAAACATCTTATGTAAGGTTTCTCATAAGCTGTTATTAGTGTAATTTTAAAAAAGTTGAACATAAATTCACAAAAATGTTTTATGAACATCTGAAGTTAGAAATCAGATTTCGAAATTTAAAAATTTATTTCTAGATCTAAGATTTGAAAATTGAATACAAGATTCATCTTGAGTTTTTATAAATAGGTATATTATTTATAATATAACAATAATAGTTATATTATAATATTTTAAAAAATACTTAAGGCTATTAAATGGTGTAAAAATTCTAAGTGATTGAAAAATATGGTCCTTAATATAATATGCATAGGTACTTATAAAAATCATATAAATCAGAATTTATATAAATGTATTATCAAAGAAAAAAACCTGAGTAGTCACTCATCTACTGTATTGTTATATAGGTGTTGAGTTTCGTCTGCTGATCTAGTGTAGGTATCTGTAACTCGTCATTGAGTACCAACTGAGTATCAGGTCATTGTAATAGATGTGTCAAATTTGAATTTAATAAAAATCACTGTATACGATGAAAGAATATAATAATATGAGAGGAGATATGGTCTGCTATCCTCCATTTATAAGGATATTTTGTTATATATCTTTATAGCTATTAGTAAATTAATAATTACGGTAGCCGCGGGTAGGTTGAATTACTTTTTACTAAAAAAAAATCGCATAGGTATGGTAACTCTTATAATATTATTTTATATTATGATATTACTAGCTTTTATTGACGTAAGTATAGGTATAAATCGATACAGACCCGACAGACGGGCCTGGTAGAATGGTATGGATAAGCTCGTTTTAAAACCGTAGCTTCAAATATTTATTAATCTAAATATTTTGAACATTATAAAGTGAATAGCAAATAATAATAAATAAGTAAGACATGTAAAAAAATATTTCAAGACACTACGAATAATATTTTGCAAGTTGCATCAAAATGACAAAAATAGCGACGTAGGAGTATAAGATTTTTATGGGAGTTAATATGTTGAAAATATAATATACTCATGATTCATGGTAGAATGAAATTGGTAATATATTTTTTTTTAGTTTAGATACAAATAGGTATGTAGTAAGTTCTAGGTTCAATATTTTTATTATTTTGTAAATCAATGTCATATTTCCATCAAAATGAATAACAATTTGTAAGTAAAACTTTGTTTAATCAATATAAAATTATATATAACGCAGTGCTCTATCAACATTCTAAAACAGTCTCATACTCTGTAAATTAAAATTATTTAAAAGTAACAACAGTAGGTAGTATAGGTACCTAACTAGTAGCTAAATTGTATTATAATTAAATTAATTATAATTTAAAGTGTTTTTTTATTTTCTTATGCTTCTGTAGGTAGGTATATAAATTGAATATACACCTTATATTTACACTCGAACGTTCTTTATCACGACGATGACTATAATATATTTACATATTATTTATACGCGTATATATATATATAAAGGGCTATAGAAATACAGTGAAATTTCTTTCTTGAGACATGAATATTTTTTATTTTTTTCAAATGTCATCGAAAAGGTGGGAGGGCTCTAAGACGTTAATTCAGGTACCACCACACGTTATAAAAACTATGAATGAAATAGGTTTATAATGGTTCACCTTATATATTATTTTATTATTATTATCATTATACATGAACGGACTGAATCCAAGAAGCCGCGGCGCAACGTCGTGTGGGGTCCCAGGTGCCTAGTCCGAGGATGTGGTTTTGTTTGGACACTCGGGCACTCAAAAATTATTTACACAGTCACTCTACACTTCTCTATACCTCACTAATAACAATAAAACTCGAAGCGGGACACCCCTTCCTTAGTACTTTATGCTTTTTATTAAATTATGACCGTTGGCGCGCATCACACGATTTTTCGGTTGTAATATTAATTCACCTATACTATCGGCACGTTCAGCACCGAACACACTTTGTTCTTATGAATTCCTACTTTTTTTTTATTTGATATCGTGTTATTTGAAGTTTGAACATTGATATTCTAATAAATATTTTAAATTAAATAAATGCCTTAAAATGAAAATCTAAAAACGTTTATATACAGAGAGGGAAAGAGAGAAAGGGAGTTTGTCAATAACGTGTACTCTATTTGCAAGCTTTTATCTTCTACATACATTGAAAAAGGGTCATTCATAATACAACTAATATATAATCGACCACGCCAATAGCCAATCAAACAGAAACCTGGTAATATTTACTTACTTGCAAAGCGGATAATAGTAGCCATTTCCGTTTCGTATGAAAAACAAAGATGGGAGTTCGGTATCATGTTTCCGTCTAGTCGAGTACACATAAAAGACTCGTCCTTCGTTTGCTAATGGATATGTCGGTTAAGCGAAAACGAAAATAAAGTAACTTCAGACTTTCACGACTACCCCTTGGAAGTTTATATAGAATGTTTCACTATGTATACCAACCTTTTAATTAAATAATCTGCATTGTTTACTGTTATTAATTTCCACCTTGAATTGTTTACACATAATAAACATGACCTACACCTTTTTGTTATTTTATGTTATTTAATATATTATATTTATATTGTATTCAAATGTGGGCTTAAATACTAAAAATCTATACAATAATATTTGTATACCTATCTATTAATATAGTATGAAAAATGATACTTTAAATAAATTAGACCTGTAGATGGGTATATCTCTAAAAACGTATTAAAAATATTATATCCGTGTATTTTCTGATTGTGATATGTTTACTCGTAACTCGTACACCAAAAGATACACATTTATATTTGATTAATAATATCAATCCATAAGTTAGGTAAAATAATTTAATATTATAGTTTAGTTTAACAGAAAAATGAATACCTACAAGACAAAATAATATTATTATTAGGTAATTGCATGTGTACCTAATCAAAATCACAAATAAAAACGGTTTCATTTGCATATTTACAAATAGACAATAGTAATGACTTATAAATGTGTAACAAATAGTGCCTACCTAATTAGTAATAATTAATAAATAATATTATACTAATAAATTATTACAAACAGTGATAATTACGAAACTTAACGGGGCTAGGTAAATTGAGTCCGAGATAAGTTTGGTACATTTTGGAAGCGGTAAATTGAGTCCCGGGAAAAAACAGGTAGGAGGTAAGTTGAGTCCCGGGAAAAAAATGTAGTACGTAAATATTATTTATATAAGGATATATAATATTTAGATTTATAAAAATTAATTTAAAAAAATTATTGTCGTTAAAAATTATCATTATTATTATATATATATTATGTACTTGGTAAAAACTTCATTGATATTGATTTAATAAACTCAAATCGGGTTATAACATTACCGGTGTATTTGGTCATTTGCTCACTTAGGTTTTGTTCGTTATCGAGCGTGCTTTTCTTTTTTTAATTTTTACTTCTTAATTTTATTTGTGTCTCTGACTGAACTTAATTCATCAATAAAGTTAAAAATATTCGGATGTGGACTGTAAACGAGTCGGTTTAATCGCGAATGATACGATTCACAACTATTGGTTGTACGCACGGTTGTAGCAGCAAATGCAGACCAAATATTCGGGGGAAATCGGTGAGATAGTAAGATACCGTCATATACGTATATATATAGTATATACGTACGAACAAGTCCTTACTTATCGGTAGCTATCTTAATTGTGTTAACAACTCCTTTCAATATAGATGATTTTGACAACAAAATATAAGTCATTAAATCCATGGCTTTTGATAAATTTGTTTTAAATAATATTAATCATTTAAACTATAAGCAAACTGTACTGAAGACTTGTCCAGATTTACTTACTGTAGTAATAAGTAATAATATAAATATTTTTTTTCTCAATATAAGTATGTAATATATGTATTAATTTTAATGAATTAGTATTAATGTTAAGGTGTTAAATTTAAAATTTAAGCAATCCTAACTTTGATGTAATCTTCCTGATAATAAAATATACTTTATGTTTATAGCAGGTGATATCAATATTAGTATAGGTACCTCACTAGTCACTACCATATACTTATACTTAATTCGACTAGGTATCTTATGAACAGTGTTGTGTAAATTACTTTTAAAAAGTAATGAAATGACGTAACTCGTTACTTCAAATATTTTTATTTTTATTACATTTTCGTTACCTACAATTATTTTTATCCCGCTATACATTACTTTTTCATTAATAAAGTAGTGCGTTACAAATAACATTACTTTTTTTATCATTTTTTTTAACCATATTGAATTCATATGGTTCAATAATTATTAATTATTATGTATATTATATTTTACAATCATAGACCTATTTTAGTATTATGTACAAATGGTACAATCATCTCACCTATGGCTATATAGTCATAATTCATAAGTCATAAATCATAATTCATTTTTATTAAATTTTATTTTTAAATAGAACTCTTTTCTTTCTACTAATAAATCTAGCCATATATTTACTCCATGCATAAATAATCATATTCGTGTCACAAATACAACCAAATCTTTCATAGATTTCACATATTTTCCAAAAATTATGATAACCATGGAAATGACTGACCACTTTGTCACAATAATTCAATTTAAGAGTCAAATTTGTTCTGTTGATTTTTTCTGTTTCCCCGTGGCCAATTTTTATTCCCAGACCGCCCCTGACCGTGGACAGCACAAAATCATTTACACAACCCGTTGAACAGAAGTATTCACAACCGTATATTTCTAAATCCTTCAGACAGTAGGTATACCTAATCATTAATTAGTAATAAACAGGAATAAGATTATATAGCACTTGGACATACTCAAATATGCACTAAATATAAAATTATAATTTATAATATGACTTAATAGTTAGTGAATTTAAAAAAAAAGCTCCATAATATGCTTTAAAATTAAAATAAATAACAAAATGATAATATTTTAATTAGTTCAACTTCTGTGTTGAATACGTATCTATAATAATTACATTGTATTAATGAAAAATATATACATAATGCATACAAGTACGTATTTTTATTAAACAAAATGTTTTAAATTTAAACATTACACGGCTATAAAATAAAATAAAAGGTAGGCAAGTGGATGTCGCTCTGCTGTACAGTAGGTTACAAGTGGGTCACTGTATAATGGATGGTATTACATTTGAATTCAATGATATAATATCATTGTACATATAAGAAAAACGATTCTGAGCGGAAACGGTATAAGACATACTATATACTTATCCGCAGTGACCAGTTACCATGGTATTAAAAAAAAATTGATATATAATAGGTACCTACAATAAATACCAAATTAATCATATCACAATATCAATTAGGTACTTATAACGCTTTATACATCAACAAAAAACCCTGATACTATCTATCATAGATATATAATAGTATATTTTAGAAGTTTAAAGTACCCACGAATAATATTTTACAATCACAAAAAATTAAAAAATAACTAAAATAGTTATTCTAGATTTTTAATATGTAATTTCGTCCAAATTTGAACTTAAAATGACTATAAAAATAAACTGTCTTTATGTATTATTAGATTTTTTGGTAACAGAAATAACTACTTACGTGGAATCTTGTTTTAAATTTTCAATCCTTAGATATAAAAGTTGAACATTTTAAACATTTTTAACTACAAAATAATTATTCAATTTTAAATTTGATAAATTTTGTCAAAATTCGATCTTTAAATGCTTATAAAAAAAAACTGTGACTAAGGATTTTTAATACTTTTCAAATGTCATTGTAACAATATAGCAGGAGCCTTGTATTAAATTTTCAAGTATTTTTACTCAACAAATAAAGTTTTATCGACATTCATAGTAAAAAAGACTATTAAAATTCTAAACTAAAAATGTTCCTTAACAGTTCAAAACAAATCAAAATATTTGTAAAATTGTATAATGTATAGAAAATGCAAATATATACAACCGGTGAAAATGTTGTGTATATTATATTATATACGTTTTAAAGTTACACCAAAAACCAAAATCGATTTTGTCGAAAGCCAATTTTGGGTAAAAATTCCAGCTTTTTCTTACCTTTTATGTTGATTTCCTCGGCGCTTTTGAAAACTATTGGAAATTTTAAAATTTGACCTCTTGAATGCACCAACTAGATTCACTTTCCAATCGATCAAGATACTGTTGAAGAAAATCGAAGAAGTTTTACTGCTCCAAACAGTGATGTCAGACATAAAAAAAAAATGTTAAAAAAATCGCTCTGCTTAACAGTAGGTTACAAGTGTTACAAGTGTAACAAGGGTCACTGTAATGGATGGTGTTAAATTTGAATTCAATGATATAATATCATTGTATAAGAAAAACGATTCAGTCAGAATATGATATTACGAAGTATATTTGATAATATTAAGGTGAAAAAAGTAATTTATATATAACCTATTTACGTGGAATCTTGTTTTAAATTTCTAATCCTTAGTTTTTAAAATTGTCGATTTTATAAATTTTTAACTACAAAATAATTATTCAATTTTAAATTTAATACATTTTGTCAAAGTTCGATCTATAAATGCTTATAAAAAAAATTGAGGCTATGTATTTTTAATATTTTTCTTGTATTAAATTTTTACAGTTTTTGGCCCAACAGATAAAACTTTATTGATATTTATAGAAAAAAAAACTAAAAAAAATTGAAAACTGAAAATGTACGTAAACAGCTCAAAAAGAGTCAACATATTTTCCAAATTGTATGGTGTAGAGAAATTTTTAATATAAACATTCAGATTCAGTCAATATTTCATGTACCTAAGGTAATTTGTTTAAGAGTTGCCCAAAAATCAAAATCGAGTTTTTCGAAAACAGATTTTGCGTAGAAATTCCCGTGTTTCCTTAATTTTTCTTTTGTTTTTCAAATTGAAAACTACTGGAACATTTTTACTTTTGATCATTTACTTCCTATCAGAAAAGATACTGTTGAAGAAAATCTAAGCATTTTTACTGTCCTAAAAGGTGATGACAGACACAAAAAAAAAATGAAAAAAAAAAAACACACATCATTTAATGCATCGTTCCACTCAGAATCTAAAATAATAATTATTAAGTTTGTCACGGGAATATGATATGGCAAATAAAAACACAATATAGGTAAAATGCAATTGGACAATGTAAAGTACAACCATCAACGTGAAGTCTTTTATTATTGAGAATAAATAATACATTTCCAGGATAACAAACTTATGGAAACAATTATTTTATGTGCAAATATAAGAAAAACAAGAGAAAAGTGTGAAAGCGTTTCAAGTATGATAAAAAAACCATAATTTATTTTTTATGTACATTAACTACGCCTTTAACTGCCCCGGATAGGCATTATATTATACTGTCAGTATTTAGTACCAGGCTAATAGGTATAATAATATAATAATTGGTAGGTATTACTTGCCTTTATCTGTAAGACTGAATTATGGTATATATATCACATATGTCCACATTAATAATAATATTATGTATGTCGTTGTTTTAGATTATAAATAATATTAAAAAAGAACATGTAATTGTAGGTAAGTACTTGTACTTTCCTTACACAACGAATATTTGACAGAAATTGAACATTTCGAATTTCTAAGTAGTTTTTGAAAAATCACAAAACAATTTATAGAAAATATGTAAGTACGCAAGCCAGATTATAAGTTATAACTAAGCATTGGCGAATGACGATTTATTGCTAAGTTGAGCTATTTTTCAAAAACAATAAATTATAAATACCTAACTGTTATTAACTAAATAATTACTAAATATTAACTGAATAATTTATTAAAAAATATATTGAAACCAGGGCTTAGATTTAAATAAGTATATGGTTTTCGGATATTTAAACGTTAAGTATACACTTTTAATGTTTATCGTTATTGTACTTTCAAACGTTATTTGATTTTGTCCGTTTATCGTTTTTATATTTCAAACGTTATATTTTCGAGGTTATTTTATTTTTTTGTTTTCTGTTTAACTTAAATTTTTTTTTATATAAATTATATTATTATTTTTGGTATACATAGGTAATTAACCACACTTTGAAGTAAGAACTATCAAATTAGTAGAATTTGTTGTCCAGGATAGGTTATTTTTAATCATCCTAGGATATTAAGTAGGTAAGTAGCATAACTGGCAAGTTACTAGTCTAGGTGTCAAATATTGCCTAAATATTATGGCAACAATGAAAGAAGAAAATATAATAGATTTTATTAAAATAAAATATTTATAACAATAATACAACTTGAAATGTCATAATAATGTTAATATTATATAAATATTTAGTAAGTAAGTATAGGTAGGTACACCAAACTACGCGCTTGTAGTTTTGTATCTATTATTTAAATTTGTATGACAGAAATAAACTAAAATTGTATTTAATTCAATATTTATAAATCCATCAAGAATAATAAAGTATTTCAAAAATATTAATTACTTTTAACATAGGCTTGCCAACATTAAAATTAAATTGTTCATAGTTTTAACTTATAAGATTCATACTTATATTATAGACCACAAGATTTAAAAATAAAAAGTCATGTTAAGTTCAGCGTAAAAAAAAGCACAAACGATATTTGAAAATTTTTTTAAGTTACATTTTTTGTTTATTTTTAATCATTAATTATGATTAATGATATTATAATATCATGTTTAATGATATTAGATTATTGATTCGTTTATTTTTTTTTTCATCATTTTCCGTTTTAACGTTATAATTTATAATATTATTATATTATTAAATAATTTATAACGTTTTGAAGCCCTAATTGAAACACCTTGACATCATATAATTTACATTTAAAAATTAGCCAAAATTGCCTATATTTAACTCCTTAAAATTGTTAATTTTTTAGGCCCTTTAAGTATTAAGGTTAGACGTTAGGTCATTCAATATAATCTACAAAACACAAGTCAATTGCTGATTTTAAGCTGATTTCCAGTTTTTCCCAATATATAGTTAACTATATATAATAAACTACATATAGGATGAATCACAAAACATACTCAGTGCACACCCCTTATTTTTCCTCAATAATGCAGTTATTCAAAATCTGTTTTTTTGGAAGTTTTAAATATACATAAAAGCCATATTTTTAAGCTCTTAAGATTTTTTGTACTACTTCAGAAGTGTCTTGTGAATATATAAACTTCTTATTTTCAAATTAAATCTGACATTTTCTACTGTAAAATATTAAACAGATAATTTTTCTGAATATTAAGTCATATCAAAATAAAAATTTAAACTACCTAGTCGTTTTTTGAGTTATTTGACTATGTGAACTAAGGATAATAGGTTTGAAAAATATATAGAGCCTTTGTCGATTTGAAAATTGTAGCACTTAATATTAATCTTTCAACAATTATAAAATATAAAAACTGTTAAAGTATAATGAATAATGATTACTAAATCCAATATTACATCTATTTTATATTTTTGTAAAACCATTTTTAAGGATTAGAATCTTTATCACAAATATTTTAATAGGTAACTGAGAAATTATTCACTCAACTTTTGTACTAGCCACTAGGTACATGTTACTTCAATATTTTCAAAAACATTATCCACTAATTAGTTTACATTAAAAATGGTGGTTCTTGTTTATATCTCCACAGGCCATTCCTTAAGTGGTACAAAAAATCTCAAGAATTTAAATAAATTCATTATTGTGAAAATGGGGTGGGCATGTTTGGTGATTGGTGAATTACCCAGTATACATATAGTTAAAATAATAAATAAATATATTAGTCTATTACATTATTTACATTGTGTTGTCTCAGAATGAACAAAAAAATTTTTGTAATTGTTCAGGGGAACGTTTTCAAGTTAGCCCATACCTATAATTCACGTATGAATTAGAACCTTTTCATTCTCTGTATCTCATTTAATAATCAACGGATCGATACAATTTCAATATTGAATTATACAACAAAAAATATTAAATAATAATCTGCAAAAACACTATTTTCAAAAAAATGGTTTAGAACCTTTTCATTCCTAGATGACGACTTACATAAAATGTAATAGTAAAATACGTGACTAATTTGATATATTTTTGAACACAATTACCAGGGTGAACCAACAATGTGACAAAAAAATAATAGCATGGAATGTACGCTTGTCACAAGATACAATCTCAAGTTATTAGTAATTTACAAATTAAAAAAATAATAATAACTTTAGATTGATTTATAAAGTATAAACATGTAAATGTATATTAAATCAAGAGGTTGAGGGAGAATTTTGGTAACTTTAACTCTATAACAGATTGTCCTTAAGAGGATGTCAGCGCACTATTTGTTTTCTCTCTCTGGCCCAAGCGCAACATAGACAAAACACATTTAAACAGAATCATTTTTTCTATGTTTTTAAGTAATCTTAAAGTAAAATCACCCATTACAAAAAAGAGAATAATATTTTTGAGGGTATGACATATTGATTTGTCTGAATATTGTCTCAAAACAATTTAAACATAATTTAAACTTAAAACATTTTTTTGTTTCTTTTGAAAGTTGAATATCAAGTCAAATAACAATAAAATATAAAATGGATATGTCATTCCCTCAAAAATATTATTCTTTATCATTTTTGTAATTTGTTGATTTTACTCTAAAATTACATAAAAACATATAAAAAATGATTTTGCGTTAATGCGTTTTTTCTATGTTTCACATAGGCTAGAGAGAGAAAACAAATAGTGACATCCTCTTAAGACTTAAGAAAAAAGATTTCCTATAGAAGTGATGTGGTAAGTTCTGTAACAATTTTTTACATTTAGACAGTATAAAGGAACAGTAAAAGTTACAGTAACCATACATGATTTTACAATAATTAGGTGTTTTTCTGATAACATATTTTCATATAATAAACACAGGATTTACTTAAGTATCAAATTTTCTGGTAGTTATAAAAATTATTATAAACTTATAACAAATTTAGTATCAACTATTTTACAGAATCATGACCATTTTTGTTGATATTAAATTAAAATAATTTAATATAAACTGTACCTTGTTCAGGTTGCATATTTTAAAAAATCCATAATTTCCCACCTCTACATTTGCTAACAAAATAATGCATCTTAATTTATTGAATAAATTAAAAAATAAAAATAAATAGTTGACAAGGTTAAATGCAAAAAATAAAAAATAATCTATTATGTATAATGTCAAGGCTAAAATATTTTATTAAAATCTAATAACAAATAACACAACACCTAAACAGTAAGTATAAAATAGAAACAATTTTTACTATGCAACTGAGATAAATAAATTTGTTGGTATCATGGTAAATAATAATCATAACACATATTTATAATTATTTTAACACAATTTTTCAGATCATCCCACAAACTTAGTGTGTGAACCTTGAGCTACGATAACATTATCATCTTTCCTGAATAATGTCACTTTTAGAAATGCTAAATTTCTTCCAAGTTTAACAGTTTCAGAATTAATAACTATTTTGTCACCAATTTTTGCTGAATTCAAATACCTAAAAACAAATAATAATTAAATTAATAAAATGTACATACAATAGAAATTTTGGTATTTTTAAATATATTGTATTTGAAACTATAAATACATGTAATTATATTGATTGAAAATAAGTATAATAGTTATAAATATTATTTTATGTAAAATTTATTTATTAATTTTTTATTTTTTTTAATCTTACAAGAAGATAATGGGCTCCACTGAACAAGCTTGTGTGTGGCCAAGTGGGTACATACATATATATATATATATATATTGATTATAAATGTATATTATTATTCATAGTTCATAAAAAAAAAAAAAATTAATAAACTTAGTATAAATTATAAATTTTTTTGTGGATATATTATATTTATAAGGATAAATTGAATAATAAAAATAAACATACGAAACATTAATATTAACAGAAACACCACTGTTAGGCGCCGAATCAATGTCCTCAACAACTCTTGGATGAGTCAATACAGCCATACTAGACAAAACATCTACGGCGGCAGCTGTAAACCCTCCATGGAGTGTACCATATCCATTGGTATGTTGCTTTTCAACAACCATCTCAGCAACACATTGCCCATTTCCAGCTGATATTAAATTCACCTAGAGTAAGTATAGAATCAATTTAATTAGTGAATTTATCAGACTTAAAAATATATTATTTTAAATAGCAACTAACGAATACCATTAAAGAAACCATATATACCTTTTAAAGTTTTAGATTATTATTTTTTACATTATATATATTTTATTCAGACCAGAAGTTTCCGTTAACCAATTACTATTAGGGTATTGTTGAATATTACTTTACAATATTATACCAATACCTTGGTTAATATATTATATCTATACATACTTGTTAAGATAATTTTGTGTTCCTTAACAAATATTGGTTATTTAGAATAGC
Organism: Macrosiphum euphorbiae; assembly: GCA_949089665.1. Taxonomy (NCBI): domain Eukaryota; kingdom Metazoa; phylum Arthropoda; class Insecta; order Hemiptera; family Aphididae; genus Macrosiphum; species Macrosiphum euphorbiae. The sequence continues at coordinate 98,871,375 of CARXXK010000002.1, forward strand.
TGATTTTATTGAGTGTCAAAAAGTTGTTGAGTACATACAGGGTGAATACAAGGGGAACCAAGGGGTGGTGCCATTCTATTAGAATTTCAAAGATTCTTTCCCATTTCTACCTATTAGGTACGTAGATAATTTACTGAAACATAAATTGCTTTATAGTTTCTATAATAAATTCTGATAATACTTGATACGTTTATAGTATAATATGGTTAATCACTTTTTAAACCTATGAGTACCTACTACCTATAAAGGCTCTATTTAATTTTATTTATTTGATGCCATATAGGTAAGTACACATTTTGTGTCACCCTTATTTTATTTTTAAATCTAACTCCCAGATACCTACAGTTTCTCTATAAAATAAACACTTAACATTTAATACATCAAATGTGTGCATATATATTTTATTGTACCTCCTATCACAGTCAAAATTAAAATATCTAATAACAATGTATTAACAAGTATAATATACAGTAACAAATTAAAAAGCTAGTTACTATTAATAAATATGCAACAAAATTAACTATAGGTACCTTTTCCAAAATTTTATCATGCCCATTACGTTTGATTGAAAAATTTAAAATTTTTCTTACTGATTCCAATACTTTATTACAGTTCATTTTAATATTATGTGCAATCAATAATAAATTCTGATTAACAAAATATATACAAGAAAATCTAAACTCTTTATGTTTGAAGTTTGAACTATTTAATTTCACTAATTATTACACTATTCAAATATTGAAATATTAACTGTTTTAAATGAAAGTTATGTTTCTAGTTTTTCACATTCACAATATTTGTCCACTTCGTCGACACTTGACTGATCAGCATTCACTATTCAGTGATAACTGATAACCATAGACTAAATGGTGCCATGGTGGTATCACTAGAATACAGTGTTGGGTAAATTACTTTTAAAAAGTAATGAAATTAAGTCACTCGTTACTTCAAATATTTTTATTTAAATTACTTTTCATTAATAAAGTAGTACGTTACAAATAACGTTAGGTACTTTTTTTTTGAACCCTATTCAATTCATATGATTCAATAATTATGTATATATTTTACAATCATAGATATAGTGATAATAGACCTATTATAGTATTATGCAAGGTGGATTGATATCAATCCACCTTGGTATTATGTACAAAATATGTACAATCATCTCACCTATATATGGCTCATATATAGTCATAAATCATAATTAATTTTTATTAAATTTTATTTTTATACCGAACTCTTTCTGCTAATAAGGTGATAACATTTATTCCTGGAATATTGTAAATTGTAATATTGTAATATGTTAATATTATCGGAATCAAAAATAAATATAATTGATTTTTAATTTTTCTGGGATATCCTATCTGCTTGTTTTTGTAATACATTCAAAACTATTATTTTAATAAGTTGGAAAATAACGCGTTAGTGCGTTACTTCGTAGAAATTACTTTTCAAAAGTAATTTTGTTACAATTGCGTTACTTTAAGTAAAAAAAATTAAAATGTTATGAAATTTCTGCCATGTTACTGAAAAAGTAATTGCGTTACAGTTATTTGTAATTTGCTTTACGTTACTATCCAACATTGCTAGAATATGAACGAATGGATCTTCGCAGGAAAGAATATTTTGGATCTGTATATTAAATTGCCTATACTGACCCCTTTTCAGCAATTTACAAAACAATATGATAATATTGATGACATTATTACCACGAGTCAAATACGCTGATCAAATACGCTTGATACACTACACGCACCGTGGGAACGCTCTTGCTCGTCTAAGAGCGGTATAGCTCGGCCAGGCTCGTGACTATCCGAAAGTTGTCGGTCCGATATGTCCGCGTCAAGATGTAGAGAAGTTATTACATATAAAGATGCGTCAATTTTTTACAGCAGCACACATTTTTCTGGCAATCTGGCAGGGAACTGAATATAATTATTTCTTTTGGGGGTCCAAAGTAAGTAAATTTCTAAATGATTTCAAATGCAAGAATACAAGATACTGAAGTTGAAAATTGAAGCATTTTTTCGACTACTTATCGTGTACAAAGACACAAAAAAAAATTAAATTAAAATAATAAAAAAAAAACCTACATCACTGTAAAATCAATACATTCATCGTTCCACTCACAATCTAAAATAAATAAATGTTGTTATTTTTATTGATATTTTAAGTTTAAATTCGCAGGAAATAAGATGTTTATAGTTTAAATAAAGAATTAAAATCTTATTTATTTTGTTGTGGTTTAAAAATATTATTCGTGGGTAGGTACTTGAAACTTTTGAAGTAGGTATATTATTATATTTTAATATTTTATAATATACAGAGTGACTTTTTCAATTGATATTTTTCGGCAAAAATGAATTTAACCTACTGCATGTTACCAATAGTGAAATAAATTACATTAATACCAATTTTTTTTGGGGGGCTGGGGGGGTCATAAACTTACAAGACCAGCCACCCTCCAAGCAGCCTAACCTCCATTTGCTTCTTTCCATTGTGCTCTAGCCTCTAGGTTCCGTCGCTTCCGTGTCTCTAACTATACAGTCCTCCAATATTTACCTAATCAAATAATATCATAATACATACTTATTAATATAAGCTGATTTTATATCATTGAATTCAAATTTAACACATCCATATTAGAGTGATCCACACTGCCACACGACAGGTTAAATTTGAATTCAATGATGATATTATATATTATACATTACCTTTCATCATATATATACGAAAAACGATTCTGAGCAAAGTAATTTATTTACATATAATATTTGTAGGTAGGTATTATATTACTAAATGGTAATTGGTAATTATATATTAGTTCTATGTATTTATAAATTATGTGGATATTATAATATAGGTATACCTACTATATACCTACCTATATATTTATATCATATAATACTATAGCTAATAGCTATTAACTTTTAAGTCTACCTAAGTGGGTAAGTCAAGACTTTCGTAAATCAGTTCGTCATTTAAATAGACAATAACTTATAGGTAATTAATCTAAATATATTGAAAATATTAACACTTTGAGTGCCGTGTGTATTAATTTCAATACACAACTACTAACATATTCATTTGTGCCGTATGTATTGATAATGAATAATGATTAATGATACACACATTTTTCTTTTGGAAAATCACTTATTTTAGAAAAAGATAAGAATTCTGAAGAAGTTAAATATTTTGTTAATTTGTGCATTGTGTATCAAAATAAATACCAACACGCACAAAAAAAGCATTTAGAATGTTTTTTGTTCCCAAAAATCTGTTAAAGCTTATATTATTGGTATCTTAAAGTAGGTATAACTACGTAACATGAAAAAAAAAAAATAAATTTCCCGGTCAGAATGGTCAGTTTTATCATGTTTGGTCCGGAACTCAAATGTCCCGCGAATAACATTTGAATTACACAAAAATAACTAAATAATTTTTCGTTTAAATTTCTAGGTAAAGACTAAAAGGTATATTTTCAAAATTTTAACTTCAAGTCTATAAAAAAATCGTGCTTATAATTTTTATAGTTTTAAAATGTTTGTTTTAGTAAGAACTATTTATAAGAAACCCGCTGTATTATATGTTTAAATATTAGCTATACAAATTGAAAGTGTTATACCTATACATTTTTAAATATATTTGACTAATTTTCCCCAAAAACGTTATCCAAACACAATATTGACCAAAGTCCAAAAATATTACATTTTTAACAACTAACAATAATACAATCCTAACCTGTGCACTTTGCAAAAATAAACAGTCAAACTTTGTATTTAATTTTACCATTCCACATAACAAATTTATACCTTACCTAAAATAATCTACGACAACTACATAAAAAATAAGGAAATACAAGAAAAGTCCCTAACCATAAATAATTTAATATAATACCTACATATTGAATAACGAAATTATTAGTACCTACTACCTACCTATTACAGTAAATAATATGCAAACCACAACCCAAAGGCATGATATAGATTTACGAACACGTTTTAGATTATTTTAATTTAATGTAGGTACCTATGTAATATGTTTATTGTTTATAGTTACAATATTCGGGCAGTCCACGACACTCCACAGACACTATTTACCAGTTACCACTTAATAGTTAATCGATATTCGATACTTGTACTTATTAGTTATTAACTATCAATTTTTATCTTAAATCTTTAATCTTCAAGTAGGTAGGTCGTAGGTACCTACTAAACCTAATATGTATACATGTTAAAAATATCAAAACATTCAAAACTCAAAATCAAGGCGGACTTATAAATCCACCTTGCTCAAAATGATCTAAGCATCTTATCATATGTTATCAACAATCATTATTGTTATCATTATCGGTACGCGGCATATATTAATGAATTATAGGTGGCTTAGAGCCTAGAGGCGACAGCCGAATATTCTAGTGACATTTCAAATTAAAATTATCTTTAAGACTTATAAGTTATAACTATTTTCAATTGCTCATAAATCACAGTATTACTAATATATTACATTATGTTTCAACATTACTGCATTACTAACTTTTAAAATTTCCATGTTCATTATTCAAATTAATTATAATATTTATTACCTATGTATTTAAAAATGTATTTTCGTGTTATTTGTAATTTATATTTAATTTTATACATAAGTTGAGTTCAGAGTTGAATATGGGAGAAAGAAAATTCACCAAAGGCTTAGGGCGGCCAGGAATGGCAGCTCAACTTCGAGAAACTGTATCTCAAGTTGTCCGCGATAGTTCAAATAACGTAAGTCTTTATAAGTAAATTAACTTAATTATTGTAAAATACTTTTTTAAATTACATATGTTTGATATTTAATTCTAAATTTAATAATGCAAATTTTGTTTTGGAACTAACTTGTAATCAATTATTGCGGATTCTAACTAGATTGTTATATCTGCTAAATGATTTTATGTGTATTGCTTTTAATTCAATAATTGGAGCGTACTATTGATTAGGCTTTTTAAATGTTTAATAATAGGTATTATTGGTAACTATTTCTTAACTTAAGCCTTTTAACTAGATCATAATATCATAATTACACTGTTAAACAAAAGTTTCTCTACCCCGGGCCATAACTGTCCTAATTTCATATATTAGGTAGGTATTAATAATTCCTTTTTTTTTCTATTTCTCTAATGTCATTATTTTCTCTGCTGAAATTTTATAATAGCTCAATAATGATTAATTAAACATAAAACTAAAATATAAAATTCTAATTTTGAATTTTAAAGTTAATTTGGGTCATTTCAACATTTTAGGTCAATAAGTTCAGAGCCTTAAGGTTTACCTAAATTTCAAAAATAAAATACCCACTTAATATTACCTAATTGTTTGTAAAAAGTGTTTTCTTAATTAAACAAATGTTTATCTATTGATAAAAATAAAATAAATATAATTCATATTGTTAGGTACCTATTCTATATATTATTTTTTTTGAAAAAATATAATACCTATGTTTTCATTATTCTACTTATAAATAATGTTTAAATATTATTATTTTATTTTGTGGTAGCAAAAATGTTTTCAAGTAGATCCATTAGACTTCGAAGACTATATTGCTAAAAACCATACAGTTTTTCAGAATGATCCTCAAAGAGAATTATTACTTTATCCTTCTGATGATGTTTCAGTAAGTTCATAACAAAATCCATTATTACAAATCTCATTGTTTTAAAGAAAATGTAATATTTTTTTAACATAATGAAACTTCTTTTTACATAGCAAGTGGTTTTACCTAGAAGATATCGTACTATGGACCCCAGTATTCCTTCAAATGCAGACACTACAGATTGTTCACTATTAACAAAAAGATGTATAGAAAGTTACTTAGCTAACTGGCATGTTATACATTATAAGTATAGTGCATATTCAGGATCGTATATTCAATTTCCATCAGAGTAATTATGTTTATATCATTGTTCCAGATTAATTCAAACTGTATATAATACTTTTTTTTTTTAGGGTATTTAAAAATGATGATTTCAAAGAAGAAATTTATGAGATTGATACAGACCTAGATGGATTAGATAAAGTAATACAATTGTTATGATTAAGATGACGCTACAGTAGCATTTGTTGTCTCCGTCTTAAAGGTAAGATTAATATCTAGAAAATGGCGTATCTTTTTTACTATATTTTAATTTTAATGCGAGTTATCAGTATTTTAAGATGTACAAACAGTTTACAATTTTATAATACACATAACTCGCTTTAAAATTAAAATATAATAAAAAGCCTGTGTCACTATCTAGATAATAGTCTGACCTTTAATTTTTAAGCTTACGGAGATAAATGTATTCTGCTGAGCTTAAAATTTGCTATGTTACGCTCTTGTAAGACGGAGACAACAAATGTCACTGTAACGTCCCCCCTTAAGTGATATTATAATACTGTATAACAATAAAATTGAGCTTTACTGTACAGGATTGGAAAACAATAAAAAATGATAGTGCTTTATTCAAACAAGGATATTTATATAAAGGCCCTGATGGTGGTGGAGGTGCCTCAGAGCGAATGTTTGCTAATTTAGCTGGTTCAAAATCTTTTAAAAGACGTTTCTGCATATTAAAGTAAATTTATATACATCATAACTTTTATTTTTTTTAGTAATAATGTTTTAACTTTTAACTGAAAATAATTTTTTAATTGATATCAATTTAATTTAATTAATTTTAAATCAAACATAATATATTTATAGACAACAAGTTGATGGTACCTATATATTAGAAGTTTATAAGGATGATAAAAAAGGAGATACTAAGGCAACAATTGTTATGGATTTATGCGACAAAGTAATTCGGGTAAATACTTTTAATTATTAAATACTTAACACATTAGGTTTTTCTTATATTTGATGTTGTCTTTATGGTACTATTTCTTTACATTTTTAGAACAGTAAAAAAGGTCGATTTTGCTTCGAATTACGGATGGTTGATACTGACAAAAGCTATTGTTTAGCTTCAGATACAGAACCTGAACTCATGGATTGGATGACCAAATTACAATTAGCATTACAACATAGTAATGACAAACGGGATGACAAAATACCAGAAAATAATAGTAAGAATTTAATTTAATTAAATCATTAAAAAGCATGTAATGAGTAGAATTGTAGCTGGATTATATAACCATTAAACAAACTACAAAGAATATCATCATAATCATAATAAGTTTTTTATAAATGTTTTAACTTTAAGGGGGCTCCGGCGTATCATGTTTAAAGGAGTAATATTTAGGTAAATCACGTATGACATAAACATTTGTGCTAGGTCTATGTGTGAGTAGTAAATGAACATTAGTGTGTGTTTCTCATACATAATATATTACTATTTATTATCTATGGTGTTTTAAAGAATCGTTGTAATGTTATGCCGGGCAATCGCCACCGGATGCAACTCTTGGACTAGAACGCACATTTTAATACTTTGCGAATAATGAAATATGTTCTTGTTTGCACAATTATAAAAACTACTAAAAGCAGTAGTAAATTAAACATACTTTCTGAAGTTGATTGTAATTTCAAAAAAATGGATGCTTCTAGACTATGCTCTTTAGGATTCTCCTAGGGATTCTCTTTTTTGAATTAAATCAGATTGTCCCAAAATAAATACACAAATATATCATGGGATTTTTGAAAAAAAATCTTTACTTGAAGGTCCTTTAAAATGAAAAATTTAAAATCGACTTTCCGAATAGCTTAGATATTTTGTCAACAAATTCATACATGTATAAAAAATTAAAATCGGACATTTTGAAGTATGTGTAATTTACTACCGCTTACTATTCTAAAATGTATGAAAAATGCGTGTACTGCGATTCCCTTATTATAACTATTTTGATTGGTAGTAGATTATAATTCTTAAAATTGTCTATTACAGTATTTCTGTTGTAATATTGCATGGTTTGTTACTTTTAATTTTTCTAAAAAAAAAAATGGTATTTGAGTTGTAAATAAAAAATATGAAAATGTAGCTTAATTTTAAAATTTAAAGCAAAAATTTATAACTTGGGTTTTACAATAAATGTATTAGACACTTATAAACATTAAAATAATACATTTTTTTATATCAAAAGCAGTAGTATATAAACTCTCGATTATCCTCGGAATAGGGTAGTGCGTAACCACGATAAGCAAATTCCCACGTTGTGAGCAAAAACTTGACAATAAATTCAGATATCAAAACTTCTGGGTGGGATGGGGCATTGTTATCAGCAATACAGCTTTCTGACGTTTTAATGCTTGAGATATTCTTTAACTGTTCTTTAATATAGTGTTTCTTAATCTTTTTAAGAAGACCAAAGAAAAATATTAAACTTTAATATTTTTTTTTATACAGAATCGCTATGGAAATTAATATTAATAACTAATCAAAAAGGAGGGTAGACGTTTTGTGTAATAGATCAAATTATGCAACTTATAGGAAGACAGTTTAATAAACACTGCTCAAATAAACACATATATGCATAATTCTTAATCTCAATTATATTTTTATATTTATTATGAACTAATTATTTTATAGTTCTAAATTAATTTGAATGGTTTTTATTTATACCATAATTTCCATGTATATTTAAATGTTATACTTCCCAATTTTTAATAACTTTCTTAATATTAAGTAGGTATGTACTTATATATTTTTGTATCTGTATCTGTAACTATATTATACTGATGTATTATTTAGAAGAAATCACTCCTATTGACAAGAACATGCCAATTATACCACCTAATGATAGTTTTGGAACATTAAAAGGCTTAGAACATAGTGTAAATCCTCAATTGATGAGATACGCTAGAGAAACTGATTCATTAAATGCACATGCACGTCAAGAAAATAGAAGAAGACTTTTTGCAGTATATCCATTTTTACAACAAGTAAATTATTCTTAGTTATACAATTGTTAATATTGGATATTTGAAATTTCAATATTTTTTTCAGCAAATTTTCACTTTTATAATATTCATTACAAAAATAAAAATAAATATAATTACTTTCATTTTACAGCCTAGTAGTTATATTAGACAAGATGTTCTAAATCAACCAGCTGATAGTATATCTGAACCGTACAAAGAAAGGTTTGGCCAGAGAGTTCTAATTGAATGCCAAGCATTGAACTTTAGATTACAAATAAACAACGAAGAAAACAATGATTCCATAAACCAAGTAATAATTTTTTTATGTTTGTAATTTATAATGTAGAATTTAGACTCATCAAGTTATTAAATTCTGATTTATTTTAAAGCAATAATTTTATTTAAAAAAAAACTTTTTAAATACCTAGTAAAAATCTAAAAATATATCATTTAGCAAAATTTAATAGACCATAGTTATTACATAAATTGAACATAAGTTGAAATCACAAGTGATGATTTTTTGAATTTAATTGTAGTTTTTTAAAAATATAACGTAAAATATTTTACTTTAAAAAATTGAAGGGTCTATTATAAGTTCAATTTCTAAATAGCCAAACTTATCAAACAAATGATTTAGAGTTTTAGACCCTTATTAAAAAAAATGAATCCATGAGAATTTTTCTAACATTCATAATATAAAAAGTATTATTTGACACACATAATACTGTACAATAATTGTTAAAGTAACAACAAATGTAAATAATTTTATTTCTATAGTATTATTTACTATAATATATTACTTTAAAGTTGGTATCTACTATGTAAATATTTAAATGATAATATACAATTATATTCCTATTAATCATTATTAAGGTTTTATTTATGTTATTTAAAAGATTTTTTTAATTCTTTAATTTTTTCTTTTATATAGGTTGAACCATATTTTACAACCATGGCATTATTTGATATACGTTCTGGTAAAAAAATATCTGAAGATTTCCATTTCGATATTAACCATGACAGTATGACAAATTTAGTTAATCATGATAATCAAATTGATGGTCATAAGTTTATTGAGATATCAAAAAATTGTAAAGTGACAAAGAATTGGCTATTCAAGCAAAAACAAGTAATAATTTTGTGTAACTAAATACATATTAATACTCAGATGTTAAAGCACGGATAATCCTTTATAATGATAAAAAATCTAAACCTATCATATAGCTTACTTTTTCAATTTTTACTTCAATTGCTTTTTTGGGATTTACTGATTAATAAAAAATAATGCTTCTATAGGTAATTATAATACATTTTGTCATCATACAAAAATAAATTAAAATTGCTTTTGAATTCCTGTCTTCTACTAGAATGAATAATGGAAAAATATTATAAAAATGAATGAATAATCATTTGTTTATTTCACACTGTCATGATATATAATATTAAAAGTGTTTTTATTATATTTTCAGGCAATAATGTGTATATCAAAACCACATTCAGATATATACTTAGTGTTAAGAATAGACAAAGTACTGCAGGGTGGCATAGTACGTGTTTCTGAACCATACATTAAAGCAACTACAAATAATAAAGATAATGGTCTGAAAGTATTTAAAGCTGTTAAAAATATTTGTCATAGGTAAACCAAAAATATGTAAAAAAAAAAAAAAAACATGGTGAATCTCTATATAGTTAGAATAAAAAATAAATTATTACTTGGGTTTTTTTTTTAGGTTAGGTAATTACCGAATGCCATTTGCTTGGTCGGCTCGACCTTTGTTTCGATTATATAGCTGTGAACTAGATACGTCTACCGATTTTATGACATTGTATAGGCAAGAGCTTTCCAAGCTAGGAGATGATGATATGGTGAAAATATTAATGGAATATCGCAAGTGAGTTGTGTTGATTATAATTATGTTTTAGTTTTTAGATAATATTATAAATAAATGTTATTTTAAGACCTGAAAAAATGAACAAATGCGTTATAATTCCTGGTCACGTTCAGATGAAAATTCAACAATTAACCAGTACTATTCCAGAAAGTAAGAATCAACAATTAATTGTATTTATTTTAAATGAGTTATCATTGCATCCTTTTAAGTTTAAGGTAGGTAAGAAAGGTGGTGGCAGACATTAAGTGTCTCTTTGGGTTTTTGCTATGATTATTATATTATTGTAACAAATCTGGATAAAAATATATTGATATTGTAATATCTAATGTGTATACATTTAAATAATGTTATACAATTTAACTATTAAATTGAATTCATCATCACAATGTTGATTTAATAAATAATATAAATCACCCCCGCAGTTTTTTTTAGTATGCTTTTTTTTATTATTATTATGCCTTCATTGTTTATTTAGACATATTGACTACATGTTGGACTGCTGTCAAACCATTTCCTATTCCACCTACTCGAAATCATCCAATCATTGAGATTGCTGAATTATATCCAGATGCACAACCACAGACAGCTTATATTAATCATATGTATGTATATCCACTGTCTCTGGCATTTGATACACAAAAACATATTCCTCGAGCCCGAAACATTACGTGTATGGTCCAACTATTTGATAGCGATAATATAGACTCTAAACCTATTAAGGTAATTTTGTATTTAAGCTATTTCTCTTAATGTTTGTCTATAAAACATTTTTAAACGTTTCTTCAAAATATTATAGTGTATCTATGGGACACATGGTCAATTATTGAGTTCTATGTGTACTAATGTCTTATACCATAGTACAAACCCTATTTGGTATGATGAAATCAAAATAAGACTTCCCGTGCACATAACTCCAAAACACCATCTATTGTTTACTTTTAAACATATTTCTGTAGATGGTTCACGTAAAAAGCAATCAAATATTTCAGTTGAAACAACAGTGGGATACTCATGGCTACCGCTTATCTTCAAATCCAAGTAATAATAATCATATTTATTTTGTCATATTTGTATGTTACAATATTGAGTTATATTATGTCAATTATATTTTATTTATTTAGAATCAACATGGATGCAAAATTTTTACCTGTATCTGTAGGTTTACCAGCAGGGTATTTATCAGTACAGCCATTTGGTCTTGGAAAAGGAGTAAGTTATTTATTTTCTCTAATATAGTTAATTGTTATTTGTATATAATAAAACTTGAATAATGAGTTTCTTTCGAAATCAATCATCCTGTTGTATACTTATACCCATATTATGTAATTATGAAGATATTAGATGATACAAATAAATATGATGATAAAATAAATAATAACATTAATTTAACAACAAAATTTGAATGAATCCCTACTTATATTGTTCTTCAGATTTATTTATTTATACTTTTTTCTATTTTTATTGTATAAAGGTACCTGTCCTTAAATCCTATTAAATTATATTACATTGAAATGAAATAAATGAAATAATAATATTTTTGGAAAGTTTAAAAATTAAGTTTACTAAAATTGATTAATCTGTTTAGACTTTTGATTCATAATTAAATAATAATGGTACTTTAACTATCTTTGTATAAAAATAACCATTGAAATTGTTAGGAAACTATATTAAAATATATTTTTATAAATTTACTATAAACTTTAAACTATACTGCTAATAGTATACTATTAATAATAGCTATTTTAGTTAGTAATATCCCATTTTAGACATTAATATAAATTAATTTTTAGAGATGTTATTGTCTTGTTTATTAAATAACCATAACTAAACATAATATACATTATTAAAATATTATAAATTTTGTATTTTAATTTTTTGTTATAATTTAATTTAGTATTGTGGGCCAGAAGTATGTTGGATAGATGGACAAAAGCCTTTATTTTCATTCAAGTGCCATTTGTTATCCAGTATATACTCATCAGATAATCATATGCAAAATCTTTTTGCACATGCAGAACGTTTGGAACATAGTAAAATAACTACCATTATACCCCCTGAAACAGAAACATGTAAAATATTAAAAGTAATATTAACTTATTATTAAACAAGTATATACATAAATAAATAATTTTTATTTTGTGTTTCTTAGGCATCACACGCAATTGATTTAATTTCTGTAATCAACTTTTTACCAACGTTATTCAATCAGTTATTTAATTTGCTAGCATTCACTTCTTGTACCAATATTGCAAGCAATATAATAAGGTTATTGGTCCATATAGTAGATTCAATTCAAGAATCTGGCCGATGTGACACATTAAACATATATATTAAGGTATTTAGTATTGTTTATATTATTTTGATTCATTATTATTAGACAATGAATGGTTTGCAGAAATAATAAATAATCTTAAAAATAAGTTATAAAAATTTTAAACAACCAAATATTTAAATTTTATAAATTGATAATAGTAACTTCAGTTTGAGTTTTTTTTATTATCTTTCAATTGTTAAAATAATAATAAAAAAAGTTTTAACAGTACAATTATTACATGAATGTAGGCTCACTATTCTCTTTAGTGCATCCATTGATCTTTAATCTATATAGTTGATAAAAAGTAAGATTAGGTTAGGTGTAAATCCTTCTTCATAAAGAGAATGTGAGAGATTTAAATACTGTATTTCGTTTAACTTTGTAATGGAATAAATTATTTTTAAGATGTTTTAAATGGTATAAACGTTTGTGTAAATCTACTAAAAAAATTTTATTTCAATTGGAAATTTTAAGTCTTTGAAATAATAAAAATGCAAAAATTAAACAAAATTTTAGATTGTTTAGGGTATAGTCTACTCTTGATAAGTCTTTTTAGAATCAACCAGTTGTTTTAGAGAAACAGCAATATAATAAAGTCCTTAAATAAATAATAGCATAATAATTTCTTATTTATCTGACTGTCAGGATTACTATTAGCTTAATAGTCTACAAGATTATTATTTAATACTGACTATTTTAATTGATAAATAATATTGTAAATATTTGTGATTTAAAATGTTTATATGTTTATTTTCAGTATGTTTTTACTACTCCAGCAACAAACACACCTAATAACACTGTGCATGATCAACTCCTTGCTCATTTACCAAATTTACTCAACCCGGATAATACAGATTTTTTATTGATTAATAAATTTCTAGTCAACTCAAACTTCTTCTTTCAAATTGTAATAAAGAGTATGGGACAATATCTATTAACATCAAACAGAATTAAGGTGAATTATTATTTTATTAAAAAGAGTGTTTTTACAAATCCCTCTCGCCTTATAGTAAATTAGTATTTTCTAAGATGAATAACTAAACTACAAAACACTTATATGTAAATTATTGAACAGTATTGAGTATTCACTATTAGGTTTAAAATAAACGTGTCATGATAGTCACTATATTATTTGGCGTAGTGCTATTTTAGTGGTGACTGGTTTGGTTAGGTTTGAGTATTAAATATTCTATTATTATAATAATAACATTATTATGAATATTATGTAACTTATTTATTCATATATTATATTCAATGAATAAATGTAATGCACTAGAAAAACAGTTACAATTGAATAGCTATTAAGTTCTAACGCTTACCTATATTTTTTTCTTCAAATTTGAATAACAATAACTTATCAGCAAGACAATTTTTTTTAGTTCTTTGTTAATTTTACAAATACTCCTTTAAGTAGCCCAGACTTTAGTCCTCTTCTTGAACTCAAGCTACTTTCCTTCCGCATAAATCTCAAACATTATTTGCACTAATAGTGATAAGATGATATGCTGTAAAGTATTGCAAATGTGAATTGATGAATAAAAGTATTTGTTTTTGAACATTTTGCGAATAATCTGATAAAATTTGAAAATTCTAATAGTTTAAAAGGTATACAAGAACAAATTGAGCATTAATAAATAAAGTAAATATTTTCTTAACTGTTGTAATTTAAAAAAAACATATATGTGTGATTGTATGTGCGATCTCTGTGTAGTTAAATAATTTTTAAAAATGCATAAATATTTTTCACAGATGCGTCGTAATGAAAGGTTTTCCTCAGAATACCAGTCTCGTGTTCATCATATGTTAATAGACGTACTATTACCTTATGTCACTGTTAAACACAAAGAAATGCCATCACAAGTCGCCAAGTTGAATATGGCTGCAGCTCATTTCTTAAAGAAATGTTTGACATTTATGGACCGAGGATTTGTATTTCGACTGATAAATGTATATATTAGCAGCTTGTCGACTTGTGATTCAACTTTTGTTAGAAGTGCGAAGTTGTTATTCATGAAGATAGTTATATCTCATGAACATTATGTCTCTTTCAATTTACCTGTCCAGAACGGACAAACGCCCCAAGGATGGTCACCACATTCTCAATATTACATGTCAGACGAATATTGTCGCCATCATTTCCTAACTGCTATATTGTTGCGTGAAGTTTCAAATTCGTTTTGCTCGCCGTATGAATACCGGCACTCGGCTATCGCGTGTTTTCGCGATTTACTCGCCAAACATGAACTTGACGATCGATATCAATCAAAGGTATGTAATAATTTAGTAAAGTTCATATTTTTTTTTAAATTTTGAAGTTATTAGTACTTAGTAAATATACAATAGATTTCAGAATGACATGTCATATATATTGAATATTCTAAATTATAATAACATTTTTCAGTCCAAGGTGTTCATCTCCTTTGATTCTGAATCTTTAGGGGTCCCGTGTATATATCAATATATATCATGTATTTTATCATTTTTTTACAGGGACAAATGGCCCGAATTGCATCATTATACTTGCCTTGGCTTGGAGTTGTTATAGAAAACATTGGACGTTTAGATTATAGAAAACGAACAATTAATCAAGTTATGAAGCGTCCTATAAACTTATCTTCGCCGAGGTAACTAACTGAGAATTTGATTAAAATAATATTTATATGTTTGTATATGCAACTATAGAACGGACTGTTAAAACTTTTAAATTCTTGAATTTTAGACCCAATAACCTTAATAACGACATTGGTCCAAGAATGTCTTTGAACTTGAGAGATTCTACATATTTTGCAGCAATTGCTAGCCACCGTAAGTTTTTCTTGTTATAATTTTAAACATACTAAGAATATTAAAAAGGTGGGCAAGTGGGTGTCGCTCTGCTGTACAGTAGGTTACAAGTGGGTCACTGTATAATGGATGATATTAAATTTGAATTCAACGATATAATATCATTGTATAAGAAAAACGATTCTGAGCGGAGACGGTATGTCAGTCTAGGTATAAGACATATTATTATATACATATCTATGGTACTAAACCAAAATTTGACCTATAATAGGTACCTATAATAAATTCCAAATTTATCTTATCACAATATCCATTAGATACTTATAACGCGTTATACATCAACAAAAACCATGATACTATCATAGATATATAATAGTACACTTTAGAAGTTTCAAGTACCCACGAATAATATTATTCAATCACAACAAAATAATTAAAATAGTTATTCTAGGTTTTTTAATATGTAATTTCGTCCAAATTTGAATTTAAAATGTCTGTAAAAAATAACTGTGTTCATATATTTTTTAGATTTTTTGGTTATAGTATGAACTATTTATGAGAACCTTTGTTTTTAATTTGCAATCCTAAGCTATAAAAACTGAACATTTTATAATTTATTAATTACAATGATTGATCATTTTCAAGATTTTGATAAATTTTGTCAAAATTCGATCTTTAAATGCTTATAAAAAAAAATCGTGCCTATGTATTTTTAATATTTTTCAATCGCTATTGTAACAATATATCAGGAGCCTTGTATTAATTTTTTACACTTTTTGGCCCAACAGATAAAACTTAATTGATATTTATAGAAAAAAAAAAACTGAAAATGTCCGTAAACAGCTCAAAAAGAGTCAAAATATTTTCATAATTGTATGGTGTATAGGAAATGCTAATATAAACAATCAGTGAAATTTTCATGTATCTACAGTTATTTGTTTTTGAATTACAACAAACTAAGGAAATCGCTACATGAGAAATCGAGTGAATATCCAATGTTGTAAAAATTAAAATTTCAAACGCTCATAAAAATTTAATTTGACTTTTTTATAGACATTTTTTTTTTTGATAAAGGTAGATAATCTTATAAGGAATCTTGTATTACATTTTCATATCTTAGATTTAAAAAGAAAATTTTTTATGAATTTCTAACTCGAAATAATTAGCAAATTTTCGTGATTTTTCCATATTTTGTCATTTTTTGAACTTTAAATGCTTAAAAAAAAAAACTGTGAATAACGATTTTTAATATTTTTCATCTGTCTTTGAAACAATATAGTAGGAGCCTTGTATTAAATTTTCAAGTATTTTTACTCAACAAATAAATTTTTATTGATATTCATAAAAAAAAACTAATAAAATTGGAAACTGAAAATGTCCCTAAACAGTTCAAAATAAATCAAAATATTTTGAAAATGTTATCGTGTATAGAAAATGCAAATATAAACAACCACTGAAAATTTCATGTATTTACGGTCATTTGTTTTAAAGTTACACCAAAAACCAAAATCGATTTTCTCGATAACAGATTTTGCGTAAAAATTCCCGTTTTTCCTTAATTTTTCTTTCGTTTTTCCTGGCGCCTTTGAAAACTACTGAAAACTACCAAAAATTTAAATTTTGACCTCCTCAATGCACCAACGATATTCACTTTCCAATCGAACAAGATACTGAAGTTGAAAATCGAAGCATTATTTCGACTACTTATCGTGTACACAGACACAAAAAAAATAAAAAATAAATATATAGCCACTATAGCGTCCCCATAATCTTAAATGTTTTGAAAATTTCTTTTTGACATTATGTATGATATAAAAGTTGATCACAAATAATATTTTTTAAATAATCGTTAATCTTAATTTAAAATTTAAAATATCTAATTTCTTTCAAATTTGAACTCCAAATGTTTTGCTATAAAAATTAAAAAAATTATAAATTTTAATTATGAATTTTTTTTAAAATTTTAATGATTTTGACTAATTTTAATCAAATTTAAACTTTATATGCTTATTAAAAAAATGCCCAGTTTTCTACTTTGCCCTAGTGGCGTATTTAAAGGGTGGGTCTGTGGAGTCCGACCTTTCCACGTGGCCCTATAAATACCTATCTAAACATCTAATATATTCTGTAACGGAGCCCCCACTTAAATATATTTAATAGATTATTTGGACCCCTCTTGAAAAATGTCTAAGTACTCCACAGGTTTCCCCTTTATGTATATTATATTATATTATATTATTATTTTATTTTAGTAACGCCGTCCAAAAAGTTAATTAACCTGGATCATCAGCAGCAAGAGAAACTGATTAAAACTGATTCTAGTTTAAGTATAAATTCGTGTGCTTCAAATTTGTCTTCTCCAGATCGAACAAATTCTTTGTCAATGTTTTCACAAGAAACTGCCATTAGAAGAAATTCTTACGTATCCGAATCCGACGTTCCAAATAGAAATCGACACTCTAGATCTATTAGTGGCACACAGACATTTCATATTACTACGGATACCTCAGTAAACGTTGTAAGCAAATTAGAACCAACCGAAGTCAAAGATGTCCTTGTGTGTTTTTTGTTTGTTTTGAAATATTCATCTCAAGATCAATTAATATCGTGGTGGCGTTATTGTACCGAACCAGATATTGTGGCATTTTTCAAAATAATTGAGTAAGTAAAATTTATCATTTTTAAGATTTTATTTTATTTATACATGTCATGGTGTATCTTTTACTGTTTATCATATAGGATATTTTAATTGTTTTGAAATTAAAATTTTGCATTAATTCTTCACTTTATATGGCCTATTGTTTTATCTGAAATTTAATTAGTTATCTATACTACATGATGTGATTTTGAAAATTAGTTTCTATATTCTTTATTTTCATTAAGATGAATTCCCTAATTTTTTTCTGTCCTTGACCCATGCGCAACATAGCAAATTTTAAGTTCACAATAATGAATCATATTATAATCATATTCATTTCTAAAATTAGAGTGAAATTACCTCTTATAAAATTTAATGGTAAGATTATTATCTAGGGCCAGGATGGCCAACCCGCAGTCCTCAAGATTTATCATACATTTGCAAAAAATTTATTTTTGTGCCAATAGTATAGAATATTCTGGAATGCCCGCAACAATGAGTTGAGAACAAATATCCTACTAAATATATAAAATTATTATACTATCTATGTTTGTAAATTATAAATTCATTCCATTTATTTCAATTAATTAATATTTAATAGGTACACCAAAACTATTTTTTATTTTGTTCAAATCTAATATATGTAATTTAGTATGCGGCTCATGAGCTTATAATGTATTTCCAAAGTGGCCCACCAGATCAAACTTGTTTCCAAAATTAAAATACAGTAAAAAGCATATGAGTGCCCTATATAATAATCTTACTTTTAAATTTTATGAGAGGTTCCTGTTGCTATATTTAAATTGTCAACGATCAAATAAGTTTCAACATGAAAGTCCCAAAAAGCGGAAGAAAAATTCACCTAGTACCAAAAGCTCGATTTTAATTTTGAAAACTTACCTGAATTCCTTATTCTCTTTTCTAGGTTATGTAATGTAGGAAATATATTTTCAATTTGTTGTATTTTTCAATTGGGTAAATTGGTATAGTACCAAATGAGTTTTCTTTTTTTTTTTTAATCTACTTTTACTTTAGTATTTCTAAAAAAAAAAAAATAAAAAAGAATTTCCTAATATTTTAGTATATTTTTTTTCCTCTTTTTCGTCTAAACTCTAAATGCCCCAAAAACCACCCGCTTTCTACTGCCTTGAAAAAAAATATCTGCAGCCTCTTAACATGAATAGTTTAACTTGTTTTAAAAATCACATCATTCATCTTACAACAATAAAAAAATACTACTCAAAATAACCCAATAATAATAGACTGTATATATTTATATCAGTTAAATATTTATGCTTTTAACTTATGAGTAAGCGTCAAACATATTTATCTATATAATAGTTTATTTTTTAATGTGTAGGTTAAGCTTACAAGAGTTTCGGTACATGGGACGCCGACACATAGTGGAAGAAACATTAGCTGCAAATAACCGTGATAATGTTCAGCCAACTTCTACTACTACAACAAAGAAATCCATGACATTACCTGCCCGAATGCAACCACCATCCGAATTTAATGCAGAAACAACAGCTAATTTAAATTGTCAGACACAAATATCTCAATTAACACCTCCCATATTAAGTAGCAATGGTACAGGCAGCATTGGCCGAGTAGAAAATTCAAAAAAAGGTTATATCTTAGTACTAAATATTTAGATTATTTTTAGCGTATTCAGAGTAAACTTTTTAGTACAGTATTTGTAAAAAGTGTACGGCATACGCTAATAATATTTTAAAACACTTTAAATCACCTAATATTACTATTTATTGTGTATATAAATTATGAAAATATTATTTTGTGAACATGATATATATTTATTTAATATACTTGTATGTATATTTATTTTAGATACCTCAACTAGTGATGACATCATGACATTTCGAGTACAGTCTGAAGCTAATCTTACAGCAGAAGTGGGTTTAGTTGTCCTTGATGCACTTTCTTCTTATTGCGTACATTTTAAGGATACTTTAATGGCATACAACGGTGAAAATGACATCATGGAGAGTGTGTTTTCCACTCTCATGGCGTTTTTATGCATTCCACAATCTACATTAGTCTGTGGGCATGTGTTCGCTACATTAAGATCGTTTATTAATAACTTTTCTTGTGTATTATTTAAAGGTATTAAAATTTGGTACCTTATCTAAATACATTTAAAACATCATAGTTAGTATATGTAACCATTCTTTGTTAAGGTACTGCTCATTTAGTCGGCAAACTTTGCTCCCAATTATTAAACGGATGTAATAGTCGGTCTTCCAAGGTGCGACAAGAATCTTGTGCTGCTCTTTATCTGTTAATGCGAAGCAATTTTGAACTTTCTTCGTCAAATATTACCAGAGTTCATTTACAAACTGTCATTGCCGTGTCACAGTTGTTGGGTGACTTGACGTCTGCAGGTCTCAATAACTCACGTTTTCAAGAAAGTCTCTCGTTAATCAATAGTTATGCCAATAGTGATAAAGTAATGAAAAATACTGGTACGTACAAATTAATAATTTTAATAAAAAAGTTTTAAAGTTTTTATTAATTGAAAAATATACCACACTCATTATTAAAATATTTTAAACATCTATAAGATTAACATAGTTTATTATTTGTTTTTAGCAGAAAGTTTAATTAATAATTTCTATCAATTATATTCTAGCCTAACTTAACCATCTTAATAGTTAATTTTTATAAGCTTAAAGTAATATTTCAATTGTTAGTTCAATACTATTGAAATTAACTAAAATATTGTTTGATTTTCAAATGTATTCAAAAACAAATTTAATAGCTACCAATAATTACTCGGGTTACTTCACTCATCACATCTTCTTAGTTATTCAAAAGGATGTCAGCTCAGTATTTGTTTTCTATCAGAATCAATGTGTTCATGAAAATCATGTTTAAGATTTTTGAATTATCTAAGAGCAAAATCACCAGTCACAACAATTTTAGAGAATATTTAATTGTTTTAAGTTGTTATTTAGACCAGTGCCGTACCCAGGATTTGTTTTATTTTGGTAGGGGGGGGGGGGTTGATAATATGTCTAATGCATTTCTTTTTAATTCATTTTCTTCATTAGACCATTTTTGCTTCCAAAATTCAAATTAATTTTTAATAAGTTCATGTGAATGTTGTGATTATTAAATTTTAAATATTATTCATAAAAATCAATGAAGCATTGCCATTGTAGCGTCGTAAAACCGTTGCTAGGCCATACCTCACCCGTCAACATTATTACTCTATGATATGAGCTATTGAACCCATTATGCATTACTAAACTAAAAAAAATATCTTACATGAGATTTTTTGGGGGGGAGAGGGTGATCTTAAGCCTAAAAGCCCCCCCCCTATCCCCTGTATACAGCACTGATTTAGACAAATCGATATGTCATACCCTCAAAAATAGTATTCTGTGTAATTTTTGTAAAAGGTGATTTCACAAGATTTCTCTAAAACTTTTAACACAACAATTATTATATTATTAATATAACAATTACTCAAAGTTTCGCGTGGTCCAGAGAGAGAAAACAAACAGTACACTGACATCCACTAAAGACTTATTTTAAATACAAAAATTAATTTTATATAATATATTTAATTTAAGTTTTTACGTTGAGCTATAGATAATAATTTTAAGTTGTAATAACTCTTGTTATCCATGTCAAGTAATTCTCCTTACTAATTCTGAGTACTGGCTATATAATTAAAAACATAACAAAAATTATTTATTTATATTTTATAAAAACTTTTTAATAAAAGTCTATTCATGTATACCGTTTTTACTTGTAACTGGCCATTGTAATTACCTAAATGAGTTTGGGTCTTAGGGTTTCCTATGCAAGTGAAGGATTTAACAAGACGCGTGAGGACCGTGCTGATGGCGACTGCTCGTATGAAAGACCTGAACCACGACCCCGAAATGCTGGCTGATCTCCAACATAGTTTGGCGAACTCATATGCGTCAACGCCCGAATTGCGTTTAACTTGGTTACAAACTATGGCTCGAAATCACGATGAAAACGGCGATTTTTCAGAGGTTTGAGCATAATATTAATTATTAAGAGGACGTCGTACGGCATACCAAATTTTCGTCCGCAAGTTTCAAATGTGTACCGGTAGTTTTGTATATATGTTCTCTCATTGGTTTTTTACGATATTTTAATCGATGAGTGAATTATGAGCATTTCAATATTAATGTTTACATACTCATAACTCACTTCAAAATTAAAATATCGTAAAAAACCAACTAGAGAACACAAAATATAATGTTCTTACCAAAAGTTTGATCATAGGTCCATTCACTCTAATATCAAACCTAACAAGACACTATTGAAATTGGTGAACGAAAATATGCTGAGTCGTAAGTGTGTAAACATACGGGGAACAAGGTTTACTACTGACAAAAAAATTCAGTTTTATGTTATTTACAATTTTTGTGTTTATCGTTATTCAAAATTAAAACGTTGCATATGTTGAAAGTTCAACGTTATTTAGAATAGTGTTAATACCTATTAAATGTATTAATAATAACCAGGGCTCGGGACTTAAAGCATTTGCTTATTTTTTTAGATTGACATAAAATGTAGCAGAGTACTATAGAAGTGTATATCATGTTACAACACATTCAATTATGAAATTTGAGAGTGCTTTTTTTTGCATTTTTCAGTGATTTTTCAAAAAAATGCTTATTTCAAGTTTTTATGATATTTATTGCTTTTTTGACCAGTTTTCATACTTTTTTATGGTTTTCTACTGCAAAGTTGTTTTTGATAGAATTAAAATTAAAAATAATTTAAATAAAAAAATTTATTAAAATTTATTAAAAAATTATTTTTTTTCAACTATTTGTAAATATTGTTTACATTTTATTTTTCAGAAAATCCCTTCTAAAATCCATAAAATCCTCAGTCCTGAAAATGAAGTTTAATTTTTTTATAATATAAAGATAAATTTTTATTTTTATTTTATTGTTTTTTTTTTTTTTAATAAATATTTTTGCTTAAATTGAAGTTTTTTAAATGCTTATTTGAGTGCTTATAATGATGTTTTTAAGTGCTTATTTAAGCGCTTATTTTAATGATTTTAAGTGCTTTAAGTCCCGAGCCCTGATAATAACTAATGCGGGTGGGTAATGGCCCGGATACGGAATATAATATAATAATTTCTAATGTACGGATATGCTTAAAATAAATATTTCTACGAAACTCTATGTTCTCCAACATAACTTTTAAATTATTTCGTTTTGCGTTATGTTTCGTTTAATGATATATAATATATTTTTTGTCACACCTGTACCGAAAGTTTGGTTTTCGATAGCGGTTGAAGCCTTCGAAAGCATCCTTTTTCCGTCCAGCGGGTGGTAAAGTGGGAATCCCTAATAGTGCCGGGCCGTAAAGTGGAAATCCCCAAAAGTGCCGGGTGCACATATCGTTATAGGCATGACAAAAAATAGTATGTGTGACTCGCCCGGGAACGCCATTTCAGTCTTGGGCGAAATGGCTCACTTCCCGCCCTTGCCATACAATATACTATTGTTAGGTAATGTTTTTACTTATTAGTAATAATAAGTATAATAAGTAATAACTTATTACTCATTATAACGTTTGCAAGCCCTGTTTGAATGTCCGTACTCTGACCCCCCCCCCCCCACCCAATAGACCGTACTATTATTTTCATTATTTCATATGCGTAGGTAATACAGTATAATAATTTTTTACCAACAATATCACAATTATTGATTAAGTGATTAAATCAATATAATAAATAAAAATAAATGAATGCATTGATTTTACAGTGATGTGTTTTTTTTTATTTGTGTGTGTGTACACGATAAGTATTCGAAATAATGCTTCGATTTTAAACTTCAGTATCTTGTTCGATTGGAAAGTGAATATCGTTGGTGCATTGGGAAGGTCAAAATCCCATACTCCCATTCCCATAGTCCCATACGTGTTGAAAAGCGCTAAAAAAAAATAAATAAAGAAAATAAAGAAAACCAGGAATTTTTACACTAAATCGGTTTTCGACAAAATCGATTTTCGTTTTTGGTGTAACTCTAAAACAAATGAAATGTTGACTGGTTGTCTATATTATCATTTTCACTATAAAATGTATTATTAATATTATTTGGATTTATTTTGAACTGTTTTTGGATATTTTTGGTTTCCAATTTTGTTTGTTTTTTGTTCTATGAATGTCGATAAAATTTTATTTGTTCTGTAAAAAAGCTTGAAACTTTAATACAAGGCTCGTTACAATGATATTTGACAGATATTAAAAATCCATAGGTACAATTTATCATATGTTTATTTTATCAATTCCTATACGGCTATACATGATAAAATTTTCAAAATATTTTAACTTGTTTTGAGCTGTTTACGGAAAATTTAAAATTTAAAATTTTTTGGTTTTTTTTTCTATAAAAATCAATAAAATGTTATAAGTAGTCCAAAAAGCAAGGCTGGGCAATGGGCATTAACGAGTTAATAAGTTAAAATTAAGTTACTTTATTTCTTATGTTATTCAGTAACTTATGAGTTAATTAATTTTATTGCCACGTTAAGTTAATTTTTTTCCTAAGCCACAGGTTTAAAATAAATTCAATTTTGTAAAAAAGAATTTTATAAAAAAAGAATCCGAAATATTAAATATATTAATTAGTAAATAATAATTTATATTTTATAATAATAGTTATTATATTGCATATTCACAGAAAATATTATATAACTTAATAACTATATTATAGACGAAAATGTTATAAGGGTTACTGTTAATATTACTGTCATACAATATTGTATCGTAGGTACCTATTGTTTGAAATTTTAAATAAAAATATGGATAATTACTAACTATTAATAGTGACACATCTCATTCAAAATGGAGTCATTTAAATAAATATTTTAATGAAACAGGCCGTGGGCCCATGTACAGATAAGTTTATATTATAAGTATAACAAGTATACAAATCAAAAATGTACAGGTTAATAAAAAAATAATTTTAAAAAGAAAAAGATTTATTTTTGTTGGCAATGCACAATATCCCATAAATTGACTAGTTACAGAAGTATTTAAAAGTGTAAAATGGTAAAGATAATGGATAGAGATCATGGACGCAAAACTTGAAAGTATTATTTTTTGAAATGTTTGGTAAATTATTATGGTTTTATAAATATTATTAAAGTATGAATGTTGAAAAGCTTAGTTTTTGGTTGCATTATTTTACTTCTGATATTCATATAAGTACACTATAGTATAGGTACTATCTACTAAAATGGTAAAATACATAAATACATAATAATCCAAAATTTGTAAGTATTATGACTACGGGAGGTGTGGAGGGCAGAGCCCCCCACTATTGAATTTTTCAGAACCCACCCCATAGAAAATTCCTGAGAACGCCATTGCTCTGGATGTTCCAATACAGCAGGGTGATATCAATTCGTTTCAGAATACGGAGAATGATTAAAATATGAAATTGTATTTTGCATATCCAATGATGAGCGTTCAATTTAGCAATTAATCTTAATGTATATCACCATATCAGTATGAAATGTAAAGTATTTATTCATTATTTCAAACTGTAGATTAGAAGGAAAAAATAATAATATTATTACTTAACATGGCTTTTCTCAATAAATACCTACTAGTATCTTTTTCATACATTTTTATCAAACATTTTTAAAAGTGTGTTATAATAATTAGGCAGTCCTGGGTAGTATTCTGAATAAAGTATTCCAAATACAGTATTCGGAATACTTTTTAAGTATATACTATATAGAATACTTTTAAAATACTTTTTCCAACAGTATTCTGAATAACTATTTAGAATATTTTTGTAAAAGTATTTTATTCCTATCAAAAAATACTTATTATTTACAATAATATCTGTTTCATTTTTCTGGACATTTTTACAATATTATACTCGTTATAAAATTTTAAATCAATGATCAACAATTTATTTAAATTATATAATACTTAGAATTATATGTTTTCCCGAAGAAAAGTATCATTGGTTTAATGTTTAAAACAAAAATTAAAAAATATTTTATAAGTAATTGGAAAACTTTTGAAGTATTTAAAATACTTTATTTGGAATATTATTTTTATGAAGTGTTTGAATACTATTTTTCATGAGTATTCGAGTATTTTATTCCAAATACTTTTTAAAAGTATATTTTACCCAAGTCTGTAATTAGCTGGTTATTAGGTTTTTAGTGCTTTATAAATTATATGAAGCCCCGAACCCCTTTCATAATAATATAATAAAAGCAGCATACGAGACTGTAGAATGTACCATGAATTAAGATATACCTTATTAGGTATATCTAAATTCTAAGGTATATCCTAATTCGTGGAACGTACCTGCATTTACACCATACGTCCATATATACATAATTATATAGGTACTATGTCAGTATGCATGTCACTGCAGATAATCGAACTTTTGAACTATGGATTATTACCTATATACCTACCTACCTAACTAACAAAGTTATTATTTTCAGGCCGCCTGTTGTAGGCTCCACATTGCGGCGCTCGTGGCGCAGTACCGGAAACTGAAGGGAACACAGGGATGGGGTGCCGAAGCGTTCGGGAAAATTTCGTCAAATATTGCCAGGGACGAGACGGGCCTGCAGCTGGACTCCGGCGGCGGCAGCGTGGCGGCTAACGACACGCTGTACGGGGAGCAGGCCCTTCTGGATCGGCTGGAAGCGTGCGCAGTCAGCCTGCGTCGGGCCGAGCTGTACGAGTGTTTCGGCGAGCTGTACAAGCTGGTCATACCTGTATACGAGCACCGCAAGGACTACCACGCGTTGGCCGACTGTTACCGGACCGTCGGCATCGCGTACGATACGGCCGTGTCAGCCCGCCAGTCTGGCCGCCGGATGCTCGGGCGTTACTATAGGGTCACGCTGTTCGGACAAGTATGTTCCATATTGTATATTCCATTTTACCTGCAGTGGCGTCACGGACTAAGATATATCTTAGTGAGTGGCGTATCTATTGGCGTAGTTATCTAACATTTTCAAAGGGGGAAAGGGCCCACACGGATATACTATATTATTGCATACGTGTAATATATACCTATAATACATAAATAATAAAAATCAATTACTACCCAATTAATAACCATTAATTGAGGGGAGGGACAAGACCTCTAGGACCCCTGGATATACGCCACTGTATGTTACCGGCATTGTGCACGTAGGCTTATGCGATTCCGTAAACTTAATATATAGTCCAGTCAATAGGGCTCCAAAAAAGGCTTTGCCTTGCATAAAATACTGAAGTTTTGAAACTTTCGTCTTGGGGCCCTGATTTACCAAAATCAGCCATCTTGGGTTTTAGGTGACATTTTTGTCACTTTGTCGCTTATCTATTACTCTTACGAGTCTTACGCTAAAAATGTGTAGAGCCTTTCTTGTCACAAATTTTATAAAAGCTATTTTTAGCCTAAAGTTAATAATTTTAGAGATATTCTAAAAAACCTGTAAAAAAGTGAAAAATGTCACCTAAAACACAAGATGGCGGATGGAGGCAGCAGATTTTGTTGGTCAATCAGGGCCCCAAGACGAAACTTTTAGCCAAGTTTCAAAACTTGAGTATTTTATGCAAGGCAAAACCCCCTATTGACTAGACTAATACAGCAGTTTGACCGTTGATTCACCAAGCTCACACCATGCTCACACACATTGTATATCCTTTAATTATTATACATTTGTTCAAATTTTCTAGTTTTTTTTAATTTTTATATATATCTACATAATATGTTGAGATGCTTTAACAATTTGTCTATTAGCTATTATACGAATCATAAACATCGCAACAACATTCATTTTTTCATAATATGATGAACGTACATAAATACTAGGCACATAAATATTGGTACCTTATAAGTATTATTCGTATTCATATTAAAGTTCATGTTACTATTATCATTGTTGTGTATAATAAAAAAACTTTTTTCTTTTATTACATACAATGTTTTTTTTGTTCAGGCATATTTTGGAGATCAGCACGGCGTTGAATTCGTGTACAAAGAACCAAAGCTAACACCTTTATCGGACGTATCTGAACGATTACTGTGTCAATACGGTGACAAATTTGGTCGAGACAACGTTCGCATAATTATGGATTCAAGTACCGTAAGTATTTTTCAAAAAATATTCCAATATAGATTGTTTATTTCATTAATTTGTTTTTACTATTTTTGTAATATTATTTTATATTATTAACCGTATAGATTTCCATTTCTGAATTGGACGTGAAATTCGCTTACATTCAAATTACTCACGTCGTGCCATACCACGGAGAAAAATACATGGAAATCGATAACGATTCCGTTTCCGAGTTTGAACGCAATCACGACATTGATAGTTTTGTTTTTGAAACACCGTTTACACTTGGCGGCGGCCAATCTCAAAGTGGTCCCCGTGAGCAATGGAAACGACAGACAATTATAAAAAGTAAAATTCCAGTGTATATTAATATTATTATATAAAATTAAAATTAGAATAACCCTAACAAAGCAAAACTTATCATCAAAAATTATTATTCTCTAGCCGAGTATAAATTTCCATATGTCAAAAAACGTTTACGAGTATGTGCTAGACGTGAAATAGAACAATGTCCTATACAAGTAGCCATAGATGAAATGTGCCAGCGAGTTCGAGAATTGAGACAAACTGTATCTGCTCAGCCAACGGATGTAAAAAAATTGCAGCTACGTTTACAAGTAAAAATTGTCTACTTATAATATTGTATTCCAACGTCCAAGCGTATATTATAGTTATAAAAAATAAAAAATTTTATAAGTATATTACTGTGTTGTAAAATCAATACATTTAAAAATCTAAATATTGTACCAATGTAGGTATTCGTTTTTTTATAATAATATGTGCTATCATTATACATAAACAAAAGTTTTTGTGACACCTATTAGCAATTAATTAATATTTTTACTTATGATATATTGTACATATTGTTATAAAATATATTTCATTAATTCTGATTAATTCATCATTTATCTACCAGTTTCTTATTAAGAGAAAATTTTGCTTATAACTTATAAGTATTTTTATTGCATTTTATATTAATAAATAATTATATAGCTCCCCGATGGGTGACCACCTGGGTTCGTAGTAGTAAAAACCTTACCACACATACACGTGTTTGCTTACCTACTGTAACAACCGTACTAAAACCTTACCAATCCCCTTCAACAGCTAATGGTCATAGTCACCGGGCTTAAGTTCGATAAAAATATTGCACAATACCTTCATTTATATCGAGAAATTTGAGGTATTTTTATAAAACCTTTCTTGTGTGAAGTTGCATAAATATTTTTCTATAAAAAAAAAAAAATCATCACTGTACACCATTTTTATTGGATTGTCACTTTACAGGGAAGTGTTTGTGTTCAAGTCAATGCCGGTCCTTTGGCATATGCCAGAGCATTTTTGGAACCACAAGCTGTGCTTGAATTGCAGGCCGACAAAGTTCAAGACCTCAAAGATACGTTTAGGTGAGTTTATACAATAATATACTTATGCGATATGCGTATATTATAATATGATATATTATGTTTAAAACAACTATTTTCTATAACGACAATGTATAAAAGTTACTAGAATAAATTAAATGCATAGATTAATCTGATCCAAGGGCAGATGGAGTTCACGTGGATATAAGATGCGCCAAACCATATTTTATTTAAAGCAAGTTGTTTTCTTCACGCGAATTGAATGTATTGCTGTAAAAGATGTAGTCGAAATAGTGATTATTGATATTTGTATTGATATAATTTATTAACAAAAAATAATTTGTATTTAATTATCAGACTAGATAAAAGACCCTAGCTGTGGGTATTTAGGCCAAGTTATGTAGATAAATTATGATGAAATTGCCTGCAGCTAGTGGTCAGTGCATATAGTGCACAAACATTTACCTACCTACTTCAAACAATGATCGAAAGTTAACGATTTTTTTAAATAACAGTTAACTCAAAACAATTTCCTCTAATGATGAGTATAATTACCTATATCGAGTAATAATAGTTATCATCCATACCTTTTATAATATTACTTCCAACTCATTAACATGCAACATCAATTCATTTAAAGTTTTTACATTTTACTAAACACGAAAATTTCCCTGTTTTGATTGGAAAAAATAGGTTAATATAATATATTTTAATCGTTAATTGTTTTTTTTGTTTTTAAAAAACCAGAGAATTTATCAGTGCATGTTTCGATGCGTTGAAGTTGAATAGAATGTTAGTATCTACCGATCAAATTGAATATCAAGACGTGATGCAAGAAAACTTTTTGAAAATGTGTCGGGAACTTTCAGAGTGCATTGAAAGTGATTCACTGTGGCGAGACGTGTTGCAATCATGTACGTCTCCCGGTAATGATAGTCGAACACTATTTACTGCAATTAGCGGTGCGAGTCAAGATTCATCAAACGCATAACACCTGTAATATACCTCTAGTTTAAATGAAGTATAATTTACGTAAGGATTCATTTTTATTCTTTTTTATCTTCAAATTGTTACTAACCTAAATTATATTATTTAATGTTATTATTTAATGTTATTAATTATTATTATTATTATTATTATTATTTTTAATTATTATTATTATTATAATTATTACATACGATATGACTAGGTATTTATAATTATGACTACGGCCATTATATAACTGTCGCCTCTCCAACTTTTGCCATTTGGGGTTTGTTATTATTTTAATAAGGTATTTTTAAAGAAAGTATAGTATAATATAGCTGATAATCTGTCTTACCTGTAATTTGTAAGGTGTATAATATTTAGACCTATTAAAGTTAGGTCAGGTTTATTAAGTTTAAATATTTTGTTCAGTCATATTGAGACATTGAGTCAATCAAAATTATGGACAAATATCCTTCTACACATTATAAGCTTACAGTTTTTATTATACCTACCTATTGCAATTTTCCAGAATAAGATCAATTTAATTTAATTTTTATACTGTATTACGGATATATTATACGTAGATTATTTATCATTTGTATGCTCTTTTAGATTGCGTGAATAATTATTGCTATATAATAATTTTGATGAGAAAATATTGTAATTTATAACTTATTGAGAAGCCAAGAAGGAATATAATATATTTGTTGAAAAATAAATAAAACATAAACTGTGTCACATATTTTGTCATAACTCACAACTCTTAAGTTATAATATACCTGTCTATACCCTGTCCAAAATAAGAAGCCACCAATGGACAAAACTAGTTTTGCTACCTAAATCTGGTGGTTTCTTATTTTGAAAAGGGTATAGATATATTATATTATATGAATTACAACTTGGTACTGAAATAAGTACATTTCTTGTATAGTTGTATATTACCTACTGTCGAAAGTTTGGCAGTATTAAAAATACCTACCAAATTATCTAATAATGTAGTTAAGTTGATATCAAATAACTAAATATTGCTTTAAATATTTTGAATGGTTTATAGTTTATATCAATCAATTCAATTTATTTTAGGTAAATAATGTAACTACAAATATGTATAATATAGCTGTTGCCTGACTCACGTACATTCTTTATAGCATGAGTGGCAAACCTTTTCAGGTTATGCTATAATTTTGTAATCAGTCGTGAAAAATATGGGCAAGGTGCATACTACATAGATATTAAAGAATTTTTTTTTTTTGTTATTGAGATTGAGCCCGATAACTTGGGCCATTAGCTATTGGTTTTAGATTCTGAGTGGAACGATAAATGTATTGATTTTAGATTTTACAATGATGTGTGTTTTTTTATGTTTTATTTTTATATCTGTGTACTCATGTAGTTGAAATAATGCTTCAATTTTCAACTTTAGTATCTTGTTCGATTAGAAAGTGAATATCGTTGGTGCATTGGGGAGGTCAACATTTAAAATTCGTAATACTTTTCAAAAGCGCCAAGAAAAACAAAAGAAAAATTAAGGAAAAACAGGAATTTTTACGCAAAATCTATTTTTCACAAAATTGTATTTGGTTTTATTTGTAACTTTAAAACAAATGACCGTAGATACATGATATTTTCACTGGTTGTTTATATTTGCATTTTTTATACAAGATAACATTTTCAAATTATTTTGTTTTATTTTGAACTGTTTAGGGACATTTTCATTTTCCATTTTTTTTTAGTTTTTTTTTCTATGAATGTCAATAAAACTTTATATGTTGAGTAAAAAAGCTTGAAAATTTAATACAAGGCTCCTACTATATTGTTACAATGGCATTTGAAAAATATTAAAAATCCTTAGTCACAGTTTTTTTTATAAGCATTTAAAATTAAAAAATTGGCAAAATATGGAAAAATCACGAAAATTAACAAATTTTTTGAGTTAAGAATACGTAAAAGTTTTTCTTTTTAAATCTAAGATTTTAAAATTGAATACAAGATTCCTTATAAGATTATCTACTTTTTTCAAAAAAAAAATGTCTATAAGAAAGTCAAATTAAATTTTTATGAGCATTTGAAATTCAAATTTTTACAACATTGGATATTTGATACTCGATTTCTCATGTAGCGATTTCCTTATTTTGTTGTAATTCAAAAACGAATAACTGTAGATACATGAAAATTTCACTGAATGTTGATATTAGCATTTCCTATACACCATACAATTTTGAAAATATTTTGACTCTTTTATTTTCAATTTTTTTAGTTTTTTTTCTATAAATATCAATAAAGTTTTATCTGTTGGGCCAAAAAGTGTAAAAATTAATACAAGGCTCCTGATATATTGTTACAATAGCAATTGAAAAATATTAAAAATACATAGGCACAATTTT
This sequence comes from Macrosiphum euphorbiae, assembly GCA_949089665.1. Lineage (NCBI taxonomy): Eukaryota > Metazoa > Arthropoda > Insecta > Hemiptera > Aphididae > Macrosiphum > Macrosiphum euphorbiae. Next base: position 98,904,704 of record CARXXK010000002.1, read on the forward strand.
TTTTTATAAGCATTTATAAAGATCGCATTTTGACAAAATTTATCAAATTTAAAATTGAATAATTATTTTGTAGTTAAAAATTTATAAAGTATTCGACTTTTATATCTAAGGATTGAAAATTTAAAAAAAGATTCCATGTAAGTAGTTAATTCTGTTACCAAAAAATCTAAAAAATACATAAGCACAGTTTATTTTTATAGTCATTATTATATTTGGACGAAATTACATATTAAAAAACCTGGAATAAATATTTTAGTTATTTTGTTGTGATTGTACCTATAATATTTCACCTATAATAATTCGTGGGTATTTGAAACTTCTAAAGTACACTATCATATATATATGATAGTATCAGGGTTTGTTGTTGATGTGTAACGCGTTATAAATACCTATTGCGGGTATTGTGATATGATTAATTTTTTATTTATTATAGGTCAATTTTTTTTAATACCATAGATAATTATTTAATATGTCTTATACCTAGACTGACATACCGTCTCCGCTCTGAATCGTTTTTCTTTTACAATGATATTATATCATTGAATTCAAATTTAATACCATCCATTATACAGTGACCCACTTGTAACCTACTGTACAGCAGAGCACCTTTTTTTTTTTTTTTTGTAGGTTGTTAGTAGGGGTAGGAACGGTTGAAACCCGTTTTTGTATATGTGGCTAGGGCCTAGGATTCTTTACTAAAAATCCAGAGTGGTCACCCATCCGGAAATTAGCAACACCGGCCGTTACGTACACTCAGTGTGTTTCCGCAGTTGAGTGTACACACCAAGCCACATATTAAAGAATATCCTAGGCAACGTGGTACATCTCTGCTGTACATTAAGTGATTTGTAGGCCACTGTAATAGATGTGTTAAATTTGAATTTAATGATATTATATCATTGTATACGTAAAACAATTCTGAGCAAAGGTCTGTCAGCCTCTATGACTGAACTTATTTATTGATTTATTTATATTGCTAACTATTTAATTTCTTCCAAATTCTAAAATAAAATGTACATAAAAAACTGTGTTTGTACATATTATGATTTTTTTTACTTAATAAGCAAACTTACTAATTGAAATTCAAGCATTTTGACCCAACGAATAAAACTCTATAAATAAAAAAGTTATAATAAAATAGAAAAGGATCTAGGAACTGATCCGGTTTCAATATTTGAATATTTCTATGTCTTCCCCAAACCACCCGTGCGTGAGTTGAGCTTTTAATTTTTGTTGAAAGCCATAATAATAATTAAAACAAATTACAATAATATAGTATTATTAACAAAACTCATTAACAAAGATATTTTGTCATTGGATATTTTGACCTAGATTCGTTTGATTGTGAACTAAGGTTTATCAAAATAATGCGAAATATTCAAAAACCTAACTACGATAATAGTTATCCACGTTTTTGTATTCTATATATTATTATTATAGTGAAAAATCGACGTGCGTTGCCACTTGATGTGTGCAAACACCAAACACACCAGGGACTAAAATTGTGTGTAGTACGACACACTTTGTGTAGTATGAAATACTAAGTGTGGAATACGAAATTAAAAAGTGTGTAATGGCCTGTAATAACTACTATACTAGCTTTTTTTTCTCACTTTTTTCTTTATTAATTGAAAAATTATTTGATGTTTCGTTGGGAAATAGACAGATAAGAATTTTAAATATGAATAATCATTATTACGTATTATTAGGAGTCGATTTTACAAGTTTTACTTATAGATAAAATATTTAAAATATTACAAAATAAAAATGTTTCGAATAATCGATACAAATTACAAATAATTATCAAACAATAGTTACTGAACGTATTTACCTATATTTTTTTAATAGAACCATTAACATATTTACCTATGTTGTTTCAAATCAAAAACAAAATAATGTTATTGTTAATGTTTGAACACTATTTATTATACAATCATTTTTTTAATGATAGCTATTCCTAAACCTTGTGTTTATTTATAATTAAATATTAACAATGTGGTAATTACATTAATTAGCTTTTAAAAAACATTTAATCAATCAATTTCATGTGATTATGTGAGTACCTAATATTGAAGTCTGGGATGTTTTTTCCTAGAATCGGGGATTTTTATTTCGCAATTCACTGGCTATAATAGGTATTGTATAGTATTATTATAGTTCTGTGCATTAAGCATTTATTGCAATATTATGTATAATACCGAATTAATTATCGTACCAATATACGGACATAAATCGTTAACTTGCGATGTAGTCTATACTCTGTAGACAAAGAAAAATAGAAATTGATTACTCTATGTTTATGTGAATAGATTCAATACACTTTTTTTGGTGGGGTGGCAAAGCCCCTCGCGGTAACTAAAAGTTTAATATAAAATGTGTAGTACGAAAATAATTATATTTTAGCCTCTGAAACACACAGATGTACCTATACAGTTGTACGGTTGTACGTCTATGCAATTCCGTAGCTAGGGGAGGGGGGCTTAAAGTCCCCCGCAATATCAAATTGGAAATTATATATTTGCTTGTCGTGGGCGTGAATCGTTAAACAAATTTTTCATTTTTAAGAACCGGCAGATGATTGTATAATACCATTGATTAAAATAAAAATGGTCAGTATTAATGACATTTTTCATTTATTTTCTGAAAAATTTTTCTGGGCACATCAATAATATTATAATATAGCAGTGCTGTAGCCAAACTATTTTTATCACTAGTTTTGTAGAACTAGACTACTGAGTACTGATCACCTGTTATTCCTTTATATGACATAAATGGGCACATGTAAACTCCGCCAGAGAAAAAAATCAAGTTTCAGTATACACTATACCTACAATTAATATAATATATAGATTATTATTAAACATAAAATCATAATTATATTTATAATCATATTTTTATTATATAATATTATATTAATAATAATAATATCCTTATTAAATAAGTATATGCCAAGAAATATAAATAACTTAAAAATAAAAATAATAATTGTTTGAGCAAATCATACAAATTGCAATGGCACGTATTATGTTAAAAAATAATGATGGACAATTGTAATAACTAATAATGAAAAAATATTTAGGTATATTATATGTTATAACTTGTAACACTTAAAATATTTTGATCTGTGAACTAAAATTATGAGATACAATTTGTTGGTATTCAAACCATTAAGTCTAATATGAATCAATTATTATAACTATTTAGTATTTATAGCTTTCTCTAACACAATATTTTTTTTTCATTTTGAACTTTTGAGTTTACTTAAAAGAGTAGTATCATTCAGTTCGGAAAGCCTTAATACTGGCGGAGTTTCCATGTTGTCGGCACCGATGCGGTCGGGACATTTGCGGTCGGCACCTTTTGAGTGCCATTAGCGGTCAATTTATTTCTATCTACCTGTCTATAAGATTTGGGTGCTATATATAATATTTTATATACTATATACTTAATTTATATAAATAGGTATAATATTATAATACTTTTTTACTGTAATTGATATAATTATATACTTTTCAATCAAAATTCACTGTACTTACATAAAAAACATACCCTAATTTTTTTTAAAACCTTATTATAATTATTATTAAAAAATGATGTCATTATCGATAAGGTGATAACGTTTACGTATATTTTATTTTATTTTTAAAATTTTTAACATCGTTGGCATTAAAAGTTGTAGTAAACAATTTTACCAAATTTACACTATACAATATACATATAGATATTGGGTCTACGAACGAAGAAATAAATATAATACCTGTGATATATATATTACTTCCGAATAAAACAAAAATGGTTTACCAACGTTTATTTTCGATAATTCGATGGTTAAAACACATATTCCAAATTTTAATCCTGAATCTTTTACATTAGACTTTGAAATCTCGACTATTCAATCAATTACACAAATATTTCCTAGTGCTAAAATACACGGTTGCAACTTTCATTTTGTTGAGGGTTGGAATAGTAAACTTAATAAAATATTAAATACACCGAGACCAACGTTTATGAACTTATATAGCTGTCTTAAAAAAGAGACTGAAAATGCGAAACTTTTATATGAAAGAAGCTTCTTGACTATGGAAGGCAAAAGGAGAAAAAAAATGTGCATACAATTAGACGAAAGAATTAGAAAAACATTAGTAGTCTATGAATTAGATAATGATTTAGAAAAATGCTTAAAAAAAGTGTGAAGGGAAGTTTAAATATAATATATTTGACAAGTATATAACTATATCGATTATAGTAAAAAAGTATTATAATATTATACCTATTAACATAAATTAAGTAAATAGTATATAAAATATTATAGTTAGCGCCCAAATCTTATAGTCAGGTAGATAAACATAAATTGACCGCAAATGGCACGCAAAAGGTGCCGACCGCAAATGTCCCGGAACCGTTTCCATCAGGTACCCATTACAGGTAAGAAAATAAAACTGGTGGAGTTTACACTAGACCTTTTCGTTACCTTTTTATCTAACCGGTATTCTGGTGGCCAGCATAAATATTCATAAAACAAATTGAGGGGAAGGGCACACTCACCCAGTGCCCCTGGCTACGGCACAGATACAAATTAAACCGGGTACAACACGATTCCGTACGGTCCTTATCAGCGTACGGAATCGTGAACATTTTAAGACACACGCTTCCGTACGTTTTGTACCCAAGATTTTAGTGCAATGTTGCCAGATTTCCATAAAGCCCCGTCCACACCAAAGAAAATTTTAAAATAAGTATTATATAAGTCTATGAGTATAGTACTATAAGTCATAGGATTCCAGTCCCTGCAGGTAATTCTGTAATAGCATTATTTAAAAATGAAAATGGTCAGTATTTATTAAATTTTTCGTTTATTTTCTGAAAAATTGTTCTTATAATTAAAAAATAAAAAGTTTAAAAATGCTACTAGGCACAATTATAATATATAGCAGTGCCGTAGCCAAACTATTTTTTTTATCTCTAGTTTTGTAGAACTAGATTACTGATCACCCGTTATTCCATTATATGACAAAAATCTAACCGATATTCTGGTGGCTGGCATAAATATTCATAAAACAAATTAGGAGGGGGGCAAAGGTAAACATTAAGCCGGTATCCAAGTCATAAGAAAATATTGACACAAATATTAACAATCCGAGTTCCGTTCACTGGTTTACATATTATGTTATGTAGAAAAAATATTTTTTATCACTTATCAGTAAAGCGTATATAATAACAATAATATATATATATATATACATATTATGTACGTATTATAATTATATTGTGTTCCTTGGTGTACACACTACACACTCATCAGCAATGCAAGATAAAGGTGATTCACAATTGGTGAATAATTTTTTTATTAATTGTTATGTTACTTTTTGCCAACAATAAACGTTTCACGAAAACGCCCTCCGGGGTGGAATTAAGAACTTGTGTTTAGTGCCCACTGATCACCAATATAAATAATAGTGACTGACTATATACCTACTTATCTATGGTGACTAAATAAACTTAAATTACTTAAAAACTCTAAAAAATATTATAAAACAGATTATTCAATGGCTAAATTATTGGACTGAACCAACCGTCAACCACAGATAGGTATTTCGAGAATCCAAAATCCATTAATTGAAGGAATATTGAACCTCCAATAACCAAAATTCAAAAAAAATTCAAAATAACCAAAATTTCAAATTTTCAAAATTTCGGTTTCTAAAATTCGAAATTTTGCAAATTCAGAATTGGTTTTTGAATTTCCAAATATTTACAGAGAACTACGATCATGTTTTTTATGTGGGCCGTTCCCGGTGGTACTGCAATACCGGGTCAACCCGCGGTGGAGCAGGAGCAAGCCCCAAAATCTCCACCAAGTTTGAAAAAATTAGTTTAACATTTGAACCATTCAATGAACGGTGTATCAGATGTTAAGCTGATAAGAACAGATACTACACTTTGATCTTAGCCGATAGGCCGAGAAGCGATACACTCTCAACATCTCTAAGGTCTTTTAAAGATAAATGCAATTCTAAGACGATTGCAGTTTGAAATTTGAGCGTGTTCGAAAAATCGAAAATTTTCGATTTTCGAAAAATCGCATTTTGGAGTACGGGCGTATACGTCATTAATTTAGTGTATTACGCCTCACCAATTCATGATAATTACAATTAAATAGGTGATTTGATAGATTAATTGTTAAATATACCATCAGACAAACGGTACAGCTCAAATGCGCTATCTACCGTCAGTAAAAAACGAACGCGTACGCGAAAAATTCTTTTCCAAAAACACGTATTCCGTTGTCTATTTCTTCACAACTTTGTTTTTTTTAATGCTTAATAGTTGTAAAATATGTACGAGTTTGCAAATAACCAATTGAATACAACACGATCGGTATCATTGCAATGGAATTACTACAAACGACGTTTCGTCGTACGTAATTTCGATGGCCATGTTGCTCCGTGTAATGGCGACGTGGCGAAATACGGCGGCACCGTGTCTTTCGTGCACGACAGCTATCGTATACTGATAGCGCCCTCTTGTTGTCATACTATAAAATATTTGTACAATGATCGCGATGGTAATTTATATCGAATAATGTGAAAAATATCGAGTAATTTAAAATACTAGGTACTCAAAGTTCCGTAAACGTAGTGCACTTGACTTTTTACCTCTATAACAAGTAAACAACAATGTTATTTCAACCAACCAATAATAAACATACTGTCGACGTGAAATAGAAGCAATGGCGGTTTTGATAGAACATCAAGGGGGGCTATTTTAAATTTTTGGTCCTCCCCCACCATAATTAAAGCAATTCAAGCATTTAGTGTAATTCAATTAAAAATAGGACATGCAAAAAAAATCAAATAACAATATAATTTATAAGATATTAAAAAAAATACCTTTTTTGTATCTTTTATTAAGTTTGAAGTTATAGTTATGACTTATGACTTATGAATTTCGGGCGCCATCCGATTGCGTCCCGTTTCAACCTTTTATACCTTTTCAGTACCTATGTTGATTGCGTCCACAAGTCGGATAGGTAAATTATTTTTACTTACCTCTATATGTTCCGATTGCGTCCTATTGTATAGTATACATGCATTCAATTACTCAATATTTTAATATGATTTTAGTAATGACTATTAAATACATTCGTAGTTCCAAGATTGATATATTGGAAAACGAATAATAATACATTTCTAATCAGTGTTATAAAATAATAATAATACAAAAACCAATAAAATTAAGTCCAAACATGTAGGAATAATTAATAATAATAAACAAAATAACATTTGCATTTTTTATTTGTGCAACTCCAACGCTCGACATCATTGGCCAACATTTTGTGAAAACGATACTTAAACTTATCAATAACTTTGATTTCTTTATTTTTTTCACTTAAACTTTCAGTAATATTTTGAGTCTTCATTTTGAATTTTCAATATAAACAATAAACTTTAAAGTAGGTATCTCTCGACTCTAAGGCACTTGTCGTACTAAATCGCTACGTGATCGTAAATCAATAAGAATTAAGAGTATACCAGTCTTAAGATAAAATGTTCGTAAAATCATCAAGTAGAAACCAATTCGTGTTTAAATATAAAATTTAATTTGTCAATTTATGTGTCACATACCTACTATTCCTACTATACCTAATTACCTACTATACAATAGGACGCAATCGGAACACGGAAAAGGTGGGCAAAAAATCGTTTACCTGCGCCTGGGACGCAATCGACAAACTCCGTGAATTTCATATTCATTATAATATCATACTGCGCCATAATTTAATTAAAAAAAAAATCCCTAGGTAATCGCCACGTCACCCCCCTCTCAAATCCGTCACTGCCCCCATACAAAATTTCTGGCTACGCCAATGGCGTAGGCCACTCAATTAAATACATCAAATGCGTATTATATATATTATAATTCTCATGTATGTAAAATTTGTCTAGACGGCTATACGGGACAACGGGAGCCACCATAATATGCATTTTGGATAATATTTGTTATTTTCTAATATTTCAAATTTGCAATATTATTTGATTAATAATATGATGATGATTAAAACTTTTGTAGATAACATATCATCAAAATATGTTTCCCATGACCATAAATATATATTATTAATAATAATATATATATATATGCACATGACTCGGAATGGCAACTTCCTATCAGGTCATGATCATGATCATAATAATATTATTTAAATTCAATAATTTGATTAATACATGCATAAACGCATTCCATGTATTTAGTTTATTAGCGTCGTATCCGTATATAGTGGTCAGTGGAGCCAGTGGAGATCATGATCATGAAGTATGCAAACTATTCTTGTCTATGCATAGGCAGGCGGCAACATACGTCGTTTTTTTAAGTCGTAATTAACTTCTTGAATATTTCGCAATTTTTGTTAACATTTGCTTCAAAATCAAAAACTACCGTTTAAAAAAAATAAAGCAAATTAGTTTAAAGATAATCCATACCTACTAGTTAAGGCTCCTACAAACACTATCAATTTTTCATCGAAACGATCTTAACGACTTACAAATATAAAGGTACTAGGTAGGTACCTACTTCTATTGTGATTTTGTGGTTCGATTTAAAAATGTTTAATATTTTGGATTTGATATTGAAGTTTACTTTTCATCGGTTGAAGTTGGTATGTATTCAATATTTATAATAGTTTTTAATATATTTAATACAAACATTTGAAAAATTGATAAAATTTAAAATGTTTATTAATGAACACACGTCAAGATTTTGTTAAAATTAAAAAAGTGCTCCGACCGATGCAAAATAATCTTATTTTTGCCTTCAAAGATTTTTTAATTTTTAAGTCAGACCTTTTTTTCAGGCGTATACCTGTTTCATGTACATAATTAATTGATTTTGAATAGGTATTGGCTAAATACCATGTGTGGGTGATAGGCGGTATGATAATTTACTACACACACAAAGACGACCGTAACAAACGAAAGAATTTCCTAAACACAACTTCTTAAAAATGACTCGTTTACAGGTAATCCACGATGTAGATAAAAGTATTATAGTATAAAAATATTATCTACATCGTGCAGGAGCCTTAAGGAAATAACAATTTATGAAAAAAAAAGTATCATGTATGGATTTGGTTGGTACATAATGAAATAAAGTTAGATTAATCTAATTTAGATAGTATATTACTATATTAGTATAGGAAATTGGTAGATTTGAAAAAATCTGAAATAAATTAAGTTGGAAATAAAATGTTATTTTGATTTATGATATTATAATTTATTGAACTTAATATAAATTATCATTTATTAATAAGAAACATATTATACTTAATACAATATAATATTACACCAATATATAGATACAATTATACAAATTATAGTTAATAGGTACAATAATATTATTATAAAAGGTTTATTGACTTCAAAATATTCATAACAGATTATATCAGATTATTTCTATAACAGATTAAATCCAAGTACAGTAGGAATCTTAAAAAGAAAAAATATTTTAGAGTTGAAAACACGATACAATTAGATGGAATTATATCAATATTATAATGAAAAACGGCGTTCGAAAAAAAAATTCGACGGCGACGGTGGCGGTGGCTATCGGTCTGTTTGTTTTTATCTTTTCAGTAGTTCTCACTCATTTGCTTGTCATAATGGAGTGTTGTATGTCGTTAAATAATATTTCAATGCTTACGTGTATTCGTTTTCAATTAATGATTAATGTAGGTATTACCATAGAAAAATAAGATGACGGGAATTACTATTATAATATTTTACAATAATATTACATTACGTGTTGCAGTGACGTTGAGCGGCAGAATACTGCAACGGAAGCACAGAGTCTTTCATGAATTGTGTATCGATGGCGCCCTCTCGTAGTGTAGACAGACAATGTCTGTGCAAGTTAACAATATTGGTCGGAACCACTGTAATGATGGGCATTTCAGTTTGGATAACGTAAGGTTTTAAAAATACAAGTAACATCGTTGTTCATTCTAAAACAGAGATGGCGAACCTTTTTGTACCAGCGTGTCAAATAAAAGTGTTGGTTGGATTTTGTTTTCCTTGCGTGTCCCCAAGTAATAAACTACCTATATAGATAATAGTAGATAATAGATACATCATACATACATTATACATATATAGGTACCTTTAAATTATAATATATTTTATTACTAAATGGAAAATAACTAAAATGCTTTCTGTTAGTGTACATTTTTCATATTTAGTTAGCGTTTGTAAGACTGAGACAACAAATACGCGTGTATGAACTGATACCATTAAATAGAATCGTTGAGTTATAGTATAAAGTTTTAATGGAAACAGCATTTTATTTTTTGGTCACTCCTTTACTACGATATTTTTTTAGTATAAGAACATCCATAATATACTTGATTACTCATTTGCCTTCAAATGGCGAATACAAATTAATTTGAAAAAATATAATATTTTGTTAGTTAAAAATGTTTAAATATTAAAATACTGATTGTATTTAATCAATGGTAACAATTATTTAATGGTCTAGGATATTTCGCCGCGAAGAGTTAACCTCCCCAAGAAATATCAATAACAACCTACCTATCATTTAATATAGGTATAATAATAGGTACCTATTAGGTACAAAGATTATACAATTTTTTTCAAACCCCATCGCCCGAATGTTTCATGCGTTTATCCCCGATTACCTATCACAGTTTTGATTTTGACACTTAAATTTCGATATGTTTATCAATTCAAATCAGATACATTATATCACCCCTCTGACTGGAATTCGCAGCTTTAATAACATGCATAAATGAGCAGCTCTTAACCATGCACTTAATAAAATTATATGTTACTAAGTCAAATTAGAGAATTCCCGTTTTTTCTTAATTTTTATGTTGTTTTTCCCGGTACTTTTGAAAACTTACTTTACTTTTGACCCCCCAAATACCAAGTAGATTCACTTTTTTATCAGAAAAGATACTGTTGAAGAAAATATATGCATTTTTACTGTCCTTCAAGGTAATGACAGACACAAACAATTTAAAAAAAAAAACACATATTATACAATAAATTATGATGATAAAATATTCTTTAAAAAAGCAAAAAATTATTCTAATAATTATCAAAATTAGGTATTTGAATGTTTGGCAACAACAGCTTCTAAATTGTGAATACAAAATGAAAATAATCTATTATAATATAATATTATTACATCTTATTAGGTAAATCTTCTTAAATAAAAATTAAAAAACAAAATGAAAATGAAAGTATAATATACTTACCTACATTAAAATAATATTAATGTAATTTGTGATTTCTAATGACCAATTGAGCTAGGTAGGTAATTGAAAATGTTAAACACCCTTCTGCATGGGAAAAATAAAAAGTTGTACACGCAGTACACTGTGTTAAAATTGTTGGACATTATCAAAAATTATTCACATAAATGTTAAGAGATATAATTTTTTTTATGTTAACAAAATAATTAGGCGTGGCTGCATGTTTAAAAATTCAAATATGCTAATATATTCTGTTTGAAGAATGCATATAATATATTATATTGTCTGATGTAGGTACCTATATCCACTACTTACGTGGAATCTTGTTTTAAATTTTCAATCCTTAGATATACAATTTGAACAATTTATAAATTTTTAATTACAAAATTATTATTCAATTTTAAATTTGATACATTTTGTCAAAATTCGATCTTTAAAGGCTTATAAAAAAAATTGTGCCTATGTATTTTTAAAATTTTTCAACTGCTAGTGTAACAATATATCAGAAGCCTTGTATTAAATGTTTACACTTTTTAGCCTAAAAGATAAAACTTTATTGATATTCAAAGAAAAAAAAACTAAAAAAATTGAAATATGAAATTGTCCGTAAACTGCTCAAAACAACTCTAAATATTTTGAACAATTTATCATGTATAATAACCGGTGGTATATAACCGGTAATGTATAACAAGTTATAAGTACTTATACCTAATGGTTATTGTGATATTAATCTGGAATATATTATAGGTACAATTTATTTTTAATACTATAGATATGTATGTAATATGTCTTATACCTAGACTGACATATACCGTCTCCGCTCAGAATCGTTTTTCTTATACAATCATATTATATCATTGAATTCAAATTTAATATCTTCCATTATGCAGTGACCCACTTGTAACCTACTGTACAGCAGAGCACCTTTTTTGAATTTGTGTCTGTTATTTAGGTGTTAAACAGCCTATCTTTAGTAATTACACTTTTAATTTTTTTTGTTTTTTTTTTCGTTTTTTTCTTACATAGGTACCTACCTAATTATGTATTCCAATATCATAATTGTTCTTTTAATTTTTGTTATAGTAATTCAATGACATTTCATTTTGTAATAATTAAATATTTGTATCACGGTAATATACCGTGATTTGTATAGAATATAATATACACTGTGAAATTTCCATAATACGAAGTATCATGGGGCATAAAAAAAATACTTTTTATAGAGAATTTCGTTAAATAGAATTGAATAAATGTGGTTCTAAATTGGTTTGGTTCTCAAAAATTTTTAGTTCAACGAAAATTGTGTTAAATGAAAGTTCGTTATATTGAAGTTTCACTGATATCTTATAACATATAATGTATATTATAATACAAGTATTAGAATGTACAGTATAAGTTATGAGATTTCATTGAATTTTGAATTTTTCTTATACCTATAATTATTCCGATATCGTAATCACTAATTAGTATTTTTTCTTCATTGCCAAATAGTTGAAAACAAAAATTTTAATAATTGTTATAATATAATCTACCTATGTTACCAACCAATATAAGTTTATGATTTAAGTCCACCTGGAAGCTAAAATATATTATATAATATTTCAGATTTTTAATTTAATCGCACCTTGTACATTTTATTAGCATCCGCTAATCACTATTCGCTATACACAGTTTAAAATATGACTAGGATTTTCCCATCATTGGTGGCTATGTCTAATGAGCGATCACTTGTCACTTATCAGAAAACAATTTTCAATAACTGACGCCAGACCGAGTTATTCAATAATAATAGTATAATACAAATGCCAAAATAAGGTTTTATATTTTCACGAAATGACGACAAGTGACGATATAATAATATATGGTTGATAATAATAATAGTATTCTATATCCAATAAATACTGTACCATGCGTTTGCTATTAGGTACTATTTTTCCTATAGTGATAATAATAAAATTAGTTTCTGTCGTTTCTGATGTAGGTATACAGCATATTTCTAAAAGATTACAGAGCGATTGAAAACAATTATTTAATAAAAAAATTAATTAAAATTAATATTGTACGATATAATACGGTTCCATAATATTTATTTAATATTTTTAAATTTTCGTGATATCGGTAAGTTTATTTTAAATTTTATGATTTGTGTTTTTTTTAAATTTTGTGTCTTCTTACACGATAAGTAGTCGAAATGCTTTGATTTTCAACTTCAGTATCTTGTTCGATGGGAAAGTGAATTTTGGTAATTCCCAGTAATTTTCAAAAGCTCCGTGAAAAACATAAGAAATATTAAGATAAAACAGGAATTTTAACGAAAACTAAAATTTGAAAATGTAATAGGTACATGATTATTCATAAGTTTATCTACTTTTATCAAAAAAAAAATGTCCACAAGCAAATCAAATTAAATTTTTATGAGTGTTTGAAGTTCATATTTTTACTACATTGCATATTCACTCGATTTCTCATGTAGCGATTTCCTTATTTTGTTGTAATTCAAAAACGAATAACTTTAGATATATAAAAATTTCAATTTTTTTAGTTTAATTCAATAAAATTATATTTGTTGGTCCAAAAAGCGTTTAAAGCATTTTAAGTTCAAATTTTGACAAAATTTAATAAGTTTATTATTTAATAATTGTTTTGTAGTTAAAAATATATAAAATGTTAAACTTTTATAGCTAAAGATTGACAATTTAAAACAAGTTTCCACATAAATAGGTCATATATAAATTACTTTCTTCACAATAATATCATCAAATATACTTAGTAATATTATTAGCTGACTGACCGTCTTCGCTCAGAATCGTTTTTCTTATACAATGTTATTATATCATTGAATTCAAATTTGACACTATCCATTACAGTGAATCCACTTGTAACCTACTGTACAGCAGACCTACACCCACTTTCCCACCCGTTTAACTATTAAATTTTGATTTTTTTTTATAAATTTGATCAAAAACTAAACAATTGTTTTCTGTTTTCTATGTTTTCTGTAAGCCTATGACAGTCAATAATAAATAATATGAGCTATCACTTATTAAGTAAGTCAACCAAATGAAGACGTGTCCTTAAAGAGATGGAGAGTATCTTACCAGGTATTGATATTTGATACAGAAGAAGAATTTGAAGAACATGAAAGCAAAAATGAATCTGTCTCCAGAGATTAATACAGTTTTTCTAGATCAAAGTCATTCGGTCAGATCATAAATTATATCATATATTTATACGGTTATACCTATAATATATTGTCATAAGTAGGCATATTGTGCAATAAATATACTTAAATACATTCCTAGGTACTCCAATAGTCCAATCACAGAATAGATTAAATTTAGACTCAGTGTTGGGTAGTAACGTAACGAAAGTAACTGCAGTAACTTTTTTACGGATCGCCTATATTATGTATTTAATATAATTTATTTAAAAAAAATTCAACGATTATAATTACTTAGTAAGTATTCATTACCTATACAAGGTAACTCTTTTATCATGAAACACTCATTACTTCAAAAAGTATTAATGTTTTTAAAAATATTTTTTATCCTTGTATTTTTTTAAGTTTTTTACCTTTTTGAATTACAACATAGAGTTATAATTTTATATTCCAAAACAGAATATTTTTCTAAGTATTTTGATACATAAAAATCGAATTTAGGACGAGTAGTCTATGAGTTATAACTTATAAGTAATTTAAGTATTTAAAGTTTAGACAAGCGGAGTAGTGGAAAAACATTTTGCGGGGTAACCCCGTACCACAACACTCCGTACAAATATGATAATATACAATAATATTACTTCAAGTTACCTGTTACCGTATTAATAATAATTTCGATAATAATAAGGGACATTTCATATTGTTCCGCAAAACACTTGTTCCAATAATAATATAAATATTTATTATTATTTAATAATTATACTTTTTTTTAATTTCAAATTTAAAACTAGTTTTATTTTTTGTAATTTTAATATTATTTAATAGTAGGCTAAGTACTAAGTACTAACACTAAACATTGATTTTCATTAGGTAATCATGTATATTTATATATTATAATAAGGCAATTAATATATGCAACCTATACTAATATTATAAAGAGGAAAGATTTGTTAATAATAATACTAAATATATAATACCGTATTAATAATAAGTAATAACTACATAAATATAAATATAATATAAAATATCCCCAGTCCCCACTGACAAACCACATCCGCTCAGAATCATCTTTTGTATAATACATTAATACAATGACATCAAACATCTACCGGCGAACTCCAGCATATCGTACGTATTGTACGAGTTGCAGTCTGAGCGAATAATACTAAATATTATATAATACCATACTATGTGTTGTCCGTGTCCGTATTAATAACAAGTAATAACAATATAAATAGAACATAAAATATCCTCAGTCGCCACTGACAAACCGTCTCCACTCAGAATCGTTTTTCGTTTACAATGATGATATATTATTGAATTCAAATTTATGTCGCAAATTAAGCGTCCATACTCCGTACCCATAAGGTTTATCGAAAGTCATAAAGATTAAGTTAACCAAAGAGACCGATTGTATGTTCCTATAGTATAGGAGTCAACGGCTGAAGTCCACATTTGGTAACCCGATATTATTATCTATATTATAGGTATATAATATGTATCTGTTAAAAGGAACTCCTTAACGTCATGAAATTATTTATCTCCATTCGATATTTTTGGCCAGTTGATGTGTTCTCGTTTTGCAGTTTAGTGTTTAATGACTGAGCGTCGTGAGCGTCGTAACCGTGAGCGATTGATTTCAATAGCTTATTTTTCTTTAACATTTCTTAAGCTTCACTATGTTTTTTATTAAGTTTGAGGGGGTTTTTTTATGTTTGGCCTCGTTGATCGTTTTTATAACGGAAGTTATAGACACAGGTAATCTGAATTTTATATTCATAATCATATGTAAAATACTAATATTTTCAATTTTGATACAGTGTTCGGAATGAACGTAGTTCACGTCCATATTTAACGAGTGAACGTCACTAGGTATTTTGAAATGGGCATGCGAACGACGTGCAGCCTGTGTTTTTCATTTAAATAGAAAACAGGTAATTATCAATTTATAACTAAATTAAATATTGAATCAAATTCAAAATTATACTATTTATTATCATATTGTTTATGTGACAAGAACAATCACTCCACCCAACATGAAGTAAACCTGCCACAGCAAAGCACCGAGATCGATTTTCGAGAGACTATTGACTCTGGCGGTTTTAGCGACGTTTTCTGTGGTTATTGGAAAAACTCAAAAACCAGGAAGTGTCCATCAAAGTTATAAAACCCGAAAACGACATCAATGAGACGGTTAGGATATTAACTATTATTTTTTTTTAGGTAGGTACTTAAATTCTATGAACTTGGGAAATTTCATTAAATAATTAGGTAGGTAAAATAATTACTTTAAATTTTTACAATTATTGCTAGGTGTGGCAATCGAGGTGACTTGGAAATTTGGGGTGAAATGAAACAATTTGATTTTTATTTAAACATATCGTATCTATGAGGGTATTTTATATAATTAATTCTACCTGAATTAAACAAACAATGTAGAAAATATATTAATGTGATACCACTTCTAAATATTCCTGGTGCCGATTTTGACGGCAGTTTGATAATATCACGGGAGCGCGGTGGGTAGCGACACCATTCGCCTTGAGGCCTGTTTTTCCTTTTTATTGTATGTAAAATACAAGGAACATTTTTTACATGATCCTTGAATAATTACTATATTTAATAATTAAAATAATAAAAAACCATAAATTAAGTAAGTATAAATAATTATCTAAAAATCAAATCATAATGAGTTGTTATAATATAAATAGTATTATAAAATTAAAATTAAAAATACAATTTATTTTAATAGTCAGGTATTAGTATTAGGTATTAGGTATAGTCATAATTTTAATATTTTATTGCTGGTATTTCAAGAATAAATATGTGTGTGTGTGTGTTTTTTTTTTATTGTGTGTGTGTGTTCACCTTTTGAGGTGATACAGTTTTTCAATTTTCTACTTCAACATCTTTTCTGGTAGGAAAGTGAATTTAGTTGGTACATAGGGGGTCAAAAGTAAAATAGTCAAATAGTTTTCAAAAGCGTTTTTAAAACCAACAAAATTATTATTCAAAAACAGTTTTCGGATTTGGTTTTTGTTCTTTACAAAAATTAACCATAGATACATGAAATTTTCACTGAATGGTTATATGTATTAGCATTTTCTAAACACCATAAAATTATAAAAGTATTTTGACTATTTATGGGCATAACAAATTGTATTTGTTTTTTTTTTTTAAATTAGTGTACATACAATTTTTTTCGCTTGGTCAAAATAGTTGAAAATTTAATACAAGGTTCCTGATAAATTGTTAGTGGGAATTAAAAAAAAATTAATTTTATGCTTAATGTGTATTTACATACACAATAATTTTTTATGAGTGCCTGAAGTTAGAATTTTGACAAAATTCATCAAGATCACAAAAATTTGCAAAAAATTTTTAGTTAGAAATTTCATAAATTTTTTTTGGATTTATGTCTAAGATTTGAAAATATAATTCAAGATTCCTCATAAGTTTTCCTACATTTAACACAAAAAGTTTGCCGGAAAGTCAATTACATTCTTTATTTGCGTTTGAAGTTGGACATTTTCAATATATCTTGCCTTGCTTTGAACTATTTATAAACATTTTCAATTTTTTTTTCTTCTTTAAATTCCATTTGTCAATACAATTTATAGTTAGTTTGCTGTAATTTAAAAATATTTGTGGTCTATATGGTATGTCTTCATCCAAAACGCTCTGTGTAAGCGGTGTCCATACAATTTATAAATATAAAAATAATAAAAGTGTTTTATTATAAGCTAATTTAAATTTATAGGTAAGTTATTTGAGAAAATTGTTTAGCTAGGTACTTGTTGTCTGCTTTTAAACAGTATGACAATTGTTTTTAAAACTGTGATTAGAAAATTTTTTTTCCTTTAATGACACTAATATTTTTCAAAATATCTTTCACTGTCTTATAGGTAGTATTATTTATTGTTGTTTGATATTAAATATGATTGTTGTTGCTATATTATTTTATTTAAATAATGGATTACCTATATCCCAATAATAATAATAATAATACAAATTGTTTGGGAAGTATAATAAACTAAATAAAAATAAAAATAAATTAATACCTAATAAAAGTTTTTTTTAAAACTATTGGTGATTTGTTTAATGTTTTTAAAACATTTTCAAAATTGTTCAGTAAAATGTTGAGTTCTTCATTTAAGTGGATGTATATCTATGTTTTATTCAATTTAGGTTCTATGAATTTTTTTATGGATACATCTAGCATTGGACCGTATAAACCTATTATTTATATTAAAAACCTGACAATCTGATAACTTCCCATAAATATATGGACAAATATTATAGATATTTCAAATCTAACTTATATTTTATTTTTTATTATAGCTATGCTATGGTGTTGTTATGTGGGAATGCCTCACGGGGAAAATTCCATACAAAGGCTACTATGACAACATAATAATATTTGAAGTGGGTACGGGAACATTGTCCTTAAAAATCTTTGAGGATTGTCCTGATAGTTTACAGGATTTATTGAAGGGTATTCACAAAGATTTATTAATATTGACTATCAACTTGGTGTACTGTGGTTTTTAATTAATTGTATCATTATAGTTTGTTTTGGTAGAGAGTATATCACAAGACCAACTTTTGATACAAACATAGATATCCTCAACAAATCAAAAATTCTAAAATTAAAATGGAATGGAATGCATTCCAAAATGTACAGCACCGTTGGAGGATATTAATTCAAGACAAAGTGAAAAATGTAAGGTAATTTAACATGACAAAAAATTATACCTAAGTAGATACTTTATAACTTATATAGTTATATATACTATACTTTTTTCTTTTCAATGCTTACTTAAGGCTATTAAATCTAAAGAAGAAGTAAGTTTATGTATGCTGAATGTTAGAAATTAACATATTTGTTTGAAATCATGTTATTTTGTGTTTAGGTATCAACGAGTACTACTAGCTCATAAAGGCGAATTATTGCACGCTCAGTTTAAATGAACAATATATACAATAAGGATATACAAAGATAAGAGATCTAGAATACCGCCGTACATAACCAACATCATACAGAAATAACTATGCTATCACATTCTCAATATAATTCCATGATCAACAATTAAAATTAACAAAAATTCTGCATATTACCATGTGGTCGAGCCTCATAAAATAAAATAGTTCATGCCGCCACTGCTACTAGGCAATATAGTTATGTATTTAATTCGACTGAAATCTGTTTAATTAAAACATTTGATTTATCATATTTTGTTTAATGTTATAAAAAAAAGTTTGAATAAATAGCCATACATCATTGGATTCAATAGGATATTCCACATTGAAGACGTGGAATATCTTGAAACACATATCATACATTTTCAAAGCACTAAAAATTTTATATTTTATGCTATCAAAATATATTAATATTAGCTTCGGATCCATCAACGATCCAACGACCAAGACACATGGTTGAATAAGACCTTTATTAGACATATTTTTAAGTGTCGCATCCATTTCCACAGCGGTTGGTTTAATAATGATGAATGCTTTTTGTGAATCCTTTATACTGAATTTAATAAATCCTTTTTTACCATTTTCATCATGTGTTACCTTTTTGGAAGTTGGAATAAATATACTGTGTAACAAATACAATACAATCAAACTCTTGGAATCTGAGTAATTGCCAATTGGTAAAATGTACATACATTTCACCCCCCCCCCCCCCCCCACAGCCAAATTACGCCACTGGGAACGTCGACAATCATATCTATTCTGTAGATCGCATCAACTGCCATACATAAACCTGCAGTTAGTTTCATATTATTATATTAATGAAATATTAAATATAAATATTAGTATATTATTACTCTTATTAATGAAATATACAATATCCATTGAAAATATATATCGTTAATTACAACATTTCAAATTAACCCCCAATTCTTCGGTGGTAATAATAAAATTATATGCAATATTTTTTTTTATTTAATAAGCTTAACTGAAAGGGTTTGTGTTGATATTAGATATTTGATAATTTGATCATCAAATTTTGATGTAGGTACTTAAGTAAAAAAATAACAAAATTATACATGTTAATTTCATAAAATTTAAAAAATAAAACTACAATTTTTTTGTTTCGAAGAGAAAGATTTTGAAAATTTACTCTGAAAATATTTGTGTGTATAGTGGAGAATGTTATGTTGAGTTGTTTATTTTTAACATTTATAGTTGTGATTTTTTTTTTCGAATAAATTTTAAGAAAAATTAATTAATAAAAAAATTTTTAGTGAAATAATTCTTAGCGATTATTTTATATTTTCGTAAATATTACTTTTTTCTGTTTACTGTATATCTATTAAATTTTACATTAATTTATTCTTCTTTAAAACGGATTAATCCTAATCTAATTTATAATTTGAATAACTGCTCTCCCAGCACGAGCTTTGCTTATAGGGGATATCTGCAATATAGTATTCATACTGAGAATTTGATGTTAAAAATTGTTGATGTTGCAATAAAATTTATGATTATTATTAAATAAAAAAAAGTAATTTGTAAAAATGGCTCAAGTATAATAGATCTAATACTTGATCCAATATTACATAACAATATAATATATCCCTATTTCATATTTTTGTAAAACCACTTTAGTATAGAATAAGGACTATTATCCTTAGTACAAACATATGAATAGCCGACAAACTATTCGTTCTAATTTTGAATTAGGTAGGTACCTACATCAAAATGTTCAAAAAATTATTGATCAATGCAGTAGTATTATAATATAACATGCAGTAATTTAATTTTTGCCAATAACATTGTATTTGAAAATTTCATTGTATGTATAAAATATAATAGTTGAAAGTTTCTAAATCCGAAAATAAAATATTTGAATCACTGAAAAATAACTAAAATTGTAATTAGTTGTTCATGTATTTAATTTCTTACAAATTTTAAAATAAAATGTATATAAAAACTGTGTTTATACATATTTCAGATTTCTTAGTTTTAGTATGAAACTATGAACTACTTATGAGCAACCTTAAATGTATAAATTGAAAATTTTGTAAATATTTAACTTTAAAATTATCTGCAAATTTTTGTTATTTTGATGAATTTTGCAAAATTTAAACTTCAAAAGTTGAAAGCATGGAATGATAAATTATTTTCAATAAAAAATATAATGTAAAGTAATTTCTATCAACATTTTATTTTTACATTAAGTATCTACATTATTTATAAATAATAAAGAACTTTTTTTCCAACATTATTTTTCATTAAATACAAGATTTTTAACAATGAAATAAAAATAATGGACCAATAAAGTTTAACCTACATAGCCGCAGTCCCAACGCCTAGGAGTTAAAAAAATATAATATTCATACAATAAAAACAATACTTGGGATTTATTTAACACAGACATGCACATGTAATACATTTTTAGCTGAGTGTCACCACATTGTTACCTAGGTATGATGAATAATATTTTTACTTGAAAAATGTATCTGATCATATTATATTTGTATTTCTGAACATAATTAAATCAATTGCTTATTAATATACATGTAGATATATAATATATAAATAAAACACAATTAATTACATCTTACAAGTCGATTATATTATTAAAAAAAAAATTATTAGTATAAAATTGTTCTTGAAAATTATTTTTCAAGCGGTGCATAATTGAGAAGCTTTTCAATTAAATCAACGTGACCGAGTAACATACGTCTACAACAATATCGCTTAAGTCCAAGTGCATCCAAAGCATCACTGAAAAAAATAAAATTATAAAATACATTAGTAAATTAAAATAAATTAATAGCCATGATCAAAACAAGGAATTAAAATAATTAAAGAAATTTTAAAATTTGACATGGAAAAATAAATAATAACTCTTGAAACTACTAGAATAACAACAAGTATTGCAAGTTTTCCCCTTCTTTGGTAATTGGATAACTGTGAATGTCAACCCATTAAATAGTATGTATCGAGAAATCAGACACTTGCATTATGGGACGGTCTTTATGTTGGCCACTTCATTAATATTTCATGACAAGCATTATTTTATTAAAAGTTAACTATAATAATTTCTTTACAGGGAGCTTAGCAATTAAGTATAAATTGTTTTAAATGTAAATGTAATAAATAACAAATGTATTATCATTGACCATATTATTTTATTGTACAATATATAGGTAAACAATGATATTATTAAATTAGTAGACTTAATGCATTGTATATTATAACAATGAAATTATAATTTAATATGAACTGAATTTGTTACTTAATTATTTGAGGCCAATCGAGCAATAAAATTACCTACATAAGTACAGAAGAGCGTAAAAAAAATGAAAAAAAGAAGTTATTGTGGACTGCTTGAATTTAAATTTCATAGGCTGAAAAATATCCCAAATATACTCATATATCTATTTATAATAAATAATGTGTGAATTGTGAGTCATTAACAAAAGTATAAGAAAAATATTTAGCTATTTTTATATGACTAGTTCACACCATATGTAAACGTAATTGAAAATTAAACTCATTTATACATAAGTTAGAAAAGTGGAGGACAGTAACCTCGATAAATAATTTGATACTAAGTACATAATATCACAATGGAATATTACAGCGGACTTAAATATCTAAGATTCTAATGACGGGGCACATAAAAAATTGAATAATTTAACAGACCAATTATGAGCCACTAAACCATGTTTGAGGGACCAGCTCGTTATGGATTCGTTAAATGCAAAGTGACTGTTTATGGAACCCAGCACTTTACCTTAAAATTAACAGTGTAGGTCCTAGAACGCTTAAAAAATTGATAGGTAACAAGATAATTGTCACAGACAGACCAAATCAATAATATAACATATACACGCGACGAAGGAATTACATAATATAAGAGATTTTCCATTTTCATAATCAGTACCTGTTTATTAAGCAGAAATTTACAACGAAAAACAAATGTTTATGTGGTGGGGGGAGGGGGTTAAGAGTTTCATTTCGGAGTCTTATTTCTAAAACGCCACATCGAATGTACAACACATAAGTACATAACTAACGAATATTCATACAAAGCATTCATGTCTAATGCTAAATGAAATATTACATTACAGTACTCACCCTTCCGTGTATTCAGCTTGTAGTAAGCCTAAGTAACTCTCCCATTTGTTTGCTATGACCTTTCCACACGTGAAGCACCGGATCGGAATGATCATTTTGATTGATTTACTGCGAAAAACCTGCGCCGGTTCGTTAATTGACAATTAATCGAATGTTAATAAACACAAAACACTCGATGGCTAAATATTACGGTTGTTATCAAGTACGTACGAACTACGAATGTGGGCAGCGGGTTACTGGTACAATCACAGTACAATAGAACCGATGCGGCGATGCGTTCCGTTCCGAACAACAGTTCTAGATTCCAGTGCGCCCGGAGTCGATGTTCGACGAAAGCGTGGTTTAGGAACTCACGGCGCACGCGCAACAAGCCTCCACGCCTATTGCGCAGTAATATTTTATTATTTCCCTATGACATGTGTGCCCCTCGCCCCTCCACAGATCACATCATAAGTGAGCACAGACAACTACGGAGTACAAATACTACAATAATACATTGGAATGTTGCGTCGTTGCCGGTTGCCGCACTGAGTGACGAAGTTTCAAACGATTGGCCGAAATTGAGACTCACTGGAATACTGGATAGTGCATTATTTCGAACAGTCGGCCATCTTAGGATACCGTAGATCAACAACGACATTCGTATTTCGCGTCTATCGGTATACGAATATACGATACGCCCCGCCGTGTAGCGTAAAATATCTTACGTGAGTATCTAAGTACCTCTATATCGTATTATTATTAATTTTCTGTCGTCGTCGATCCCGGTGGTACAATATTTACACATCGACTGCAGTGGATCAAACAACAAACTGAACGAATTCTAGTCCGGTAAACAACAGGATCTTACACCAGAGCATTGCCGATCCTGTCCGATCGGTTTTTAAATGGAAGATATCGCTTTCGCCGCATTTGCAGCTGCAGAAGCGTCGACATTCGCAGCGACCGCGGCCAGAGAAGCAGCCACCGCCGCCACTGTAGCAGCCAACGCAGCCACATTAGCCGAAGCGGCAGACGCGTCCAAAGCACTCTCCATCTCGGCTTCCATAGCAGTAACTGCAGCCGCGACAGCAGCAGCCGCCGCTGAAGCGTTGGCGGAAATCGTAGCCGAAGCATTAGAGATCGACGAGGAACTGTTGGCTGAACGCACGGCTGCCGCCGCGTGAGCCAGACGCGCATATCGCTTGATATCCACTTAACACTCCACACAATTCGGTTAGGTCACGTCAACCTACTCCTTGGCTTTTCCGTCTAGTGCACCAGGTAACTGACTCGTTTATTTCTAATCACATGTGTACTGCATTCCGTTGTTTCTTCTAAATTGCATTATTTTTTTATTTTAAATTTTTTTTTTGATATGTAGTGACAAAAAGCAGAACAAGACCACTATAAAATCCAACATGATTATCAATACGCCCGTAAGTTTAATGATGTACACATTTTTTCCCAACATGAATACTGGTTATCGTTGATTAACCATACTTGCACGGTTTGTTCATATAGGATTATTCTACTTCGGATCACGTCTCTTTGGACGAAAACAATGGTGAATTTAATACCTCCCCTGCAGTGTATGAGCCAGCTGAAGATACATTTTTGATGTTGGACGTTTTGGAATTGGACTTGGAGCAAGTGATTAAAACCCGGTTGTCAAAAACAAATATTCGTCCATCTGACAAATGTGGACCACTGCTGATCATTGAATTAGGTAGTGGTTTTGGCATCCTTACTGCTGCTATATCAAAGGCTCTAAGTGATTCACTTTCATCGTATATTGTTGGAGCTAACTGTATAGCTGTAGACATGAATCCAACTGCTTGTCTTAAAACCATTATGACGTGCAAACTTAATGGTGTTGAAGTGAGTGTATAGCTATATAATTATTTTTAAATATACATTTTTGTGACTCATTTGTGTTTTTATATCTAGGTGGATGCAGTACGTGGCGACCTACTGACATGGATGCGACGTCCAGAAACAACCGATGTCAATAATGACCCTAACAAACAAGTGTTTGGCCCAATTGATATACTTTTATTCAATCCGCCATATGTTCGAGGTCCAAAGGGTGAACTTGCACCAACACCTAGAGTAACAAAAAATGACACTAACGATCAGGCTAAATACCAAAAGCAAGTAGCGGTTGAAGATGCAGCTTGGCTGGGTGGTGGCCCAGATGGTGTAGATGTACTTAAGAGGTTGGTATGAGTGTATAACTACTGTGTACCTAGCACCTATACCTATAGTAATTTAATAATTTTTGTTTGATTTTTTTATTAATTAGGGCGTTGCATCAGGCCGCAGATCTTCTATCAGAGTTTGGAGTATTCTATGCACTGATGATTGATTACAATTATAATGCGCTGGTGCGAGATGAGATGCAAGCTCGTCGTGATCGATCTGACCAGAATATTTATTATGATGACTTGAACAATATAGAGTTGACAACTTTTGGAAGCAGCCCAGCTAGCAGACCATTAATATGCACCCGTATCTTGTCCCGGAACATCATTGGTGAACGCTTAGCTGTATACCGAATTTATCGGCCTTTAGATTTTGACTAATCGCACCCTGCATTATGTTGGACTGACTACTATCATAGTGCATTCATTTTATTAACATTCCTTTAAATTTATTTTTCATTTAAATATTTGACATATTTATATCATTATACTTCTTTATTTGCATTTATTGCGGCACTTACTGTATCCCATTCAATTTATTTTTTGTAATACTATGTATTACACAAGTCAGTTAAATTAAACATATAATACAGAGTCTATTTAATACTTAAATATTTAAATATTATTTTTTTATACTGTAAAATATATTGTTATAAAACAATCCATTCGTTCAATTTTTTAACTTTTATTTCTATTTTGTTTTTTTTAATCACTTTCTTGTAGTTTTTATCAATTTAATTTTTTTAATACCGTGTTAAAATTTGAAGCCAATTAAGAAAATATTATTTATACTCGTAATATTATTAATTATTTGTTTTATAATAAAAATATAAGCGTTTCGTTTTAAGTAAGAAAAATTACTTGGAAAATAAATAACTTATAGTTTTCAATTTATTAAGAATTATAAAAGTTGTAAAATTGATGGATATTCTATTTTTTTTTCATCTTTTCAAATTAAAATATTTTTGTAGTATATTTTGTACTTTGGTAAGTAATTAAAAATATTTTGACTGAATTTCATTTGTGTCTTCAAATTTATTTCACAGTTTATATTTCATATACCATAATAAAAATAAAAATAATCCTTGAGTACTTAGCACATTCATCTTTTAAGTGACATCTATCTATAAAAACATTTTCTTTATATTAAAAAAATTATGCACTTAAAATAGGTATTATTTGGTTAATTATTTTTATTAAAATTTGTTGTTTAAAAGATGAGTTTGTAATTGAGATTTATAAATCATAAACTAAACCTAACTGACGTCGTCAACCATGGTAATTGCTTTGGGATTTATTTTAAATAACTGTTGATAATAAAATAATATATTACAATTTTTAGGTCATATTTGTATCTTAGAATATAAAATACATAAGTTGTTTCCAAGTGGCAAGTACCTAATCAACTTATAATTTAAATTTTAATGTTTAATATTGTTTAATTGCTTATTACTTTCATTTAATCTTTAACTTTTATTAATTATGCACCTCTAACAACAACAGCTTACATGTATCAGTGTAAACAAATTGTTTGCAATATTTTTTTTTATCTATAATCTGTTTGACACATGTTTCATTAAAATAAATTACGGTCAACTTTTTTATTTGTTTCTTTAGCTTACATTTCCTTTAGAAATGTAGAATATTACTCTTAGTTTTGCTTCTATTGATATTTTAATTTGTAAAACGAAATTATATTTTATTGTTCACCTTAAGCTTTTATTAGTTAATATGGTTTAAAAAATTCAGGTTTGACATTAAAAATTATAGTACGTTTTCTTAAATTCTATCCCAGTTATGATCTTAATTAATTCGTTGTTTCATTGGGAGTAAATTTGCTTATACATGTATGATTTCTTTCACAATTTGTAGTGAAATAGTATTGTATTTTATTTATGTATGACTTTTTTTTTATCGATTAGCATCTACATTTCAGAATAGTTTTAGTCAAGTGCGGTGATGCTACTAGAATTGGGATTTTTGACGTATACATCCATTATTTGGACGGCCGGCGGACATGTGATGATCACCCCAATAATATTGACTATTGAGTCCTTCCTAGACGGAGTCGTCGCCTTAGATTTTGTGTGCCGGTGGCTGTGATACGACCCGGATTAGAAGACGCAGAGTAGTCCTGAGAACTGATGCAAGGCCCTCCAACCGTTTGGTGACGCGAGATCAGTTAATGCGGCGGTGTTAGCAATCGCACTAAATGGCAGGAAGCAGGCCAGTCGAGTGGCTCGCAGGCGTGGTTTTGTAGGGTGTCAAAAACCGCAGTGTCACACTGTGGGATAAGTGTCAATTTTAGCTGGTGAAGAGTACTATTTTTAAAACGAAAAAATTATTGCTTTTTTTATCAATAATTTATATTTACAATATTCTGACGTTAAGAATACAATTTTAAAAGAATTAATTAACATACACCCGACTTATAGAGCTGTTTGTATAAGATATATATATTATTTGATTGATATTTTCAAACTTTTATAAATTTTTATATTATTTAATTTTCTCAATTAAAATGATAAAAAGTATAAATTTTTATTCAGTTATTATATTATCCTAGATATAATAATGACATATTATTTTTAAATAATTTGCTGTATTAAGTTGAAAATTTAAGTGTTTTCATGGTTTTTGAACTTTGGATGAATGATAGTTAAATTTACGAAGTTTTACCAATTATTCAAATTCAATATATACATATTGTAAAGGAAATTGATAGCTGTTTAATAATATAAACAGTTTTTGCATTCAGATTCAATAGTCATTTACAAAAATGAAATATAAATATAAAAATGTATAAAAGTTTGAAAATATCAATTATCAAATAATACATAACTATATTTTATACAAACAGCTCTATAAGTTAGATTTATGTTAATTAATTCTTTTAAAATTGTATTCTTAACTTCAGAATATTGTAAAGATAAATTACTAATAAAAGAAACCCAACATTTTTTTGTTTTAAAAATAGTACCTTTTGGAAGCTAAAATTGCCATACATCCCACTGTATGTCGCTATAGCCGGAGCACTGCAAGCGTAAAGTACATAACATAATAATATAATACATGTAACATAACTAACTCAAGGCCGGATTTTGAACAATTTCCACCCTAGGCCCTTTTAAATACGCCAAACCTTCAAAAAAAATATCAAGTTTTCATTACTTGTATGAGCTCAATCAATTTTAATATAAAGTTAAATTTAATTAGTCAATTAAAATTAATTGTAAGAAATTACACTGGAAAAACACATTTAAGATTTTATGAACACAAATTTTAAATATTCAACTTTAACTGGAAGTTATAATACTTATCTATAAGTTTGAACAGCTCAAAAATTGTCAAACCATTTTGTAAATTTTATCATGTATGATGTATAGAAAATGATAATTTTAACATTTGGTGATAATGTCAAGAATCTAAGGTCCGACGCGTAATCAAAGGGGTAACTCGTAGTCTAACTGACAAAGGGCCTTTTATAGCCTATAAAATAATTTTATATTAAAAAAATGATTTTACAAAAGCCCTATAGACAAGAGTGGTCATTAAAATTAAATAAAAATATTGGACACTTTATAGTTACCTAACTAAATATAATAATATAAAAACAAATTAAATGTGTGCTGTATAAATGTTTTAAATTACAAAAAATATTTATTTTGATGATGATGGCTGGTAAATTTCTTCTTCTGCTATTTTTGTGTACATTTGTGCGGAACTAACATCGAGTAACTTAGGTTATTTTAATAAAATATTATAAAATTAATTACAAGAATGGTTTTTAAAATTTGTTTACACAATGATAATTTATTTGATAGTTTCAACCAAAAACCATTATTCGTCTGTCCACAACACTATTTAATGTTTGAAGGAATCCGTAATTAAATTGACATAGATATAATATTGTGGATATTATAAATATAAATATACCTAATAGAAATATAGAATAATAGATAGGTATATAGAATAATAGATATTGTAGTCTGCAACATGAACGCAACTTTCTGCGGTGAGTCGTGACTCGTGGGTGGGATTGTACTTGTTTACTCGACAACGTCGTCACTCACCAATATAATAAAAATATAAAGTAGGTACGTTTTACGTTACCGACTAGTGAAAACGTCACAATACGATGTGCCATTATAAGTTTCATATTTTCTACCTGCAGCAATTATAGTCAAAACAAGTATTCAGAAACACCACTGAAAAGTACCTATATAGTTTCGAATATTCTATTAATATTGTCATACAAAAATATCGTAGAAAAACGATTTTTTTATAAAATAAATTTCAAAAAGTTATAAATTAACAGTAATGGGAAAAACGGGACCAAACGGATCTCGTTAACATTTGTCGGGACAACGGGACACAAAGTTGAAGTACGGGACAATCCCCCCCACCCAATACAAAACTCCTGGCTACGCCATTGTCTAAGGGTATTCGTTTTTGAGTTACACCAACTAAAAAAAAATATTTTGTCGATAGCTAGTTGGAGTTGTTTTCCAAAAAAAAATTAACTGAGCTTAGTTAAAACTTTTGTGTAAGTATTAATTTCCATTAACCACACTCATAAGGTTATACACGTGTTTCAAACTATAAACGAATGTAAAATCACAGGTGCATTACGCTGGCATCCGCAGGTTGGAAAATGTACTCAGAACCGGTACCAAAATTTGTTATATAATTTGTACAACACATTACCGAAATTTGTACAACCACCCGAACGGGATAAAATCGGGTTTTTATTTCGGATCCCAGCGTAATGTTACTCCAGCATCAGCTTTTATAATTTTGATCTTAGACGCTGAAAACCGCCAACCGGTACAACAATTGGTTATATAATTTGTATATTTTCCGTAATGCGATTACAAATGTGTACAAATTATATGAATTTTTTTGGTACAGGCTTTTAGTACATTTTCCAACATGCGGATGTCAGCGTAAAGCACCATAAAATCACTTGTATTATTTTAGTGTAAGACGCAAATGGGGTATAGAGATGATTTATCCGTATAATTATATATATTATATATAATATACTCTTAGATAGGGGGGAGGTCAAAAGTAAAAAATTCTCAATCATTTTCAAAAGCGTCAGGAAAAATTAAGTAAAAATTGAGATTTTTACGCAAAACAAATTTTTTTGGCAAAACTGAACCTACTGTTGTATTATTACCCAATAGTAAAATAAATTTCTTTAATTAAAATATACAATAATATCATAAAATATATCTACCTATATATGGTGGATTGGATAATGGTAAGAGTTATATGTAATTAATAATTATAATTTATATTGTAAAAATGTACTTAAAAATTAAGTAAAAATTGAGATTTTTACGCAAAACAAATTTTTTTGGCAAAACTGAACCTACTGTTGTACTATTACCCAATAGTAAAATAAATTTCTTTAATTAAAATATACAATTATATCATAAAATATATCTACTTAATAATATTATAATATGCTAACAGACAGCCTTCGCTCAGAACAGTGACGTAGCCAGGGGGGGGGCCCAATGACTGTGTTTACCTTAGAATTTTATCAAGATTAATAAAATAATTTAAAAATTTAAATAAAAGACACATTGTATTTGTATTTTTTATAGTTTTTAGCCCCCCCCCTTCCCCCATACTAAATTCCTGGCTACTCCACTGGCTCAAAATCGTTTTTCGTATACAATGATTTTATTTAATTGAATTCAAATTTAACACCATCCTTTACAGTGACCCACTTGTTATCTACTATACCTACAGCAGAGCGACTTCCACTTACCCACTTTTTATGTATAGTCGAATAGATCTATATTTATTTTTATTTTTTTCAATAATTTTTAGTAGTTATAAAATATATAGTAGCAGTTATAGAAGTTATTTTATAACTTATAATATGTAATTAGATCCGTCATTATGGCAATTTTATTACTATAAAGTAAATTAACCTACAATACTTATACTGCCTGAGGTGTTTCCGAAGTGTTCACACATTGCAGCGATATACCACCAGTCCTCTAAGTGATTTTTTTAGAAATTTTATGAATAAAAATACATCCATGCTGAAAGTATTTAAAATTAATCTCAAAACTTTTAAGAAAAAGTATTTAAGAACAAATACTTGGCATAGTTTATAAAAGCGTCGGGTGTTGGGTACCTACTTGTTAGGCGTTAGGTACCTAACTTATAAGTTACAACGGTTTTTAATGTTTAAGGAATAATAATTTTGATGGCCTACGGCTTTTTTAGGCCATTCATTGTTTTCCGTTACATATATGTGATATGTAATTATAAATGTCAATATCTAAATCAAAAAAATAAAGATTATTAGTAAAATAATTTAAATAGTCAAACAAATGATAATAATTAATTTATGTATTTTATTTTACAAGTATTGAAGTATATCTATAAATATATCATTATGTTTAAACTTTCTGTGAAGTTGACTAATGTTTAATTTCATTAATTATCTTATTTTATCGTTATAGATATTTGACATTATTATAAATGTACGAATTAGGAGACGCAGGCCAATATATTATATATTTAACTAGGTACACAAGTACCTAACTAAAAATATTGTTTTGGGTTCAATTAAATATCGATAGTAACTTTATATTTACATTTTACATTGATCCTCGAGTAGGAAAGACGTCTTGTACTCTTGTCTTGCACTCTTCTTGTTACCTATCCATAAATTGCTGGACTGGTCTAATTGACGGATTTGGTCTATGATATAATAATTATTACTAGGGCTTGGATTTCAATGAATTTTCATCTTTTTTTGGGATATCTTACGCGATGCTTTCCAAGCTATAAATATGTTTCAAGTACTTCGCAATCTAACCATAATCATTTTTTGACGGTTTTAATGCATTTTTTTAATTTTTTAGGACATTTTTGACCTATTTGTCGTATTATGACTAAAAAAATTGACCTCATTGAAATATAAGTACTACATAGTAATATAGTACCTACTACGTAATAAAAATTATTTTCATTTTGAACTATTTGAACTATTTTTAATTTTAATTTTTTTTTTGTACATTGTAATATAATTTATTAATTTAGAATTTATAATTTTTATTAGAATTTTATTTGTTCCTCATTTTTTAATAGGTAATAATTAAATTTGAATTTATTTAATAAATAATGCATTTTTTGAAACGTCATTTTTTGATATTTTTAGGGCCTTTTTTTGATATTTTTAGGGCATTTATATCCGAACCCTAATTATTATCATGTTCATTTTCTGAAAATATATTTATTTAAATAAATATAATACCTAGTCCTTCTATCTTTGTCCTTTATACTAATACATAATATAGACATTAAATTTATTCATTTTTTTAAATATAGAGATTTTATTTTTATGTGTTTTATATTTAGTTTTTAAAGTCTTATCGACCCCTGGACCTCCCCCTTCTCACCCAAGTTATAAGATTGAATAACGGTAGTGCATTTTAGTCGTAGCCCGTAGGTATGTGGCATGTGCTACGAATGTATAACTGAAAAAAATAACTCACACACTCGAGTATGTACTGTGTGTGGTGTGTCTGTGTAGACTATATTATACTGTAGGTACGTCTGTACACGATAATAATTGTTGAATGGGCGAGGCAGTAATAATGTGCGCTTGAACTTTTATCATATCCCTATATAAAAATGGATTAAAATGAACCCCCATTCCCCAAATAGGTATGTCGTATATACCTAGGGACTGTATAGTATATACAACAGATATCTATATTATATAGTATAGATATCTGTGCTATATACTATATAGGTAGTTTATTATTGTATACATATATATATATACTATTGGTACAGTAGGTACACAAAAATACACTATACTATCAGCTAGAACTATAATATTAGTGAAACTTGATTTTTGTAGTAATTTGTTATTTTTTGTGAAGCACTTGCAGATTTGTCCATTTATTTTTTTTTATAGCATGGAAATTGCTACTACATTAAAATGTATTATAATTATAGATATTTTATTGACCACGGTTCACTGCACAAATACAATATTACCGTTGGGGAGTAACAAACACACTGTTACTGAGGGTAAAATTAAATTATAATTATTACAAGCAATGATGGTAATTCGGAATTCCCTGAAGCGGGGTGGGTACTTCCCCCCGAATAAAATCATTTGTGGTAGGTTTGTGTGTACATCTACGACCTACCTATATATGGTGGATTGGATAATGGTAAAAGTTATATGTAATTAATAATTATATTGTAAAAATGTAAATGTAGTACCTAGCTAGTACCTACTGATTGGAGTGAGCACTGATCAACTCATCAAACTCGTAGTGAATAATGATGGTTAGTAGGTAGGTACTTGGTGATTGCCGGCTGATACATTTCTAGGTTGGCCTCCTGTACAAATAAATTAATGATTTGCGCCGCTGGGTGGGTAAAAATGTAAAATCATAACGTATTTTAACTCAATTTTGTCTACAGATTTTAAATTCAAAGTATTAATTTAAATTGTATGTATCTATTCATTATAATTTATAATACTTAATCGATAGTTGTTGTTCACTGATATCCGATACTTTCGTTTCTGTTTTTTTATACACGATGACAAGTATCTATAGGTATTTGTGGTTTTGGCTAGGGCGTTTTCGCTGATAACCAAACGATGTGTAGCCGAAGACCTAGTAGACGAAGGATAAATTAGAGACGGTACCGTTGAAGGTGGAAGAAGGAGCAGTTATTAAACTTAAAGTGCGAGATGGGATCCCGGAAAACCAGGGGAAATGTTTGAAAGTGTCTCACATTTAAAGACCGATGTCCAAGTTGGCTGTGGCATTTGTCGCCACTGATATCCCCTTACTGGTTTGACATCCAAATTTTGGTCCATCTATTACTTGGGCAGCGTTTTTGAAATTATCATATGAAACGGTCCACCATATTTTTCCTGATTTGCCAGAAACCCGTCTCGCACTGGAACTCCGGTAGGTAACTATACTCCTTTTTTGCTGACACCGCGATACCTCCAACGGTCCCATCTCAATTTTCTCCTTCTCCTTCTAGGTCTTTGACATCGTTTGGCTATCGGCGAAAACGCAAGAACCAAAACCACAACTATAGATAAGTACTTCTTGACATCGCAAATAATGGTCATAGGTCATCGTGTATGCAAATAATAGTAACGGAAGTATCGGATATCAGTGAACAACTATACTGGGGCAGTGGGGCCCTACCTACTATCCGCGAATTGTGTCACATTTGACATTGGTAAAACAGAACTTGATCGATTCGTCATCTCTGATTAAGACGTATTTTAATTAATATTTGTACAAAAATGAATCCATAAAATATAATTTAAAATTTAAAATTTGTAGAAAAAAATTAGTTCAAAATTAAAAATGAAAAGTTATTTTTTAAATTATTTAGTATAGCATTCTATGAATTATTTGAAAACTCCGATCGATTAATCGATATTCTATTATATTTCTTGAATACCAGTACTCAGTATGTATGCAATATGCATTATAATCTATTCAGCAATAGGAAACACTTTTAGTTATTCCATTTAAAAACTTTTTTCTTAGAATGAAGGTAAATACATTTTTGACAAAACTTGATCAAGTCTTCTTTCAAATGTAAACTTCTCATGATCTCACTAATGTTTTTTTGTTTGATTATTATAATCATTTAGCTTTTAGTTCTGTTCTTGTAATAGGTAATTGTATTTCGTTCATAAAATAAATAAGTTGATTAGTGAATTATAACTTATACACTCTACACAGTGGCGTCCGCAGGGGGGGAAGGGCTAAAGGGCTGAAGCCCCCTCATTGCCCGTATTATTGTTACTTTTTAAAAAAAATATTAAAACTGTCAACTATATAGTAAGCAAGAAGTAAATTTCATATATGTCTTACCAGAATGAATTCATTTTTGAAAGAACATTGTATTTGCATACCTACCAATTTTCATAAATTATCTGTAATTTTTAGGTAAAAGTATGAACTACTTGTATGAAAGACCTTGTATAGTTGTATTAAATTGTCTAGCCTTAGCTATATATATTTTATAAGTTTTGAACTACAAATTAACTGTCATTTTGATGAAATTTGAACTTTAAATGCTTATAAAAATAACCATGGTGCCTATGTAGACATGTAGTGTATGAAGTATGAAATATTTCACAAAAACGTGACACATTGAAATTTTTTTACACAAATAAAAACACGATTTATTTATTTTTTTAACAATGTTCAGTGTTCTAAATTCTAATGACAGAATTCAGTATTTATACAATATATATGTATAATATTGTATACCTACTTGGCTACTTGTATCATTTAAACATGTTGAATACCATTTTAAATGTATATAATACCAAAGGTTAGGTATACATACAGTTAAGAAGGTAATTTATGACAATTATTTATAAATATAAAACTTATTTAAAAATAAAACAAAATATATCAAAATACTGAAATATTTCATTTTTTTTAAATTTCATGACATTTTTTCACACCATGGCTATGTATCGTTAATATTTTAACTATAAAAAAATAACTTACGTATTACATTTTTAAGATTTTTGACCGGATAAATAATTTTTTATTGACATTTATAGAAAAAAATTTCATTATTCAAATACAATCCAAGTGAAGACGGTATAACCAAACATTTAAATAAATTTTCATTTTTTTTCCCCAATTATTTTTAAAAGCACTGAGCATTTTCAATTTCGACCTCCTAAAAGTACAAACTAGATCCAATTATTCCAATTTGCTTCCAAAAACATACACTGGGCATCGAAGCTTATGATCAGAGCATTTTTTCTACCAGAAAAGTTGAAAAGTTACAAACATTTTAAAATACCTCAAATAAACGTCAGAAATTATTAGACTGGACAAAATAAAAATGTACCTAACTAATTTTCAAGCCCCCCCCCCATTGAAAAATCCTGCGGACGCCACTGACTCTACAGTTAGTAGTCAGTAGGTAAATGTAGAGTATTATTGTACTACAACACTTGTAGTCAGTGGTGTATTGGTAAATAAATTGATGGGTATATACGCACCTAAAAATAGTTGAATATAGGTACCTATATATACATACTTCCGAATGTCCGATTTTAATTTTTAATATAAGTATGAATTCTTTGGAAAAATAACTAGACTTTCTAGGAAGTCGATTTTCAAATTTTTTAACTTTAAAGGAACATATAATATGGATATTTTTTTAAAAAAATTTCATGAAATAATTGCATTACATTTGTATTTATTTTGGGCTTTTTGGGTTTTATATCAAAAAAGTGGTTCCTACAAAGCATAGTCTAGGAGCTTACGAATTCAACCCTTTTTTCAAAATTACAATCAAACTTCAGGAAGTATGTTTACTTTACTACCGCTTTTGGTAGTTTTTATAGGTGATGCATAGTAGAATATATTTCGTTTTTCTCGATTTATTGACATGTGCGTGTGCGTGCGAAAGCGGGCACGACGGATTCCGAACGTATTTACGCACACTAATGACCATTTACTTCGCACACAACCACACTGCGTAACGAATAAAAGACATGGAATTGCCTATACGGGACCCCTTATTAAATCACCGCCTTCAATCCCCTGAATAACATATTATCACAATATCACCATTTAAATATTATTATAAATCATTTTAATGGCAGTTTCCGATCGTCTTCGCAAGAACCAGAAGTCGGGTAAAATTTAGTTGGGCTGTTTTTGGACAATGTACTTAATGTCGTAATAAAATATTATTGCATTAATTTGTTTATTATTATTATTATTTTTAACTTTTGTTTGGTGAAAATATGACTGTATTGTCTGTCATAAATTGGAAGAGTGCGTATACCCATAAAAGACTATTTTTTTTAAAGGTACACGCATAAATCCAACAATAGGGATCCGGGTATGCGACGTATACCCTCCAATAAACCACAAATTACAAATATCGATATCTTTGGCCCATCCTTAACAACAACAAGTGACTTGTAGTACAGTAGTTGTAGTACAGCTGTACCCATCATCAGTGATCGTCATTCGTCGTGATCGAATATAACAATACGCATAGACCTTATACAACAGTTGTACCAGTTGTACGTAAGAGCTACTGTCGGAACGTTGTCATCGTCTGCTGACGAATGAATAACTTCGTGAGTTCGTTATCGCGATACCGCCGTTATCAGACGATTTAATACAAACGCTGATATTGTACACGGTACACACCTTTACGTTACACTATTATAATTATTGCGTTTTGTATTTACTATTCACTACGTTTTACAACTTTAGTACCAACAGCCACGCCTTTTGCCAAATCTAGTGAAGTCCTAACACCTAAGCCATACCCCGTAAGTATAATATAAGCATAAATCGTTACACCTATTGACAATATAATCCGACACGTTCAGTGCACAGAAAACCGGATTTAACAGCCGTACCCGATCCAACTCAAATCCGTGTAGTCCATGGATAACGAAATTTCTGCAGCCGAGTCTATCGGTGCCACCGCCCTGGACTTGCCATTAAACCGTTCAGAAGCAGTCACAACAGACTACTCGCCAGACGATGAAGACCTGGACGAAGCGGCCGCTGCTGCCGTCGCCGCATCAGAGGCCACTCGTGACACGCTGGCTGACGGTCTGGTTGCCAGTTTGCTCAGGCCGTGTGTTGACCGTTTGGACGCGTCTGTCCAGTGCACCAGGTAAAATTATGTGATGTTTATATTTGTATCCTACACCAATGATTAACTAACAAAGATATACTACTGTAAATACTGATACCTATTTTATTATTTTTATGGTACATTTTATCGCTGTTTCTGCCTGTTAGATTGAGCCAACTTGACCTGAAACTACAGCTTGACTCGTTGGCTACCGAACTCAAGCGCTTGTCGTTGGCACAGCACGACTACTTATTTGCTGCAACGTCCATGTCATCAACACAATTGCCAGCCTCTGCTGACAAGACTATTTCGTCTACAGTGACTGCTACGACAAAAACCGCCACTGACACATGTGTCCTACTAGATGGATATGCTCGTAGATTGTGTGACGCACGTGCCAAGATAGCCGTTGTGGGAAATATACTGGAGTCTACTCAGGTATCATTACTGCTGCTAGTACTATTATTTAAAATCTATCCATAAACCCCTGGGGGTCCGCGGAGCCTCTATCTAAAAATAAAATATTACATTTTTATGAAAAACCATTTATAATAAAAATAATTATAAATGTGTATGTTTTTATGTACCTACTTATGTGAGGTGTAATAAAAAAGGTAATTGAAAGAAAATTTGATAGGAGGCCCTCAATATCTAAAAGTTGTCCACGAGGAGTCCGTCTTCACCAAAAGTTTAAGAACTGCTGAACTTAACTAGATCATTATTTTCTGAGCGAAGTGGGAACTATAACATGTAATAAGAATACACTTAAATTATATAACCTTTTATGGTGACTATATCTAGTGGATATTGCTTATTAGTAATTATAGTTATTACTTAGGTGTTCTCATTATTCTGCTTATTTCACTTAAATTATCACCAAACACCTTTATTACAGTAAAATAGATATTCAGTATTTTCACCACTATAGATGTAATCACATGTTTACTCTATTCAAGTCAAGAAACATACTGTACGGTGGTCAAGCAACACCCGTCCTTCATCCCCACAGATTCAATCATCTGTATGCCTGCCGTATAGTGAAATTATGCCCCCATGCTCAATTTGGCCATTGCTTTGAATGATTCTTAACTCAAATAAAGCATAGATTGATTAATTGTATCATGAAAATATTTTGTGTAAGACATGAATGTTTATACCTATGTACAGTGATGTAGTCCTAAAAAAATTCATGGGTTCACATCTTAATCATTGTGAAAAATAACTTTGGGGGCTACGCCCCACAAACCCCCCAGTCCTCCACCATCATTCGGTACTCGTACAATACTTCATCTATTTGTCTATATAATGTACAATAGAACCTCATAAATTATGATTGATATATTTTAAACTCATAATCCATTAAAAAAAAAATAAAACTACATTTTATCAAAATATAATTAACAAATTCATAAAACATATAATTACTATTTTTTATTATTATAAAATATTTCTAAACATTTATATATTATTCAAGTAATTCCCATAGTTTGTATTTTAGGTCTTGGTTTGGATCTGTAGTGGTATTAACTTTTCTTGACTTGTTGTCATCAGCATCTCTATGCAAGGTTAACCAACTTTTGACATAGTATTTAGGATTCCATTTGTGTAAAGGTGGATCATTAATGTTTATGAACATTGAATTTGAAATATTTCTATTAGTAATCTTGAACGCTTCTATATTGTTACATGACAATAGTAAACAAATTACCCTTATCTTTTTTTGTTATTGAATTATTGTTTGTAGTTAAATATATTATATTACCCAATAATATTTCCTAAATAAATTTTAAAGTATAATTGGGTAACATTAATGGTTCATGGTCCGTGTACCCGCGAATCACAATTTTCGTTAAGGGTACACATATTAATCTAAAATTGGGAGATTAGTACACGCCGTGTACCCGCGTGTACCATTCACTACACCACTGACTATGTATAATTATTAAAGCCCAGAATTATTTAGGTATAAGGTATACATTTAAAAAGTGGCTAAATATGCAATTATATGCATTATTTTATACATTATAAAATATGTTTTTTTTTTTAAAAAAACCACTCTTTTACCTCAAGGAAAGTAGATACTAGGTTAGTAGTTACTAGTAGAAACAAAAGAAATATTTAAATAATTAAAATTGTAATACTTTAAAAATCAAAATGCAATATTTTATAA
Organism: Macrosiphum euphorbiae; assembly: GCA_949089665.1. Classification (NCBI taxonomy): domain Eukaryota; kingdom Metazoa; phylum Arthropoda; class Insecta; order Hemiptera; family Aphididae; genus Macrosiphum; species Macrosiphum euphorbiae. Next base: position 98,945,242 of record CARXXK010000002.1, read on the forward strand.
TTTTAATTATAACAAATATGACAATAGATATTGTTAACGATTTATTTTCTCCTTTAAAATTGCTAAAATGTATTTATCTTAAAATAAAATTTACTAAAAAGTAAAAACCATTAAATATGCATGTTATATACATTTATGAACAAATATGCAATATAAAATTTGGTGTTTAAATTCGGTGTAATATAAACCATGGACGGTTTAAAACCCCCTAGACCTGCATACACTTAGTACAAACATGCAAATGCATATAATTCCGGGCTCTAATAACTATGTATTAGTATTATTTAATATTTTGTAAACTTTAAATGCATATTCTAAATCCTATTCCAGTAAATAGAACACTTTTTGCATTAAATTCACTGCTCAGACAAACAAAATATACATCCTGACAAAATTGTTTATTTATATATTTTTTTTGTTTACAATGCTAATAAAACAGGAACGCTTACGAGCGCTTTCTCACCGAATAGGTCGTGAGCACAACAACCGTCGATCACTCCTAGAGCCCCAAGCTGTGGTAATTGATGCGGCGGATGAACTGGAATTGGAGGAAGATAATGAAAAGATGAATGATGATGTAGAGGAGGTAAACGATAACAAAGAGAAGGTTCAGCCAAATAAGAACCTCGCAGATTCTAATGAGGACAACAGGGAAGAAAAACAACCTGAGGAAGATGCAACAGTGATTGCAGAAGCATCAGAAATACCAAAAAAGTCATGATGAACCATGAGTCATGCTGGATCAATGGTGTCCAGGTGTGTGTACATTTTTCTGTTGATTTAATGAACATTATATTTATTTGTTTATTGTGCACAGGCAGATGTAGTGCTTTGTGACTTGCTGACGTTTGGGGGAAGCCCTGTGAGCAGGTCCCTAGCATGGTGCTAGCTCTTGGGCCATAATAAGCCCTGCGATTCATTAGCCGTCTACCAGGTGAACCAGCATCTAGAGCAATTCTGCAGCGCAGTGCAGATGTTTTATTAACATTCCAATACGTATTATTGTTCTTATTATAATATCATAATATGTGAAACATAATTCATGGCAAACATTGTACATTGCATCATGTGTTAAATATTACTTAATGTTGTTTTTTTTTTCAATATATCTGTTATTATATAAATTTATTTGTGCAACTATGACACCATTGAGTTTAATTTATTAAATTCAACATTTTATCTGAGTTGGTCTTTGCTACATTTATCCATGGGCTTGTATTTATTTCAGAGTCAAAATGAATTTATTTATTAACTGGGACCTATGGATAATTGTTGTCACTGTGGCCCAATAAAATACCATATTGATACAGATATTGACTATGTAGAATTTTCATTTTATTTCCCAATACTAGTATCTATACTTAAAAACTAATAATAGTTAAAATCATAGAGAACAGAACCTTCCAATAATTTATACTACTATATAAAATTGTAAGGGGTTTTCTACAATGTCTAGATAATAACCCTACCTTTAAATTGTATAAGAGGTCAATTCGCTCTGATTTTTAAACTAACGGAGATAAACGTGTTGTTCTAAAATTTGCTATGTTACGCCCTTGTAAGACGGAGACAACAAATACCACTGTAACGTCCCCATAATTTATTGCAATAAATTATAATTCATATAAATTTTGTTTTTTTAGTATAGCTAGTTCTGAACTCCTTTCTGTGATGAATCTACACTAGCTCAATTTATCAAAATTCTATTTTTATGTGTTATTTGAATTATTAACATACAATTATATTGTAACAAATTCGTTGAAAATTTTAATGATGACTCTAGTGTCAGGAAAAAAATTATTAGTTTAAGATATTCAAAAACGTTTATTGGGCTCTACAAAATTGAATAATTACAATGTTGGGTAGTAACGTAATGCAAATTACAAAGTACTGTAACGCAATTACTTTTTCAGTAACGCAGCAGTAATTTCACTACATTTTACTTTAAGTAACGCAATTGTAACAAAATTACTATTGAAAAGTAATTTCTATGAAGTAACGCTCTAACTCGTTATTTTCCACGTTATTAAAATAATGGTTTTGAATGTATTGCAAAAACAAGCTGATAGGATATCCCAGAAAAATTAAAAATCAATTATATTGATTTTTGATTCCTATAACAGTAAACAGTATTACTAAACATTCCAGGAATAAGTGTTATTACTTCATTAGCAGAAAGAAAAGGCTAAAAGAGTTCGGTTTAAAAATTTATTTAATAAAAATTTATTATTATTAATGACTTATAGGTTTGTACATTTGTACATAATATTATAATAGGTATATTATAGTGTTATCACTAGGTCTATGACTGTAAAAAAATATGGTCGTGAAGATGGCCTACCCAATTTCTCTCAAACCATTCTAATCTATATCAATATTTAGCAAATAATTAGCAAGTTAGGTTTTTAAAATTTGCAAGTCACTATTTTTAAGTACGGGATAAAAATAAAAAAAGGTGGGCTAACTTTAAACTTTAGGGCTAACAGCCTATTTTTTTTCACCCACACTTTCGAAATTGTTATCAATGGATTCCTTATAATTAGCAAGTAATTGCAAGTACAAAAAATATTTTGCAAGTCAGTTATGGATAATCTTTAAATCTTGTAATACATTTTCAAATTGAAAAGAAAATTTTTTATGAATTTCTAACTCAAAAAATTGGCTAATTTTCATCATTTTTAAGTATTTTGTCAATATTTGAACTGTAAATACTTATAAAAAAAAAATGTGACTATGAATTTTTAATTTTTTTCATCTGCCTTTGAAACAATATACTAGGAGCCTTCTATTAAATTTTCAAGCTTTTTTAACCAACAAATAAAATTTGATTGATATTTTTAGAAAAAAAAAACTAAAAAAATGGGAACTGAAAATGTCCGTAAACAGCTCAAAATAAGTCAAAATATTTGGTAAATGTTATGGTGTATTGGTGTATACAGTGGCGTAGCCAGAATTATGAAATGGGGGGTGTTTAAGTATAGAATAAAACCAAGTTTTTACAGTTTTCGTATATAAATAAATTTAGGATTTGGGACTTGACTTGTTGCACTAAAAACTATCGAAATATGCAGTCAAGATTTTCAAAATATGCTTAAATATATGTAGCTACATTTTTATATTATTTTTGAAAAATTCATAAAACATATTACAATTTTTATAATAAAAAACTAAAAACTAAGTAGGTACCTATATAAACATGATAAAAATAATTTAAACACGGGTATACAAATTTTAATATAGGTAGGTACCTATATTGATTAATGATTAATATGATGGACGGAGGATACTATTGCATGTTTTGGATATTTTTAAACTATTATGAAATAAAACTTGATTTTTAAAAATGCTGGTATAAAATACTAGGTAATAAATGAGTACCTAATAATGAATAACATGATATGCGAACCCCGTGATAAACGAACACGTATCTACTGATTTTCATTTCTTCGTACAATCTAGAATCTAGATGTCAATTATAGTTTTAACACAGTCTTGTCACAAAACACTTATAAAGTCTTACGTACCATATGCGAAAATAGGGCCAACCGTAGCCAAGCTCCACCAAGAACTTTAACAGGTCTCCGAAACATTTACTAAATTTTATAATAGTATGGTTTTAGGCTTTGGCTTCCCCAAATCTCAAAATTAGCGCCTATTGCATACCTAACCAAACATAATATTTTTAAAGATATTTTTCAATGTTATCCAAATATGATTTTAACAATTGTATGTACCTACATTTAAGTTAAAAAAATTTAAAACATTCACAAATATGCGAAAAATCGCTCAAATGTACAATTTTCCTACAATTTGCAAAAATCTGCAAAATCAAACTTTGTTTGATAAGACAAATTTATAACTTATCTAAAATAACCTACTACCACTACAATGAAACATATGCAAGCAGTCCCGAACCCTATAAACAATATTTTTATTAGGGGGGAAATGTCAATGGGGGGTGTTTAAACACCCAACCCCCCCCCCTGGCTACGCCACTGGGTGTATAGAAAAATGTTTATATTAATAAATATTTAGTCAAAATTTCATGTACCAACAGTAATTTAATTAATAGTTGCACCAAAAACCAAAATCGATTTTCTCGAAAACAGATTTTTCTTAAAAATTCCCGTTGTCACTTAATTTTTCTTTTGTTTTTCACGGCCCTATTGAAAACTACTGGAACATTTTTACTTTTGAATTTTGATCCCCCTGAAGTACCAACTAGATTCACTTTCCTATCAGAAAAGATACTGTTGAAGAAAATTCAAGCATTTTGACTGTCCTAAAAAGTGAAGACAGACACACAAAAAATATTAAAAACTAAAAAATGAAAAATAATAAAAAAAAAAAACACATCATTTTAAAATCAATATTATTATACATTCATCGTTCCACTCAGAATCTAAAATAAGTGTTATCAACTGTCGTATACTCGTATATTGTAGACAGTCGTCAAAATATTATTGTTTAATATATATGTAATATGGGTGGGAATATTTTAAATTGTAAATTATTGACATAGGCCAGTGAAGCAATACGTGCTGAGCAATAATATTTTACCATATAACACCGCCGTACGCGCAGGCATGGGTTTCCGTTGTCGCTTAGTGATTCGGCTAGGTACGACGATTGTACGTGTGATCGTATAGTACGGGCTAAGCAATCTGAATTTGCTAAGTGATTTATTTATGTTTGTTTTAATAAAATAAAAGTGTTTCCGACCTGAAAACCCGAGTTTATAATAATTTCAGTCGTTCTTAAGTTCTTACCTTTTGCAGGAGCAGCGCCGGGATATACGTACTATGTGTCAGTGAAGTTTTATTAAACTGAATAGTGCCAAGGTATACATGTAATCTTTGAGTCATTTCAACTAGATAGGAACGAACTAAGAATTGACAAGCGCATATCATCGTACCTCAAAGTCAACAGGGCCATTCTAATTAATTTTTGGAGAGTGTCATCAACTAGAGAATACGAGTAGACTAAATTGAGTAAGGCGTATACCTAGTTGGTTTAGGTACCGCGTATTATTGAGCGACGCAGAATCGAGGAGCGAAAGCGGGAGCCCACGACGGTGGCGGTTATAAGAAGGCAGGAGCGCGAGGTAACGCTGCGCGAATGGCAGGTAATCTGGGATCACACGACGAAGGCGGCTTGGACGAGGAGGATGATTCCAGACATCAGGAGGTGGGTGCATCAGTCAAATCACGAAGCCATGACATTCCACATGGCTCAGGCTTTGACGGGTCATGGATGCTTCCAGCACTACCTGTGGAAGAGGAGGAGAGCAGATGACCCCCACTGCATGCACTGTGATGAGCCGGACGACACTGTGGAGCACACATTGTTTAACTGTCCGTTCTGGGCAGAAGACAGACGGGAGATGGAGCAATGCGTCGGCCGGCCACTACAACCCAATGATGTGCCGGATATCATCCTGGGACCGGAACAGGAGCTCCTCCCAGATGCTGCATCCAGGAGGCGGGGTATTGAGGCGATGGCGGAGGGACTGAGGTTGGCGTTTGGCAGAATGGTGGAGGCGATTCTCGGGCGGAAGGAGGATGCAGAGCGGGTTAGGCAGGCGCGATTATTTTAATGGTGACTGAGTTTGTGGGCCGAAGGCCAAATACCTAGGGTGGTTAGAGGCCCCCACGTATGTACTTTATAGTTTATATTATAGTTGTATTTTGTAGTGACGGTGAATAAACGATACGGGCTCGGGTGGCAGTATTGTGCTAAACAGTTCCCACCCGTTCCTGTTTATAAATTAAAAAAAAAAAGGTACCGCGTATTATCCAATAAGGGTGATACCACACAACTAAACTTTAAATCAAATTTAATAAAAATTTAATTAAATTAAATTTGTGGGTTTTTTAAATATGCTTGAACTACGTAAAACACTAAACACGTATACGCCCTTTACCTAAAAGTATTTAAATATTATATATTATCTAATAAATAAACATATTGGGTACACCAAATTTAAACATTACCAAGCATACAAATTGTGTTCCATAGTAATTCTAAAATAATAAATATTAACAATACGTATACAATTATAAATATAACAAATCACAATAATATTTATGTTACTATTATATTATTGATGTTGAGTGAGAGGTTAAAATATTTTAATTTTATTGTTTATTCATGCAAGTGCCAAGTAGGTAATAAGCATAGTATTTTAGTGAAAATTATAGAAAATATGTATTAAATCATTTGTAATTGTACCTAATTATTCAACATAGAGTTTTAACTGTTTGATATTGATGCGTATTCACAATATCTTCAATTGTTATTTTGTTTGGAGTGTTTTTAGGCGATATAATATGCTGTATGTGTTGGTTTTTCCTATTAACATTACCTACAGAAAGTACACTGAATTGCGCCCATAAAGTAGTCCGGAATATTATCGAATCCGATAGAATGCACGTCGGTCGTAGTCTAGGTCTTTACATATATACAGCATAGGAATTTATTGGTGTCAAGATTCTGAGCGAAGCGTTGGGTTTGCATTGATGTGTGTTTTATTTTTTTATTATTTTTTTTTGTGTCTGTACGATAAGTAGGTACTAGGTAGACTAAATAATGCTTTGATTTTCAGCTTCAGTATCTTGTTCGATGGGAAAGTGAATATAATTGATGCATTGTAAAATGTAAAATGTAATGAAATTAATACTGAGTTACTGAAAAAGTAATTGCGTTACAGTAATTTGTAATTTGCGTTACGTTACTACCAAACACTGTAATTATTCAATATTGTAGAGCCAAATAAACCTTTTTGAATATCTCAAACTAATGATTTTTTTCCTGACACTAGAGTCATCATTAGAATTTTCAACGAATTAGTTACAATATAATTGTATATTAATAATTCAAATAACACGTAAAAATAGAATTTTGATAAATTGAGCTAGTGTACATTCAGCACAGAAAGGAGTTCAGAACTATCTATACTAAAACAATAAAATTATAAGAATTATAATTTATAACAATAAATTATGGGGATGTTACAGTGGTATTTGTTGTCTCCGTCTTACAAGGGTGTAACATAGCAAATTTTAGAACAACACGTTTATCTCCATTAGTTTAAAAATCAGAGTGAATTGACCTCTTATATAATTTAAATGTAAGAATGTAAGATTATTATCTAGACATTAACACAGGCCTTTTATTATATTTTAATTTTAAAACGAGTTATGAGTATTGTAAGATTTACAAACAGTTTACAATTTTAAAAAACACATAACTACCTTTAAAATTAAAATATTATAAAAATCCTATGTCATTGTCATAGTCTTAGCTTTAAATTTTATAAGGGCTCAATTCGCTCTAATTTTTAAGCTAACGGAGATAAATGTGTTCTGCTAAACTAAATTATAAAATATAATAATTTGATTGATATACTAGTTATAATTTAAATTAAATAACTATAAAAGTGAGCAATACTAAAGTAAAAAAAAAAGTCACTCTGCTGTTCAGCAGGTTACAATAGTGGGTCACTGTACAATAGATGGTATTAATTTTGAATTCAATGATATAATATCATTGTATAAGAAAAATGATTCTGAGCGGATGCGGTATGTCAGTCTAAGTATAAGACATATGGTATACTAATCTATGGTATTAAAAAAAAATTATACCTATAATATATTCCAGATTAATATCACAATAACCATTAGGTAAGGGTACTTATAACTTCTTATACATCAACAACAAACCGTGATATTTAATGTTTAAATGATACAAGTAGGTATACAATATTATACATGTATATTGTATACTTACTGAATTCTGACATTAGAATTTAGAACACTGAACATTGTGTTAAAAAATAAATAAATTGTGTTTTTATTTGTGTTAAAAAAATTTCAATGTTTCACGTTTTTGTGAAATGAAATATTTCTCATACTTCAAACACTAGGTATATAATAGTATACTTTAGAAGTTTCAATTACCCACGAATAATATTATACAGTCACTAAAAATAACTAAAATAGTTATTCTAGGTTTTTAATTTATAATTTCGTCCAAATTTGAACTTAAAATGACTATAAAAATACACTGTGCTTATTTATTTTTTAGATTTTTCAGTAACAGAATAAACTACTCATGTGGAATCTTGTTTTAAATTTTCAATCCTTAGATATAAAAGTTGAACATTTTATAAATTGTTAACTAAAAAATAATTATTCAATTTTAAATTTGATAAATTTTGTCAAAATTCGATCTTTAAATGCTTATAAAAAAAAATTGTGCCTATGTATTTTTAATATTTTTCAACTGATATTGTAACAATATATCGGGAGCCTTGTATTAAATTTTTACACATTTTGGCCCAACAGATAAAACTTTTTACTTTTTAGGTATTTATAGAAAAAAAACTAAAAAAATTGAAAATAAAAGAGTCAAAATATTTTCAAAATTGTATGGTGTATAGGAAATGCTAATATAAACATTCAGTGAAATTTTCATGTATCTATATTTATTCGTTTATGAATAACAACAAAATAAGGAAATCGCTACATGAGAAATCGAGTGAACATCCAATGTTGTAAAAATTAGAATTTCAAACGTTCATAAAAATTTAATTTGACTGTCCGGTAGAGATTTTTTTATTGATAAAGGTAGACAAACTTATGAGTAATCTTGTATTATATTTTCAAGTCTTAGATTTAAAAAAAAAAAATTGTACGAATTCTTAACTCAAAATAATTTGCTAATTTTCGTGATTTTTCCATATTTTGTCAATTTTTAAACTTTAAATGTTTATCAAAAAAAACTGTGACTAACGATTTTTAATATTTTTCATCTGACTTTGAAACAATATACTAGGAGCCTTCTATTAAATTTTCAAGTTTTTTTAACCAACAAATAAAATTTTATCGATATTTCTAGAAAATAAATTTAAAAAAAAATGAAAAATGAAAATATCCCTAAACAGTTCAAAATAAATCAAAATATTTTGAAAATGTTATCGTGTATAGAAAATGCAAATATAAACAACCAGTGAAAATTTCATGTATATACGTTCATTTGTTTCAGAGTTACACCAAAAACCAAAATCGATTTTCTGAAAAATCGATTTTCCGTAAAAAATCCCGTTTTTCCTTAATTTTTCTTTTGTTTTTCTTGGCGCTTTTGAAAAGTACTTGGAATTTTAAATTTTGACCTCCCCAACGCACCAACGATATTCACTTTCCAATCGAACAAGATACTGAAGTTGAAAATCGAAGCATTATTTCGACTACTTATCGTGTACACACTACACAGACACAAAAAAAATAAAAAAAAAAATAAACACACATCATTGTAAAATCAATATAGTGGCGGTTATCACGTATCTGAAAAGGTGCTCAAGCACCCCTTTCATAATTGGGGTGGGTGGGTTGTAACCATTGGGTCTTTAAAATAAACTTTAAATGTTAGTAGGTTAAAAAGTTTTTTTGTGAAATGAGTAATTTTTTAGGTTACCCGAAATACTGGTAGGGGGTAGGTACTAGTCATAGGCGTGCGCAGACTCCGGTTTCAGGGGCAGCAAGAGATTAATTCGGCCCATTTTTCAAATTCACCATTAAAACCAGCCCATAGTTTTACTTTTTTTACTATTGGATATCAAAATTAAAATTGTATTGGTTATTTGTTTTTTTGGATAAAAGGTTGTATAGTAAGGTACTAAGCCACTAAAGGTGTACTTTTCTACAAGCCTATATAAAATATTCATCTATAGTTTATCAAAACAAAAAAAAATTTTTGTGGAAATATAATTTTACCGAGGCCCATTATTTAATATTTGCCGGCCCCGGTGGCCCCAAAGAAAGTCCAGGGGCAGCAAATGCTGCCTCTGCTGCCCCCGTGCGCACGCCTATGGTACTAGTTCATTTTAAGTGAGCACCTGTTATATTTGTCGAGATAGCCGCCAATCAATACATTCATCGTTTCACTCAGAATCTAAAAATTAATTATAAACGGGAACTTTTACTCAAAATCGGTTTTACACAAAATCGATTTTGGTTTTTATTGTAAGTTTAAACAATTGAAAGTATTCATAATGTATACCGATACATGACATTTTCACTGGTTGTTTATATTTCTATTTTCTATACACGATAAAATTTTCAAAATATTTTCATTTATTTTGAACTGTTAAGGGACATTTTCAGTTTCTAATGTAATTAGTTTTTTTTTTCTATAAAACATTATTTGTTGAGTAAAAATACTTGAAATTTTAATACAAGGCTTGTACTATATTGTTACAATGACATTTGAACTATATTTAAAATCCTTAGTCACAGTTTTTTATTATAAGCATTTAAAGTTCAAATATTGACAAAACAAGGAAAAATCACGAAAATGAGCATATTATTTTGAGTTAAAAATTCGTAAAAATTTTTCTTTTTAAATCTAAGATTTTAAAATGAAATACAAGATTCCTTATAAGTTTACCTACCTTCATAAAAAAAAATGTCTATAAGAAAGTCAAATTAAATTTTTATGAAAGTTTTAAATTCCAATTTTTACAACATTGGATATTCACTCGATTTCTCATGTAAATAACTGTAGATACATGAAAATTTCACTGAATGTTTAAATTAGCATTTCCTATACACCATCTAATTTTGACTCTTTTTGAGCTATTTACGGACATTTACCGCTTTCAATTTTTTTTAGTTTTTTTTCTATAACTATAAGTATCAATAATTAAGATTATTATGTACCTATTAGTCGTGATTGATCAAATTTATTTTTTCTTTCATTTAAAGTGTAAGCAGTGCTTACAGTGCTTACATGCAAGCTACGCCCCTGCCGGTAACGAAGTGCACAATGCCACGGAATAAAATATAATAAATGTGCATCGCAGCCGCCGACGACGACCATGCTACAGTAGACGTTGAAGTAGTGGGGGTTATACCGGCGGCAGGCGGCGCGTCAACGAATGCCGCTATGTAACATACGGCAAACTTAATACTTCTAATAACTATTTAAATAATTAATTTTTCGGAACTTTCTCGTTTGATGGATCATCTGCACACCGAGTGCTTGCGTAGGAAAAAGAAATCATGAAAATCGGTCCAGTAGAACTTCAGATATAACTGTCATAAGAAATCGCCTCACGTTTTAATATAATAATATAATATATAATATAAAGATTGTTGGTCTGTGGGTTCATCTGGTTCATCGGGTTGGTAAAAACGCTACTAAAACGTATGAACTAAATCGTACGATGTAAAACGTAATAATAAGGTGCCGGAGTAGCAGGGGCTCATGGTCTAATCGTCACTTTTCTTCAATTTCGGCGGCGGCGGCAGCTCGGCGGCTGTTGCAACGACGCGCGGCAGCAGTAGCTACTAGCTACCGCTCAACGGCAATCACGGTCATAGCATACGTTCCTGATACATTATGGAAAATATCGTCGCCTGCATAATTATTCTTACAACTAATAAAGGCTTCTTAAACGTTTTTAGCAAATATATCATCCAAATAACTCTTATTAAATCACCTTAGATGCGATAAAAAAATGAATAGTTTAATTTGTATAGGTACCAATATAAAAATTCACCGAAATCACTGAGGGAATAAATTTTCCAAAATGCAAATAGAATTCAATAGGTAGATTACCAATGATTTATGATTATATAATCAATGTTACGATATAAAATTGATATGTATTTTATATCTGTGGTTACTACCAATGTATGCTTAACATTTTGATTTGACTAGGTGATTAAAAAACTAGTATAGCTAACAAATGCTTACACTTTTGTAATCGCTTATCACCTCTAGTTATTAGTAATTTATAACAATATTATAAAATTATTTTATTATGCTGTAATAGATTAGGTAATTTATTTAGATTGGAATTTAACTGTTTAACTTAAACTGTTTATGAATTACGATGAAAAACTATTTAGAGCGAAGAATTAAGACGATATTATGTTGACAAAATAATTTGCGATTTTTATAAATTCCGTCCTGATTATAAAAAAAGTACGGACATTTTTAAAAGTACCAACTATATTCAATTGGTTACTTGAAACCACCTTCGAAGTTTAAAATCGAATCTTTCTACTAGTTCAGACACAAAAAAATAAAATATATTAGAATACATAATATGAACATTATCCTATTGGAACAATATAGCAATATGGTTTATTGTATAGGTAATATTATTAATAGTATGTAATGTGATACTATCTTAAAGTTAGTTTCTTTTTTGGTCATTTTTTAAATAAATATTTTCCAAATTACATTACATTGCCCAAACCAACAATGAAAATATTGTATTAAAGGTATTTCATAAAAATTAAACACAGGTGCGTGAGTGATAGTTTAAAAATCCGTAACGATTAATATTAAAGAAATCAGAAAGGTAAGTGTGAAGTAAGTGTGAAATGCTGTACAGTAGGTTGCAAATGGATGACTGTAATATATGGTGTTAAATGAAATTCAATGATATGATATTATTTTATACGAAAAACGATTTCGAGAGGAGACGGTTTGTCAGCCTAAAATATTTTATATTATGTTTATATTGTAGTTATTAATATAGTATAGCCGGTTCAGTTGAATTATTTGTTTACTATCATATTAATTGTATATAAAAATATACTTTAGAAGTTGCAAGTACCCACAAATAATATTTTATAAATATAACACAAAACTAAATAATCGTTCTTCGTTTCAAATTATAAATATCTAATTTCGTCCAAATTTTGAACATAAAATAACTATAAAAAAAAAAAGCTACTACTAAAAAATATACTACTACTGGTAGAAATTTTGCATTCAGAATAAAAAAAAATTTAAATAAATAAATACCATTGTAAAACCAGTAGTTTCCTGGCTGCGCTCAGAATCTAAAACAACTATAATTAAAATGGATTTGTCGTTATTACAATTAGTAAAATACATATTGTTATAGTAATTAAATAAATTTAAAAATACTTTTTAATGTGTTAATTGAGAAAATTAAATAATATGAAAATAATAAATACATAAATGTTTAAGAGTAATAATGAAATAATGTACCTACCTATATAATTTATACAAATAGTTCTATAAACAGACTGATGTATATGAATTAATTCATTTGAAATTCTATATTTTGCCACAGACTATGCAATGGTCAATTTTTTGGTAAAAAGTCGTGTTTGTATTACATATAAGCATGTATTACATTTACATAAGTATTACACCATTTAATAGAAGGCTCCTAGTATATTGTTTCAAAGGCAGATGAAAAATATTAAAAATCGTTAGTCACAGTTTTTTTTTATAATCATTTAAAGTTCAAAAATTGACAAAATATGGAAAAATCACGAAAATTAGCAAATTATTTTGAGTTAAGAATTCGTAAAAAATTTTCTTTTTAAATCTAGGATATAAAAATGTAATACAAGATTCCTTATAAGATTATCTACCTTTATCAAAAAAAAAATGTCTATAAGAAAGTCAAATTAAATTTTTATGAGCATTTGAAATTCAAATTTTTACAACATTGGATATTCACTCGATTTTTCATGTAAATAACTGTAGATACATGAAAATTTCACTGAATGTTTAAATTAGTATTTTCTATACACCATACAATTTTGAAAATATTTTGACTCTTTTTGAGCTATTTACGGACATTTACCGCTTTCAATTTTTTTTAGTTTTTTTTCTATAAATATCAATAAAGTTTTATCTATTGGGCCAAAGAGTGTAAAAATTCAATACATGGCTCCTGATATATTGTTACAATATCAGTTGAAAAATATTAAAAATACATAGGCACAGTTTTTTTTTTATAAGAATTTAAAGATCGAATTTTTACAAAATTTATCAAAATCTCGAAAATTATCAATCATTGTAATTAATAAATTATAAAATGTTCAGTTTTTATAGCTAAGGATTGCAAATTTAAAACAAAGGTTCTCATAAATAGTTCATACTGTAACCAAAAAATCAAAATAATATATCAACACAGTTATTTTTTACAGACATTTTAAATTCAAATTTAGACAAAATTACATATTAAAAAACCTAGAATAACTATTTTAGTTATTTTGTTGTGATTGAATAATGTTATTCGTGAGTACTTGGAGCTTCTAAAGTGTACTAATATGATAGTATCACGGTTTTTGTTGATGTATAACGCGTTATAAGTACCTAATGGATATTGTGATATGATTAATTTGGAATTTATTATAGGTACCTATTATATAGGTCAAATTTTGGTTTAGTACCATAGATATGTATATAATATGTGATATGTCTTATACCTAGACTGACATACCGTCTCCGCTCAGAATCGTTTTTCTTATACAATGATATTATATCGTTGAATTCAAATTTAATATCATCCATTATACAGTGACCCACTTGTAACCTACTGTACAGCAGAGCGACACCCACTTGCCCATCTTTTTTTTTTATTAATTTTTTAATTTGTTTAGTTTTTTTTCTATAAATATAAATAAAGTTTTATCTGTTGGACCAAAAAGTGTAAAAATTTAATAGCTTTTGATATATTGCTACAATATCAGTTAAAAAGTTTTTAAAATACATACCTATGCACAGTTTTTATTTATAAGCATTTAAAGTTCGAATTTCGACAAAGTTTATCAAATTAAAAATTGAATAATTATTTTGTAGTTAAAAATGTATAAAATGTTCAACTTTTATATCTAAGGATTGAAAATTTAAAATAGGATTCCACATGAGTAGTTTATTCTGTTACCAACAAATCTAAAAATACATAAGCACAGTTTACTTTTATAGTCATTTTAAGTTCAAATTTTACGTAATCAAAATATGTTAAAATCCTAAGATAACTATTTTAGTTATTTCGTTGTGGATATTGAAGGAATTTGATCTTTTAGGTGTTTACAACTTACAAGTAAAAAGGTAGGTCGTAAAAAAATGGAGCCCGGGGGGTCAATTTGATGGTTTACAAAAATAACCAAAATTAACTGAACTGCAGGAAGTTGTACTTATAGTTACTTTTGTCTTGTAGATCACATTAAAAAGACAGTTTCATAAGTTCTCGGGTATATTTCTACTTTACCGGGCATAATTAATAATATAAACACGTTAAAAAAATTTGAGCCAAATCGGACCAGCTGTACTCGATCAATGAGGTAACGACATTTTTCACCCTCCATTTTTATATACATATATAGATATACAGGCCATTTTTTTAAAGTAAAAATGTTAAATTGGAAGACTCTGTAGATAAATGTCTTCCAGCATGAAATAGAAATATCTGATTACATCTGTATTAGATAATAGATATACCTACTAAATAATATATCAACTGAGTGATATTTTACCATGCATTTCAGAATATCAGAATAGCATAGGTATTTAGCCCTTGTTGAATCTTTAATATTATTTATTAGGTCGGGATAAGTCGTATTATAATATAATATAAATAATGTAATATATTATATTATGATGCTCTCCCACAGCTTTAAACTTGCAAAAAATATAGTTCTTAGTTGGGCAACTACCTAATAGAGATTACTAATTAGAGGGACAAGATATCCAATCTAAAAGACTGAGAACATGTTTGGTTTTTTTTACATACTTTGTAATAATTTATAAGTCATTATTATATGATACATTGTTATGACTCTGACAAGCAATAAAGACCATAAAGTGTGTAATATGTATAATGTAAATTTACATTTTAGTGCAAAATATTTTTTTAGATTCTGAGTGAAACGATGAATGTATTGATTTTACAATGATGTGTGTTTTTTTTTTTTATTATTATTGTGTCTGTGTACACGATAAGTAGTCGAAATAATGCTTCGATTTTCAACTTCAGTATCTTGTTCGATTGGAGAGTGAATCTAGTTGGTGCATTCAGAAGGTCAAATTATAAAATTCCCAATAGTTTTCACAAGCGCCGGGATTAATCACATAAAAATTAAGGAATAACGGGAGTTTTTACGCAAAATCTGTTTCCCAAAAAATCGATTTTGGTTTTTGGTGTAACTCTAAAACAAATGAAAGTATATACATGAAAATTTCACTGGTTGTTTATATTTGCATTTTCTATACACTTAAAATTTTTAAAATATTATGATTTGTTTTGAACTGTTTAGGGACATTTTCATTTTCCATTTTTTTTTAAATTTTTATTCTAAAAATATCAATAAAATTTTATTTGTTGGTTTCGAAAGCTTGAAAATTTAATAGAAGGCTCCTACTGCTCCTAGTATATTGTTTCAAAAGCAGATGAAAAATATCAAAAATCCTTAGTCACAATTTTTTTTTATAAGCATTTAAAGTTCAAAAATTGATAAAATATGGAAAAATCACGAAAATTAGCAAATTATTTTGAGTTTAGAATTCGTAAAAATTTTTCTTTTTAAATCTAAGATTTGAATTTGTAATACAAGATTACTCATAAGTTTGTCTACCTTTATCAATAAAAAAATCTCTACCGGAAAGTCAAATTACATTTTTATGAGCTTTTGAAATTCAAATTTTTACAACATTGGATGTTCACTCGATTTCTCATGTAGCGATTTCCTTATTTTGTTGTTATTCATAAACGAATAAATATAGATACATGAAAATTTCACCGAATGTTGATATTAGCATTTCCTATACACCATACAATTTTGAAAATATTTTGACTCTTTTATTTTCAATTTTTTTAGTTTTTTTTCTATAAATATCACGGTATATTATAATATACCGTGATAAATATCAATAAAGTTTTATCTGTTGGACCAAAAAGTGTAAACATTTAATACAAGGCTCCTGATATATTATTACAATAGCAATTGAAAAATATTAAAATACATTGGCACAATTTTTTTTATAAGCATTCAAAGATCGTAGTTTGACAAAATTTATCAAAATCTCGAAAATTATCTTGGTTTTTGTTGTAATTTAAAAATATTATTCGGGGATATATGAAACTGAAAAATCAAAATATTATGGTCTATCCATACAATCTATCATAGTACAAGGAATATGAAGTATGCTCAATGATAAGACTGTGCATATTTTAAGGGGCAATGAAAAATTTATTCATACATTCCACATCATTTAATACCATAGATAAGTTTATAATATGTCTTATACCTAGACTGACTTACCGTCTCCGCTCAGAATCGTTTTTCTTATGCAATGATATTATATCATTGAAGTCAAATTTATTATCCATTATACAGTGACCCACTTGCAACCTACAGTACAGCAGAGCGACATCCACTTACCTACCTTTTTGTTTATTATTATTTTTTATAAGAAATATACAATCTATAATAGGTACTAGCATAATAAGTATATGTGATAAGACACTTAAAAATAACATGGTAGATGTGATTAAGAAGTCACCCTCTAGTGACTCTTTGCTTAAGGAAAAATAGTGTCTAAATGTCTAATATAGGTCAGCAAAGTTTAAATTATCACAAATTATTTTGTATTATTAGAATATGGTGTACCTTTGGCAGCCTATTTACAACGCCGTGTGTACATCATTTTACGACTGAAATTAATTAAAAAAAGTATTATTAATTATTATTTTAAACGTCGGAGAAATGTACCGACACCAATACACCATGATCAAAATATAATTTAATATTCAAATGCAATAAAACATCAATTTGATCAATTATAGCTTTCTTCATTTAGTTAATAGCCAGTAAAAAAAAAATAAGTCAAGAGAATTATAACCGTAAAAATTGAATAACATTTTCATTAAATACAAAAAAAACTAGTTATATGTAATTAGGTGTAGTTCTTATGAGGAAATTAAAAAGAAAGCAAACCAGGATTGAATGAACAATATTGCTGCAAATCAATCTTTGAAAGAAACTATAATGGAATCAAAAAATGTTTTAATAAAATATTGTATCATATTAAGTATTTTGTTTTTCTTAAATGTGATGCAGTTGATGAAAAAAATGGCTGTTTCACCAAAAATCAAGACAAAACTGGAAGGAATGGTTTGATGGATTTTAATTCTGAAAACGAATTATGATTGATTAACAAATTTACTAGGTTTGAAAAGAGCCGTTTTATAATATTCAGAATAAATATATTGTTAATGCCATAATGAATTATTATTTGAAATTGAAAAATATATTTTTATTTCTACAAATTACAACTGAAAATATAAATGTTCAAAATCGCCGGTATTCTTGCCGTATGCTGACTACCTCAGACTTTCCGCCTTTTCTATACGTCATATATCACACCTGTTGTCTACATATGATAATTTTATAGGTCGTTTTAATTTTAATTTTATAAATCACCTCTATAACAACCTAGTAAACTTATTAAACAATTAAAATCAGCTTTAAAAATAATAATCTGTTAAACAAAACCCCTAGTATTCTCTGGCATTTTGGTCAAACAGCCACTTTTTAAATGAATACTTTTATCTTATTCAATACCAGTGGCTAAGTGTCATAGAAAACAAAGAGACAACGTCTCCCCGCTTAGAAATTAGAACACTGCACGAATAATTATTTTGTTTTATAAAATATTTACAAATGTGAATTTTATTTTATATTATAATGTAATAAATTATGATGTGTGTTTCAATATTTGTTAAAATCGGTTTTTCGTTGTACAATTATATAATTCTTAAAATAAATTAGATGTGCCCCATACAGTCGTGCGTATGAGAACTGAGGCGATATACGCTATGAGACAAGTCTCGCAGTTCGTAATTACCTCAGTCCTCAATTTTTATTATCGACGTCGCCATCGCATTGTCACGATATCGTGATAGGTACGTTGTATCTACGTGTTCCTTAATATTGTATTGTTTTATTTTGTAATTTGTCCTCATGGGCCATGGCTGATAATTTAATTAAACCCATTTTGAACGAAGTAATTATTAACTACTCATAAAAAATTTGTACATTTGTTATTTTATTAAATTATCATTTTAAGGAAGTTGTAACGTTTTAAACTTTTTTAATACAATATTTCAGTTTGTTTTTAGTTTTTGGAACATTTATATTTCACCCATAGATAAAATAAAAAAGAGGGAGTCTAGGCGTATTAATGCCATTTTTTTGCAGTGTCTCCCCAACCAAAAACCTCATGCCTCGCAATGGTTTAATACCATTGTCAATGCCTGGCGCTAACGTAAGTTAATTGACTGTGAATTTTTATAACAAACGACCTACCAGGCGGTATATGGCGGGACTGCGGGAGTACTGTTATAATTCAGGAATTTTCTAGGAAATATTGACTGAAAATTATTACAGATTAGACTCATAAGCACTTATGTGTATTTACTTCACACACTTCATCATGGCCTATATTCATTTCCTTAAAACACGACCAACAGCCCTCTTAAGTACACATAAAAAAAATACATTTAAATATAACATCCAAGCATGAAGAATTCAGAATTTTTAACAATTATCTAATATCTATATATTTTGTAAATTCAACGGCTATGAATGTATCCAATGAATAATTAACTATAAAGATATTAATTTCTATGCTATTTTTGTTTCAAAAACTAATAAATTGACTTTTTATATCTCTATAATGTGCCGAGAAAATCAGAACAAACAATTCAACTATCAAGTATAATTAGTTGTGAATGTACAAGTTCTAAGTTGATACATAAATCATTATTATGAATGAAAAATGTGCAAGTATTGAAAACAGCCAGGAGTTAAGTGATTAAATGAGTTTATTTTAAGATTGTTGTATAATATTGAATATACAATTTTGAATAATAGCATAAAAAAACTATAAATGTTTAAAAAATTAATCATAGGTATGCATAGGTATTGGGTATGCAGAGTATGCGCTCCTTGTGGTATAGATAATTTTTTTTAGAGGGCATAATATGAATGAAGTAGAACTAATAACAAGATTTTTAAGTACAATCAATATTTACGGCTTGATTATGAGACAAGAATTATGAAATAATATTAATATAAAATACTATCCTTTTCAATGAACACATATTTATAACAAAATGTTATTGTAAATATTTTTAAAGCAATATTTTGGACGCCTTTATATTTTTGAGGAGAACATTTTACTAGCCGAATACCCAGCGACCAGTCTAGGCACGCCTATGATAATAATAATAATAATAATAATCAGGGCTCGGGACTTAAAGCACTTAAAATCATTAAAATAAGCGCTTAAATAAGCACTTAAAAACATCATTATAAGCACTCAAATAAGCATTTAAAAAACTTAAATTTAAGCAAAAATATTTATTAAAAAAAAAACAATTAAAAAAAAATAAAAATTTATCTTTATATTATAAAAAAAAATAAACTTCATTTTCAGGACGAGGATTTTATGGATTTTCCAAGGGATTTTCTGAAAAATAAAATGTAAACAATATTTACAAATAGTTGAAAAAAAATAATTTTTTAATAAATTTTAATAAATTTTTTTATTTAAATTATTTTTAATTTTAACTCTATCAAAAACAACTTTGCAGTAGAAAACCATAAAAAAGTATGAAAACTGGTCAAAAAAGCAATAATTAGCATAAAAACTTGAAATAAGCATTTTTTTGAAAAATCACTGAAAAAAGCAAAAAAAAGCACTCTCAAATTTCATAATTGAATGTGTTGTAACATGACATACACTTCTATAGTACTCTGCTACATTTTAAGTCAATCTAAAAAAATAAGCAAATGCTTTAAGTCCCGAGCCCTGATAATAATATACTAATAAACTACAAATATTAGAGAAAATAATGAAATAAAAAATTACTAAAATTGTATGTAATATAATATTAAGTATATTGGTTGATGAATGATGATTGATGATAAATTGTACTATAAACAAAATTACTTAGAGTACATAGTTCATTTTCAGTACTTCCGATAAAAAAAACAAAAAAGATATATTGACATTGATTATTCTTGTATAAACTACAATTATTGGAATACATTTTTTTGAGTTATATAATTAAAATTTTAAATCAGTTAATATAATTTGTTCAATACTTCTACTTTTGGTAGTACATGCTATAATTATACTACTGGTAGAGTCTAGAGTACACCTCAACACTACATACTATAGTTTATCATCCATCATAATAGATCATAACTAATACTAAAGAAATCAATAACTAAGCTACTAAGGTTAATATTATTATATATTTATAATATTTGAACATAACCACCTATAAGCACGATTTAAGACATACAGGTTAATAAACACAGCATTATTTTTGATGCACAATGTTTATACTCGATTACGTCCCGCGGGAAACCGCTAGTGCCCAAGCAGAAATGTAATTAAACAATGTACCTATTTTCATGATATATATTTTATTTCAATATATATATAGTTATGTACACTGAGATCACTAGCTTACTTCTTTCTATGGTCCAGCTGATTTTTGGGATAAACTGTGAGCATCACTCTGGAGACCAATTTCTATACGGTGTTAAATAACCTCTATATCTTAAATTGTGAGTATAAGGTATATTATAATCAATAATGATAATAAAAACATTAATTTTGTTGATAATAATAATAGTAAATCTAGATAAATTATACACCTATTCTAATAAAAAATATAAATTGTTTACTATAAATAATAATAATATTAATTGCAAGTATTATATTTGTTGACTACTAACAACTACAAACAATTAATAATAAAAATAAATTCTTGTAAATTAAACCAGTAATACATTTTTAAAATTACATATATATGAATCAAAGGCGTGTCTACGGGTCTTGCTTGTCATGCACAGGCATGACCTGCGAAATTTGATCTAACTTACATTATAAATTGAGGTACATAATAATATACACTTCTTTTCTTAGATTCTGATTTCATATTAAATTTTTTGATTTTCATCATGTGGACTTTTATTATCTATTACAATTTATTATTGATAATGTTTCCCTTGTGGAACCACTTCCAAAACACTTCATCAATGGATTGATTTTCTAAATTCAAATAATAGAACTTGTATTTTTCTTCACTTCTATAAAGTAATAGTACTTTTTACCACTATACCTATTCCGGTAACAACTTGTTCATGCGAACGTGCATTTTCTAAGCTGACAATTGTAAAAACAAAACTCCGCAGCACCATGACTCAAGAAAGACTTGATGCTTTAATGTTTCTATTCATAGAACAACAGATGACAACAAATATTAATTACCTACGACGAAGTTATCGAGGAATTTAAAGTGATGATACCAACAAAACGACGTTTAGAATTATAATATATATTAAGTATTAAGACCATTTGTGATTATAAAAATATTTGTAAAAAGTATTAGGTACACATTAATTATATTTTAAAATACAATTTTATATTGCCTTGTTAATTATTTTATTTATCTAATAAAAGGAATATTGTTTTTTATTCTGAAGTATTTGATAATAATTAATAATGATAAAGCTTATTAAGAAATTTGGAGGTCATACCTATCCTTAAACCGAAACTAAATTTTTTTTAGAGGGTGGGGAGTGCAGAAACCTACTTCCCCTGAATATGCCACTACTGTGCATGACCTGCAAACAAGGTCTGGACACGCCTATGATATGAATTATTAATAATATTATTTGTGGATACCATCTTTGTGGACTACCAACAACTACCGCAAATTAATCCAAAAAGAAATGCTATTAAACTAAATCAATGCTACATAAATACAATTATTATAATTAAAGCCAATGACATAAAAAATGTAATTGTTCGGCCATACAACACATTTTATAAATATTATAATAATAAATTAAAAGTAAACTTTAGACAAACAATAAGTATAATATATTGATATCACTAGTATTTTAGATTTAATAATAACTTTACAACAATATGAAATCCATTAAACATTACTATTGTCTAAAGTATATATAATCTATAATTATGTATGACCGAGTAAAAAAACAAACACAACATATGTCTTAGTCATACGATAAGTTACTAATATTATATTATATATGTTTAATAATGGCTCGGGATTAATTGGGGAAAACAAATTGCAAAATCAGTTTACAGTATAGAGTAAAAAATGAACTATTGATGAGATAAATTCAATAAAAAAATAAAATAAAAATTGAATAATTAATAATAAATTGAAACAACACTAGATATGATCTCTCCAAAATCTCATCTAACCAAGTGAAAGTATAATAAGAATTTAAAATAAATGGTTATGCCTAGAAGATCAGTAGAAGATTCATATGAATATTGTTGATTCCGTTGTCTGGGTCTAATACAATAATATTTTGTGTGCAACTGGTTTACGGCAAATAGGACAAGGTTGGCCAGGAGCCATGCGATCACCGCACAGCTGGCACGTTCCATGTCCGCACATAAACACCATATTCTTTAATCGATCCAAACACACAGGGCACATATTCTTTAAAAAAAAATGCATGATTAGAAAAAAATATTAAAATTATAGTTATGATTATTTATTTTATTATTATACAACTAAATATTATACACATACCATTTCCTTGAGATCACTCAACTGCTGCATGAGTTTTTCCACTAGTCCCGGCTCTAGAACATCGGGAGGGTTTGCCGCCGCCACATCCATGGGAGAGTTTTGCCGTTCTTCCGGTACTGGAGCGTTTGCAATGTCAATCTTCTCCTGTTCCAACTCATTCGTTCGCTTGTCTCGTGAACGGGACATTGTGTTATTTATAACTGACAGATCACATGAAGTGGAAGGTTTGCTATTGTTGCTTACACCAGCAGCTATGTCCATACGATCGCGTTCAGTAGGTGCTCTGCTGTAATGAGTAGAAAGAGGACCGAGATTAACCTAAATAATAATTATACTGGTGACAATATAATTAAATTGTACCGTTTTTTGATAAAAAGCTTGGGAATTTTTAAAATGTTAATGTTTTTATACCTAAAGGGTGATTCACAATGTGATATTGATACAACATATAATTTATATTTACTACATTTTAACTTAAGTAATATTTTAAGGTAAAAAATAAAAAATTGGTGACGGATAAATGATTATGTCATGGGAGGGGGGGCTGATTTTTTAACATACACTATTTGATTATTTAAAATGCAATTTATGATTTAGAAAATACAAGCCATGAGGTGTATTAGACGGCTATATATTTTTCAACTATTAAGCACAAACTTTACCTATTATTAGAATTATCAACCACTATGCTGCCGTTAGCATTACTAGCGATGTTTAAAGTACTGTTGTCGTCCATAAAATTAGGTTCCGGGTCATTGCTGTCAACGTCATCGTCTATTCTTCTCATTAAGTTATTATCCACTATTCCACTAGAAGTACTTGTTACACCGAGTCTGAAAGGCTCAGGCTCATGTAAAAGCACCGACGGAGTATTATCATCTAGCCTCATCATAGTTGGCGGCGGAGGAGGAAGCCCAGCGTTCATAAAACGTTTTGAGATTGTTGATGGAATTTTAAGAAATTCTGAATCACTTCGAGTAGCAAATGTCTTGGAGCACTCTTTTGGGGGGTCTGGCTCTTTCGACATCAATGAGGCGTACGCATCATGATACGGTGCTTTGGTCGAGTAGTCTGGTGGCATGTTATGAAGCATCAGTTGGGATTGCTGAGGACGTTCATCGGAAAGAGTCAGTGCACTGGAACTATCTGTTTCACCCACAGCGGTGGCGGTGGTAGTAGTAGTTTGAACGTTGTGAGCTTTAGCGGCAGCGTCACAGCACTTGATCAGAGCGAGGCGCAAAGGCTGGTCGGCAGGGCAAAGATCCAACGGCGTTTGCCCACGGTTGTTGCGCAACCATAAATCAGCGCGACCGGTGCCGGCGAGTACGCAAACAATTACGGTGGCACTCGGTGGTGGTGGAATCACATTTCCATTGCTTGGGGAGGCGGGTGCAGATATTGATACCGGGCCATGCACGGGCCGTCCGAAAATATTTCTTCCCGGTCCAGAAACCGCAGTTTGAACGCCCGAACGCTCTTCTCCGGCCATGTTATGATCGGAACTTGGTCCTGGTCGTCCACCATCATCCGGCATACTATTACCGGAAAGAGCCATGGCGGCTTCGAGGGCAGCGGCACGTGCCTCTCCGGCTAATCGCGGACCGGTTTGATCGTCAACGGTCTGCTGGCGAATAGTTCGCACTGGAGATTTCTTTATCCGACGGCGGTTAATCACTTTCTTCGATTTATTAGTTTTGATCGGGGGTGGCTCGTTCAAGCCGGGCTGTAAGAAACGAAAAGAAACGAATTAGTCCGGTTTGTCACCAGTATATTTTATGCATAAATAACTAGCCTTACCACGGTATCTATTGTAGTAAGATCGCTGTCTTTATTGTCATCAGCTTCGTTGTCACTGCTGGAACTTCTGCGTAAACGTCTAAACTCTTCGGCTGCCCCAAGGAGCTCTGCCATCAATCTTTGAACCGAGGACACCGGCGAAGCGAAAATTTCCAAGTAAGCGGGACCCTTGGCTGCCCAAAGTTCCCTCGCCTGTTCAACGGGACATGGAAGGCTTGTAACAGTACGGCTGACTTCTGAATATCCGCTTTCAAAGTCGTCTGATAGTTCCCGGTAATCACGTATGACCCTGTTGCCGGCGAGAATGTTTCGCAGCGATATGCCACCACCGCCGTCTGACCGGAACTTTGTGTTGGGATCCCTAGGGCTGTTTCCCAAGCCCACGCCAGGTGGGGGTGGTGTGCCGACCGTCTTGATCTGTAGCAACGTGTGATGTCGCAAAGCCTCGTGCATGGGCGTGTCGCCGTCCTTATCGGGGATATTCGGGTCAGCGGAGTGGTGAACTAGGAGCTACGAAAAAACGTCAGCGGAAAAAGCACATAAGTACGGCAATACCATCATAGACATAATATATAATATGTGATATATAGATAATATTATGTCTATGGACAATACCCGAGTAAAATGATAATTTATCACCATGGCGTTATCGATGTATAAGACCATATACATACCTTGACGATATCTGCGTGCTGGCGTTCCACGGCCAGGTGAAGTGCTGTTTGCTTGTTGACGTTTCGTTTGTTTGGGTCGGCCCGCCCACGGATCAACAGCAATGACGCCACACGGTTGTGATTGTTGAGAGCAGCCAAATGCAGGGCGGTGTATCCATCGTCCTTGGGCTCATCCACGATCCAGTAGCGATGGCCGCCGTTTGTGGCGATCCAGTCCAACATGATGGCGGTAGCTCTGTAACGGCATAATACAAATTGTCAGCGATTAGTCGAATATAATGATGATAAATGACACGATATACTTATATAAAAATGACGTTTCCTCGTCGATAATATAATATTATATGCATATACAGTGTGAAGGGGTGAAGCTACCGTGGTTTTTCATGTTAGACTCGTTTATGTTAATAAATAAAAATGTATTAATATCGATGTCAATATAGTGTAGAAGGGTGCGGTATCAACACCGATGTTGCGACGGGATGTATTGGAAGTTATTGCACCGAATAATATGGTGCAAGCGAATTTGAAGGGATCAGCAGAGAAGCCTTTGCCATCCACGAGAGCTTTATTAATGTATAAATAATCCTCAGCATAAACATTAAACATACATATTTATCGCATAAATAATATGCGCACACTCATATATAATATATATACAAAAATCAATTTTTAAAACAGGTGCGTGACGCTGGCACCCGCAAGTTTGAATTTCAACTCAAAAACCACATCAGTAATTGTTATACAATTTGTACAAATTTGTAACCCCAATTCCAAAATTTGTACACCCCCCAGTCCCCCGTAAAATCCAAAAACGATTTCCGGGTGCCAGCATCACGTGACGCTGGCACCCGGATTTCTATGTATTTGGCCTATCGACCCAAAAACCACATCAGTAATTGTTATAAAATTTGTACAAATTTGTAACCCCAATTCCAAAATTTGTACACCCCCCAGTCGCCCGTAAAAACCAAAAACAATTTCCGGGTGCCAGCATCACGTGACGCTGGCACCCGGATTTCGTTGTATTTGGCCTATCGACCCAAAAACCACATCAGTAATTGTTATACAATTTGTACAAATTTGTAACCACAATTCCAAAATTTGTACATTCCCCGGTCGCCCGTAAAATCCAAAAACAATTTCCGGGTGCCAGCATCACGTGACGCTGGCACCCGGATTTCTATGTATTTGGCCTATCGACCCAAAAACCACATCAGTAATTGTTATACAATTTGTACAAATTTGTAACCCCAATTCCAAAATCTGTACACCCCCCAGTCGCCCGTAAAATCCAAAAACAATTTCCGGGTGCCAGCATCACGTGACGCGAATATATAGAAATAATGCTTAGATTTTCAACTTCTGTATCTTGTTCGATGGGAAAGTGAATATTGTTGGTGCATTGGGCAGGTCAAAATTCCCAATAGTTTTCAAAAGCGAGGGGAAAAACAGCATAAAAATTAAGGAAAAATGGGAATTTTTACGGAAAAACGGTTTTCCACAAAATTGATATTGGTTTTTGGTCTAACTCTAAAACAAATGAAATTTTCACTGGTCGTTTATATTTGCATTTTCTATACACGATAAAATGTTGAAAATATTTTGACTGTTTTTGGGCTGTTTACTTTTTTTTTCTATAAATATCAATAAAATTGTATTTGTTGGGTAAAAAAGCGTGAACATTTAATGCAACGCTCCTGATATATTGTTACAATAGCAGTTTAAAAACACATGTGCACAATTTTTTTTTATAAGCATTTAAAGTTCAAATTTTGACAAAATGTAATAGTTATTTTGTAGTTAAAAATGTATAAAATGTTCAACTATTATAATAGTTATATATTAGCCAAGGATTGAACATTTAAAACAGGGTTCCGCGTAAATAGGTAAATGTTATATTTAAGATATACCTAGGTAGGTACCTACATATTAAATATAATTTTTGCATAAAAATAAGAAAGATGGTAAAAGTTATAGGTACCTATTTAATTATAATTATATTATTCAGTACCTACATTTAATGGGCGCCCGGGAATTGGGCCACAATTCACCTTTTTTTACATAGGTATATAGTAATTGGGCCACCAAAATTTTATATTATTTTATTAAAGGTAGGCCCGGTAATTGGGCCACTAAAATTTTATATTTATAATAGGAAGACCCAGTGATTGGGCCACTATTACATTTTAAATTGTAATAAAATAATATTGAAGTCAGATGGTTTGGTTAGGATGTCAGAGCACTATTTGTTTACTCTAAGATTACTTAAAATCATAAAAAAAAGTATTCTGCGTAAATGCGTTTTGTCTATGTTGCGCGTATACATATTTTTATATAAATTGATACAATTCCTAATACTGCAGCGCACACGAAACTTTACTCGAAGCGACTGCGTATGCCTTATCAAAAGGTAATAAATTATACAATATCTTATGATGTAGAATTATCAATTGTCATCAAATGAAATGGATAAAAATAGTCATACGCGTATAGTGTGCAAAGATTATGAAACATTGTAAATTGTGATCGTTTATAGTTGATTAGCAAACTATACGATCGACATCTAGTAGTACACGCGTGGTTCGTACTTCGTAATATAAAGTAGGTGCAATGGAAGTGTTAATGTCCGAAAGAGGAAAAAATTTATTAATTTTTAATAATTATAAATTTTCTTTTGCTCATGAGAGTCAATGTGGCAAAACTCGTTGGCGATGTGCCAAGAAAACATGTCCAGCCAAAATGTATTCAATTTCAAATAATATTCAAATGGGTACGTACATGGGTACATACTCGAACTACAAATGCCGTCGAGTCTTTTCATTCACATTTCAAAAATAATTTCTATATGTCACATCCAAATATACATAATTTTTTAAATGTTTTATTGCAACTTCAATCAGAAGTTTATATTAAGATTAAAAGTATAGGAACAATAAAAACAAGAAAAGGAACTTTAGTTCGACAACATTTTATTCTTAATGAAATTAAAAAATATGAAGAAGGGGAAAAAACCCGATTTGAATAATATGTACAATCTGTATCATGATATTTAATAAAAAAAAATTATTATATTAGAAAAAAATTATTTATATTTATATAATATTTATATATTTATTTATATTTGTAAAATGAGTATTGGCATTATTTATAAAAATTATTTATTATTATTTATTATTGGACTGACTTTATAGATCGAAATGTCTTGTATTATATTTTTATGTACCTATTAGAAAATATTTTTTCATATTATTTATTTTTTGACTAACTTTATGGTCCTTATATTATATTTGTAAAATGAGTATTAGCATGCTTTATAAAAATTATTTCATATTTGACTAATTTTATGGACCTTGTTGTATATTAAATTAGTTAAATCTGCAGGGGCGCATTAAGGGTTCACATATGGGGGGCAAAATTATTTTGCGCCCCTGGTGTATTTTATGAATATTAATGAAAGTATAAAAAACTTAAAATAAATTTCCTCGCTGCGCTCGAAAAATTAAGTTAATACCTTACATTTCATACAGTTATTATACCTACATAGATATCTTATTAAATTAATTACTAAATATCTATTTGGAACTTGGAATAATAATCCTTTCTTTTAAAATAGTACTGGTAATTGGAATATTTATTATGTAAAATGTTTATCCCACCAAAAACATATATGTAAAATGAGAGCCAAGTTCAATACTATAATATATGCCTTGGTTGCTGACTTCAACGACAAAAGAAGTGAGATCTAAATGGGTGCCAAGTTAGGATAATATATTGAAGCCTAAGGTGTGACTTGGCTACTTTTCATATACGAATTATTATTATAAGTACCTACTAAAACAGTAATGGAAGAGTGAAGATGATTTTCCGAAGAATAAAATAAGAACTCAAAGCTTTAGAACTTGCAAATGCTATAATATATAATTCGTAGCCAAGTCAGACCTTAGGCTTCAATATATTATCCTAACTTGGCACCCATTTAGATCTCACTTCTTTTGTCGTTGAAGTCAGCAACCAAGGCATATATTATAGTATTGAACTTGGCTCTCATTTTACATATATGTTTTTGGTGGGATATCATTACTTTTTGTATGTAAATTATTATAACCTAACCTAACCTAGCCATGACGTATTCTATAAATAAAGTTTATTACTATATAATATAATTCAGTTACTAATATTAATAATAATATTTATTATAAAATATTTTCCGTTGTATATACAGAGTATAAAATATATGTAAAATTAATATACAATTATTTTAACTCTTTTTGAGTATATTTTTAATTATCATAATTTTATTGACTGTAGTTTCTACTGTTGGGTGGATAATTCATAATTTGTAAGAATAATTATTTAATTATTTTAATTGTAATATTTAAAAAAAAATAATATTAATTACATACATAGATAGAAAAAAAAGTATGTTGCTGCCCACGGGTCGACAATATCGACACATATTCGGCTAGTCGTATTTTTGGAGCGGCGATACGGGAAAGGTTATTTAAGTCAACATTATATTACATTACATTAAATTAGAGGCAATTCATTAATAAATTGAAAAATTAAACATAATAGATAAAATAATTGCAAAATTATAATAAAATCAATTAATTAAAAAATTAAAAATTTAAAAATTAAAAATTAAAAATTAAAAAATTTTAAATTAAAAATTTTCAAGTTTCTGATTTTTTCCTTTGTATTTACCTAACTACCTATCTGTATGCCAAATTTGAACTTTCTAGGTCATCTGGAACTGGGTTAGAATTTTGATCTATAGGTAAGTCAGTGATAAAAATGACGATTTTCGGACGTTAATATCTAAATAACGGTTTGAAGTGTGTTTATGAAATTTAGAGCACATATGTATCTCGTTAGTCTCAATATATGAGCCAAATTTGACATGTTTATGTGAAATAGTTTTTGAGTTATGAGTTGGTCAAAAGTGGCTCCAAATGGTTCGTGTAATATTACACACGGTGCTGCTCGCCAGTTCTGTTAGCTAGAACTTGGCTTGACACGCTACCGCGTGTCTAGATATTTCATTAACTAATAAATACCTCCTAGTAAGCAACACCTATATTTTTAGTCATTTATGGAGTACCTACCTATGTTTTATTATGTAAAATGTTTATATTTCATTAACTAATAAATACCTCCTAGTAAGCAACACCTATATTTTTAGTCATTTATGGAGTACCTACCTATGTATTAAGCATTGACTTATAATAATAAATATATCTTTATTCTTTATTAACAATAAAATATTATTACATATTATAAAACTATTTAAATGACAAATATGGAACAATACTAATTAAAATATTTTCTTATTTTTTTGTTCACAAACTCTTTTATAATACTTGACCAATCAATACTTCTAATCATCTCATTTTCTATTGACAGCCATAGGCGCACATTGGGTGTAAATTCAGGGGGGGCTGGGATAATTTATGGTTCACACCTCCTAATCCTAATATTTCTGCATTGCATTAGATTTAATTTGTATAGTGTATACAATAATTTCTAAAGTGCAATGTATCAAATAGTCTGTATGATTGTAAAGAGGACGCTAGGTACGCTAGGTACACCCACATGTGTTGTCTCCGTATTACAGACGTAGGTACAACATAGGCAAAACTGTTTTGCACGGGTATAAAAAACATTCAGGCTCTACTCTAAGCTAAGAAACTAAATGTTCACACTATAAAAAATGAGAAAATTTACTCTGTAACTTTGTTTTTATATTTCCGATATCAAAACCAAAATAAAAGTTATTTAAGTTTGATAAACAAAAAAAGGTGCTCTGCTGTACAGTAGGGTACAAGTGGGTCCCTGTATAATCGATGGTATTAAATTTGAATTCAATGATATACTAGCATCATTGTATAAGAAAAACGATTCTGAGCGAAGACGGTTAGTCAGCCTATGATATTACTAAGTATATTTGATGATACTAAGGTGAATAAAGCAATTTATATATAACCTATTTACGTAGAATCTTATTTTAAATTTTCAATCATTAGCTATAAAAGTTGAACATTTTATAAATTTTTAACTATAAAATTATTATTAAATTTTAAATGTGATAAATTTTGTCAAAATTTGAATTTTAAATAATTATTAAAAAAAATTGTGCCTATGTATTTTTAATATTTTTCAAGTGTTATTGTAACAATATATCAGGAGCTTTGCATTAAATTTTCAAGCTTTTTTACCATACAAATAAAATTTTATTGATATGAATAGAAAAAAAAATTAAAATATTGAAAACTGAAAATGTCCGTAAATAGCTCAAAAAGAATCAAAATATTTTCAAAACTATATGGTGTATAGGAAATGCTAATATAAAAATTTAGTAAAATTTTCAAGTATCTACAGTCATTCGTTTTTTAATTACAACAAAATTAGAAAATCGTTACACGAGAAATCAAGTGAATATCAAATGTTGTAAAAATATGAATTTCTAATGTTCATAAAAATTTAATTTGAGATTCTTGTAGACATTTTTTTTTTTTGATAAAGGTAGACAAACTTATGAGGAATCTTGCATTACATTTTCATATCTTAGATTTAAAAAGAAAATTTTTTATGAATTTCTAACTCGAAATAATTTGCAAATTTTCTTCATTTTCACGTATTTTGTCAATATTTGGAATTTAAATGCTTATAACAATTTGACCCCCCCAAAGTACCAACTAGATTCACTTTCCTATCAGAAAAGATACTGTTGAAGAAAATCCAAGCACTTTTACTGCCCTAAAAGATGATGACGGACAAAAAAAAAATGAATTCGTGAATTCGTAAACAGTTGTCAATATTTGTAATGAAAAGAAAAATTCCGAAACAATAAACCACGATAGTTTATAAATGATTGGTGAAATACTGAAATAAACTGAGGGTGCTAGTTTGAAGCTTGCATATAAATGCCCATCTCATACTATGACATAATTTTATATACATAATTTATAACGTTTAATAGTACATTAGTATGATAGTTCTAATTATTATTAGTTGTTTCTTAAACCCGAGTTTTCCATTATGTCATACAATTTGTATGTTTTCTTTTTGACTCTGAGATACAAAAAAAAAAAAATTACAAAAATGTACCGCCCCCAAAAAACTTCCGCCCGGTGCAAATGCCCCTTTTGCCCCCCCCCCTTAATGCGCCCCTGTAAATCTGTATGGAAGTATTTAAAAAAAATATTAATTATTTGACGAATTGTATTTTTGTATGTTAAAACAATAATAATTAGTTAATAAACATTATTATATAATATATATTCGTATTAATAGTATATTTGTGTGCTATACTTTTATGGCCCAATTTCCGGGTACACTTTAAAAATATAGATTTAATTTGTGGCCCAATCTCCGGGTAGTAAAATGTAAACAAATATTTTATTCGAATCAGGTAGGTAGTTAAAATGTGGATCAATTAACGGGCGCCCCATTTAATAACATTAATTTAAAACAAAAAACATAAGATAGTAGGAATGCAATAAAAGGTTTAATTACGATTATAAATCGTTTTTGGATTTTACGGGGGACTGGGGGGTGTACAAATTTTGTAATTGGGGTTACAAATTTGTACAAATTGTATAACAATTACTGATGTGGTTTTTGGGTCGATAGGCCAAATACATAGAAATCCGGATGCCAGCGTCACGTGATGCTGGCACCCGGAAATTGTTTTTGGATTTTACGGGCGACCGGGGAATGTACAAATTTTGGAATTGTGGTTACAAATTTGTACAAATTGTATAACAATTACTGATGTGGTTTTTGGGTCGATAGGCCAAATACAACGAAATCCGGGTGCCAGCGTCACGTGATGCTGGCACCCGGAAATTGTTTTTGGTTTTTACGGGCGACTGGGGGGTGTACAAATTTTGGAATTGGGGTTACAAATTTGTACAAATTGTATAACAATTACTGATGTGGTTTTTGGGTCGATAGGCCAAATACATAGAAATCCGGGTGCCAGCGTCACGTGATGCTGCAGGCACCCGGAAATCGTTTTTGGATGTACGGGCGACTGGGGGGTGTACAAATTTTGGAATTGGGGTTACAAATTTGTACAAATTGTATAACAATTACTGATGTGGTTTTTGGGTCGATAGGCCAAATACATAGAAATCCGGGTGCCAGCGTCACGTGATGCTGGCACCCGGAAATCGTTTTTGGATTTACGGGCGACTGGGGGGTGTACAAATTTTGGAATTGGGGTTACAAATTTGTACAAATTGTATAACAATTACTGATGTGGTTTTTGGGTCGATAGGCCAAATACATAGAAATCCGGGTGCCAGCGTCACGTGATGCTGCAGGCACCCGGAAATTGTTTTTGGATTTTACGGGCGACCGGGGAATGTACAAATTTTGGAATTGTGGTTACAAATTTGTACAAATTGTATAACAATTACTGATGTGGTTTTTGGGTCGATAGGCCAAATACATAGAAATCCGGGTGCTAGCGTCACGTGATGCTGCAGGCACCCGGAAATTGTTTTTGGATTTTACGGGCGACCGGGGAATGTACAAATTTTGGAATTGTGGTTACAAATTTGTACAAATTGTATAACAATTACTGATGTGGTTTTTGGGTCGATAGGCCAAATACATAGAAATCCGGGTGCCAGCGTCACGTGATGCTGGCACCCGGAAATCGTTTTTGGATTTACGGGCGACTGGGGAATGTACAAATTTTGGAATTGTGGTTACAAATTTGTACAAATTGTATAACAATTACTGATGTGGTTTTTGGGTCGATAGGCCGAATACATAGAAATCCGGGTGCCAGCGTCACGTGATGCTGGCACCCGGAAATCGTTTTTGGATTTTACGGGCGACTGGGGGGTGTACAAATTTTGGAATTGGGGTTACAAATTTGTACAAATTGTATAACAATTACTGATGTGGTTTTTGGGTCGATAGGCCAAATACATAGAAATCCGGGTGCCAGCGTCACGTGATGCTGCAGGCACCCGGAAATTGTTTTTGGATTTTACGGGCGACCGGGGAATGTACAAATTTTGGAATTGTGGTTACAAATTTGTACAAATTGTATAACAATTACTGATGTGGTTTTTGGGTCGATAGGCCAAATACATAGAAATCCGGGTGCCAGCGTCACGTGATGCTGGCACCCGGATATTGTTTTTGGTTTTTACGGGTGACTGGGGGGTGTACAAATTTTGGAATTGGGGTTACAAATTTGTACAAATTGTATAACAATTACTGATGTAGTTTTTGGGTCGATAGGCCAAATACATAGAAATCCGGGTGCCAGCGTCACGTGATGCTGGCACCCGGAAATTGTTTTTGGATTTTACGGGCGACCGGGGAATGTACAAATTTTGGAATTGTGGTTACAAATTTGTACAAATTGTATAACAATTACTGATGTGGTTTTTGGGTCGATAGGCCAAATACATAGAAATCCGGGTGCCAGCGTCACGTGATGCTGGCACCCGGAAATCGTTTTTGGATTTTACGGGCGACTGGGGGGTGTACAAATTTTGGAATTGGGGTTACAAATTTGTACAAATTGTATAACAATTACTGATGTGGTTTTTGAGTTGAAATTCAAACTTGCGGGTGCCAGCGTCACGCACCTTTTTAAAACCTATATATATTCTGTCCTAATTCGAACTCTTAAATGTTTGTTCAAAATACTTTTAAGATAATAGACATTTAAACAATTGTACGGACAATCTAATGTTAGTTAAACGAAATTGCTGTGAATATGCCACGTATATTATACATTTATTTATTATAGTTTGATTTTACTATTTAGTATTATGATTTAAATTTTAGTAGTTTAATAAACTTCTTTTTGCATGTTCATAATTACATTTCGAAATATTACTTAAACACGCCATTGTATTCAAGTGGTATTATATTATATTATTATTTGTTGACGATGTATGTGGTTTTCGATTATTTATATCTCAATTAAAAAAAAAAATAATTATGCATATTAAACATAAAAGTCGGTTTTTAGATTTTAATATAAGTTAAGGAATATTATCTGTGTGGCTATTAATTATTACATGGCATGTACAGTGTGTATATGATTAACAAAAAACCAATAGACACTTTTATTTATTTTTGATAACGTTATTAAACATATACGTTCATAAATATTACATGATGGCATATTAATATATTATATTCCATGCATATATTATCCAGTAAATACCAAAGGACGCATATAGACGGTGTACGAAAAAAGGCATGAGCACAGATGAGGTCACTTTGGGATGGCCCCGAAGTTATGCAACCATTGACCGCTATTGTTGTGACCCTAAAATTTGTATTGTACATTTTTTTTTATTCTACAGCGTAATGGCCCGGGCATACATATACTATCCAATAGTTATAGGTACCTACGTTAATAGCATAGTGATATATAGCGTACTAATATTTAATATAATATTAAAGCTGCAGGCGCCGCAGGTCATGCGTGCGTACATTATTATATTATACCTATATACGTGGTTGCGAGAGCTTTGTGTTTTCAATTTGCGCCTGCAGATGAAAAAGAGAAGCATGATGCGTGGGGGTGATCATATATACAGCAGAAACTATCGTCGCCGCCGCCAGCAGAGTGCCGAAGCGTACAAATTGTATTTTTTTAATTAATATATATAATTTTTATCGAAAAGTTTATTGAATCTGGGTAATCAAAGGATTACTATCCCCTCGAGTTTATTGTTTTCTTTATATCAATATATAAATATATTATTATTTATGTGTACACATGATAGTATGATACACAATATAGTACGTGCAATATCGTATAATAAAACGTATCGAAATCGTCCACCCCGCAAATAAATTCCACTTCCACCACGAAACCGAAACGTATATAGCGCATCATATGTATAATGTATATTATGTTATGCATATTATAATTGGCTTTTATACAATATTATATTAAATAATATATGGTTATTCGTTTGATGTTTCGAGCTTTTGAGAAGAGACCCTCCCCGCCGACGGATCGGAATAGATGACTATGCGCGCGGACATATACCTACTGATTAATATTTACTTTCTACACGCGTAGTACACCACAGCCTGCCGAATTCGTCGAATACATAAAAATTATTTAATATCAACCGAAGCAGTATACGAACTTAAAGGTGATGAATTTGAACGGTCCAAAAATTACCTGTGAATTACTGAATTACCTAATAGTCTAATTATGTAATAATACATTGTATACTAGATATATAGAAATTACTATACACTTCATAAATCGTGACATGGAAAATTCTAATTCAATTTCGGCAGTAAAAAATTCTTTTCAATTCCAACGTTCTCGTAATTCTACATTAAATTTAAAAAAATCACATCTACTGCCTCTCCTAAAAAATAAGTCAATATCAATCATCACCTATCCTATATACTAGAAAATCTATGATAACTACGAATTTTCTATATATGAGTGGCAAGATATTTTAAAGACAAACAAAAATATTTTTACTTAATTGTTAAATCATACTTTTAATGAAAAATAATAGTAAACAAAATTCTTTATTATTTATAAATAACAATTGATATAGTTACTATATTATAATTATAATTTATAAAATATCGAAAGTTTAAAACTTACCTACAAACATATTTTTATGTTTTTATATTATTATTTATAAAAAAAATTGATTATTCCATTCTCTCAAAATTCGCGTAAA
Organism: Macrosiphum euphorbiae; assembly: GCA_949089665.1. Classification (NCBI taxonomy): domain Eukaryota; kingdom Metazoa; phylum Arthropoda; class Insecta; order Hemiptera; family Aphididae; genus Macrosiphum; species Macrosiphum euphorbiae. The sequence goes on from CARXXK010000002.1 coordinate 98,982,843, forward strand.
CAAACAGTGCCGTGAAAGTTGATTTTCCACGATGAATGAGATTAAATCAAAACAAAGATGGGCGAAAGCTAGTGCTGCCTGTGTTTCATTAAAACTAAGAAAACACATACCCGATAATAAAAAACTAGGTAAGTGGATGTCGCTCTGCTGTGCAGCTGAAGGTCACAAGTTGGTATACTGGATTAAATTTAAATTAAAATTAAAAAAATTAAAAAAATTAAAAAAATTAAAAAAATTAATTTAAATTTAAATTCAATGATATATCATTGTATACAAAAAACTATTTTGAGAGGAGACGATTTGTCAGTGTGGATATTTTATATTGTTATTATTAACTAATACGCTGGCTAGTAAATTGAATAATATTATAAAATTACAACAAAAAAACTAAAATCCATATGCTTAGTTCTTTATTTATATGTCTAAGTATACAATTTCGTCCAAATTAAAACATAAAATAACTATAAAATAAAAAAAAACCTATTTTTTGGTTACAGAATAACCTACTAACGTCGAACCTTGTTATACATTTTCAATCTTAGCTATGAAAGTTGAACATTCTATACATTTTTAATTCTTAGCTGTAAAAGTTGAACATTTTAAAAATTAAAAATTTGATACATTGTCAAAAAATCAAACTTCAAAAGCTTATAAAAAAATTTGTGAGTATGTATTTTTTATATTTTTCAACTGCTAGAGTAACATTATACCAAGAGCCTTGTATTACATTTTCAAGCTTTTTGACATTTATAGAAAAAAACAATTTAAAAAAAAGAAAATTTTTATGAAGTAGGTATGAGTATTTATAAAATAAGCATATGGTGTAAATTTCAAGTATCTACAATTATTCGTTTTTGAATTACAACAAAATAAGAAATCGTGTGAATATGCAATGTTGTAAAAATTTGAACTTCAAACGCTCCTAAAAATTTAATTTAACTTTCCGGTAGACATTTTTTTTTTTTATAAAGGTGGTAAAATTTACGAGAAACCTGAACCACAAAAAAAAACACACACATTAAAATTCAATTTTTTTCATTGTAAAAATCAAGACATTCAATTCACTCAGAATCTAAAATTATTCAATGTTAAATACAGGAAAAATAATCACCGATACTGGCATAATGATATACTTAACCCAAAAATATATTCGCCACTCCTGATCCATAATATTATATTAAATAGTAACGCACTATTTGAAATACATTGGGATGCGAGTTCTATTGTGATATTACTGAGAAAAGCAATATTAATATTATTTTAGCGCGTTTCGTGGAGATTTATTGATTCCACTAATACATCCTGTTTTAAAAAAAAGTATGCATCGATTCTAGAGGTTATTAATTATTTAGGCGGCTACGGTTCATTATATAATCTATCAGTCGATTCCGCTGATCTTTGAATTTATATAAATAGCGGAAAGGCAGCCACAATTTTTAAACTTTAAAGTAAATTGATATACATTTTAACATATAGGTAATAAGTCATGTTTCCATTTTTTATTTCGACGATCAAGTGAAAGTCATAATGTGAAACACTTATTGATATGTATAATACTATAATAATATAAATAATAATGAAATATTGATAGTAATAATAATATTTAAGTTCATTAATTTAAAATAATAATATATTTTAATACGTATGGCTGGTACCATTATTATACATTTTAAGCTCAGCGGAATCAATAGCCGGCGGACCCGATACAAAGTCGGTGAATTCGATATACGCCCCGTTTCGTGGGTCACGCGTTATTTGGTGCGGTTGGGTTTTAATGTTTTAGTAAGTTAGAATCCGAGCACTATTTTCCAGCAGAACTAGCTCAGCGCCACCGTGTACCTATAAGTTTTTACTTCACGTGTGTGTACAAGACGACGTCCCGGACGGAGGAAGACACATCTCCTGCAATACAGCCAGTGTATCATGTATATATGTACGTTTGTCGTATATATATAACGCCGAGCGCACGGGACTTTATACAAAAATAAGCCGTCGGATGAGGCGGGGGTAACGACCGTGCGTGACGGATTTGGCGGCGGTGTCGAGTTACCGCCTCATCGTCATCATCCTACCGACCTGCAAGGATCCTGTTCTCAAAAAGAAACGGAAAAAGCTCGTCGAAAACATTGTAATAATAACGTTGGAATAATATTATATTAGACGTGTCAGTATACGCGTTGCGGTTAGCCCCAGATAAAATTAATAAAATATATACTAGGTACCACCTATACTAGATACCATTATTATTTTTGGAAAAAGTAAAATAAATATGCGGGAATAATACATAGGAATTAGTTATATTGTACGAACAATTCCTGGGTCGCTGTAGTTACGCACAATGACCGTCCGACTGATGCTGCTTTCGTCGCGTACGACTTTGATTACCAGTCGGTGATCACGTACAATTAAAATGTATTATTAGTGTCAAATCCGGGCAATCCGGCGACCCAATGGGCTTTATTACACCCCCGATACGACATTGTTATATTATTAAATAAAAGTAGGGTAGAAAACGATTTTGTTCGTAAAAGTCAAAAGTTCTACAACAAATTATTTCTATGTCCTTTGATTTTGCCTTACATGTCCGTTTGGTGCACTGATTTAAGGAACACTCGATGTTATTTTTCAATATATTTTTCTACTAGGAACATTTCAAATTTCTAACCCTATTGCAAGTATTGCAAAACCTATTTTTAATGCCATATTTGGCCTATATTTTCAAGTCAAAGACCAAACAACTATGAATCTAAAATCAAAATTTACTTAAAAAGAGCCGTTTAAAATTTAACCAAACACATATTATTTTTGATTTATTAAAGTTTTAAAACGTTCATGTTAACAAATAGGAGGTGTAAACACCTAACCTCTTTTCCTATAAAAGTAAATACGACACTTAGTGACTTAGACACGTGGAAAACAGAAAATGCGTAGTAGGGAAACTTGTACGTAGTTTCAGATTCCATAAAAAAATAAAATATTAAACGTTGATCACAAATAAAGTAAAGTAAATTGACCCCGGAATTATAATTAAGCCTAATACAGAGTGGTGGACGAATTTAACGATAATGGTAAGAGTGATGGTTTTATAGATTGTCAGTCGGCCTGACGATGTTTTACATTTTTTAAGATCAGTTTTCATCATTAATATGAAAATTTGGGTTGTTATTATTTTTTAAAGAATTTATATTCTACATAAACAGAAACTCTTATTTTCACCCGGTTGTCCTGATAATTTGTTGTTATGGTAACTTAATATTATGATATTATGTTTAATATTAGCATATTTATTTTTGACATTTATAATTTTATGATATTTTTATTTATTTTATATCGTAACCTTATTATACACAGAGTCCCGTGAAGATATACCCATTAGCCGTAAAGGGGACTTCCCGTCCGGACAATTACCAGTTTTTCCGTTTTACCTATATGAACTAAAAATATTTTATTAAAAATCATGAAAATTAAATGATGACAAGTTACAACTTTCAGAAAAATACAAAATCTATAAAATGGCTATCTTCAATTTTTTTTTAAATTTTACCAAAAAATTTAATTAAATTAAAAAATAAAATATATGTAAGTAGTCTTTGTTTCTGTGAGTCTAATAAAAAATATTTATATTTATCATCTCCGGAGATATCGCAATGGGTAAATCCTCGTGGGACACTGTATATGTATTATAACTCCTAGGCCAAAAATCTAAATCTTCAAAATGTAATAGAAAGTTATTCATAAGCTATTCATTCAAAAATATCTAAACTGCATCTGCAAAAATTTTTATAAACATTGGAAGTTCTAATTTTGACAACATTGGATAATTAAACGAAAAATAACAATTTTAGTTTTATTTTGTGATTCAAGAAATATTAAATGTAAAACTTAAACTTTTTGCCAATATGTTAAACTATTATTTTGTACTTATACATAAAGAAACGTTCAAAATACAGGGTGCAGCAGAGCCAAATGACAGCTTTGAATGGCTATAAATATCAAACATTAAAATTGAGAGAAAAACAGTTAATTTTATTAAAATAAGTAGAATTCCATTTATAACATTATTTTTTGAAAATGATATCTTCAAGATGGCGGCCGTCAGCATCAATACATTGTTGTAGACGATTTCAGGGTGCGGAAGTTCCAACTGACGAGTTTAATAGGGTTATTAGTCTGAGATAAGATGAGCTCATGTCTTTATTAGTGGTTAGTGGCCTATATTTAATTCCACGGTTATGCCGTTATTAGTCGTAATCATGGCCCGGGCAGTTGTCGAGGTTTACTCGTGTGCGCGAATATTACAGCCCTTCAAAACTCGTCAGTTGGCTCTGCCGCACCCTGGATTTAGACTAATTTTCAGCTAATGAACATTGCGAACCATACGAACCTATTTACACCGTTCTACAGCGATATACCATATACGGTATTGACAGAGGCCGTCTCAAACACACCGTCTCGCTCAAATTCGTTTTTCATAATGTGCAATAATTTATCATTTAATTCAAATTTAACTCATCTATTAGAGCAGTAACCTAATCAATAATGAGGTAAACCTATTAGGTATACAGCAGAGAGCTTTCTCGTTTTTTTTTTTACTATTTAATTATATAAAATATACAAAATTATTTATTCATTATTATTAAAAATGAAGAGGTATAGGTACCTAATAAAAAACCCAATATATAACATACCTAATATTATTGATTATAAGCTAATATTTATAAAAAATGAATACCCTATAATAGGTAATGTAATATTAATATAGGTAAATAAAGTAACTTTACATAAAGTAATTTCAAAAAAATATGCATAGAAAGTAGAAACCTGCTTAGCAAGATTAGCAAGTTCGGAAGTAGGATTTTTAATAATATTATTTGAAATTACTGTATACATTGTATATACTACTTACGTATGTATTACTTTATAAATATTCTAATAACCGTATTAAAAATTAAGTTCTAAGTGGTTTTACACATATAAATATTTAGTTTATAAAAGAAACGAACATCACATCATACAATACATTACATCGGCAGTGACTCGGCAAGGTCACCACCACTGCAGTATAAAATATCATCCAGTCTAGTCTATAGTTTGTGGGCTAACCGGCCATATATAGAGGAGATTATAACGGTCGAAAAGGATTTGGCTGGACCGAAACCGCAGACGGGATGAGGTGACCGCGGATTGTTGGATATATAGCCGCGGTATAGGAAAGGTGGGTAACTTGCAGTGATGGTGGTTTGTTCCGTCGAATAACTTACCATATTAGCGAATCGATTTTACACAACCGCCAGCCGAATTTGAGTTTTTTTTTCGGGATAACAACTTTTGATGAATAGTCCCGATAAACTCTAGTGACGTGTTTCCAATAGCAAATATAATATTATGTACTCAAATCGAAAATCCAAAGCCATACCTCATAGTAAATCGTCACGAATATACTTTGATTTATTTCACGAACAATATCATGAGAAAAAGGTTAAAAAGTTCTACACCACAGACTGAAAGGTCTATCCTTATCATAACACAAAATACAGAGTTTAATTTTGTTGTCTTTATAATTAACCACGCCACTAAAATGTTGTTGCACAGGGAAATTGCTTTTTTTTTCCAGCTCCTCATTACGCACGCACATGCAGGAATGTTCAATATAAAATATACCTAATATAGTAATATAATGTATCACCGCGGCATGATAAAAATATTTTTTACAGGAATCCGACTACATAATATTATTATTGTACACCATTCGATATACAGCCAACAACATCACTCATTTAAGCGTACAACGATTAAAATATTATAAACACGCGAAGGCGGCAGCGATTTTATACAGCCATCGTAACGTGCTATACACGTGTGGTGCGTGCAGCGCGGATTTATGGCGTTAAACAAGTTCAAATACAAAATATACTTTATGGAGTGTACGCTCGTTAGAATTTCAAGTTTTTTTTATGTATATATAATGCGTTTGAAGTATTCTTAAAAACGATTTTACGGTGTTTTTAACACAATTAAAACACTCTATGTTTTGTTTGATTTACTCGTAACTTTTACGTTATTTTATACAATTTATGTCGAGTATCGTCACATAGAATGCGGATAATATTCAGCTGTTTCAGCATTTAAAGAGATTTTTATCGAAATCGGTATTTATTTTTCCCAATCGTGGTTGATACGTTTTATTCGAGTAGTATTATTCCATTACGTCATTTATGCCAGCAATAATGCACGAGCAGTTTATTTGTAATACTTTTAATTTGTGTTCATACTTCAATATTTTTTATAACAACCTTTTCAATAAATAACACACCGGTGATGTAGGTACCAGCGGCTGCGCGTTACGTATATATTGTCAACAGCTGCAGGACACGAAGGAAAACTATTAGTATCATTTGTCTGCAAGATGCTATTTTCAAAAGTGAGAAACATTATTCCCCATAAAAGTCTAAAGTCTTTCCAGTTCCAATTTCAAAAAGAGTACAAAAATTGCTGTTTTTCACATCTGTTGTAAAAGTTAGATAATATAATAACTAATGTGAGTTTTTCTCTGACATATTATAATATCCAATTACAAAAATACGATTATAAACTATTAAGTATAGACATAAATAGGAGTAATTTTAAACAGCGTATATATTATATGTACCTAATACATTTTTAGACTATTAAAAAATAAATAGATATATTCTATTTTAATGGCATATAGTAGAAAAACAAATAGGTATCTAGTAATTGAAAAATTAAAATTTTTTTACTTCAGAGTCAACACAAAAAATTAATAGTCGTTAGTATTGTTAAATAAAATAAATTAATGTAATATTTTGGCAAATCAAAATGTATATACCTAATGTATGATGTATAATATCCTCCATAATTTTGAGAGTATAATAATATGTAAGTATTCGAGATCAGGATTTTTCCAGATAAAATAATAAAATAATAATTCATGTTCTTGTAGAACTGTTTTCTTTACTGATTATTATTACATGTTACAGTTATTACTGTAACCAACCATTGTCAAAATATGATATAATAATTAATAATACGTAAAGGTATAAATATTTAATTGTTGTCGAGATAATCGCAATCACTGAAATACTAAATTATAAAATATGCGACAAAATCTAGTTAATTCATAAATCATAATCTATAGGTAGTTGAAATATCGTATCTTAGAATAACGAATAATCAAGTTAGACATTGGCTAATAATACGTAAAGGTATAAATATTTAATTGTTGTCGAGATAATCGCAATCACCGAAATACTAAATTATAAAATATGCGACAAAATCTAGTTAATTCATATTCTATAGGTAGTTGAAATGTCATATCTTAGAATAACGAATAATCAAGTTAGACATTGGCTAATAAATGAAAAATAAATTAGACCATCATATCAATACTATAATACTTATATTATGTTGATAGGTAACTATAATAATAAAATATAGTAGATACTTTATAAAAATAATCCATAAGAAAACGTACTTATTTTAAAATGCTTGAGTCCAATCAGGTTTAAATAGTGTGTACTTTATTTTTATATTTATTTTAGATCCAATTTTGTGGACGCGACCGTTAAAAAAAATCATTTCTATAATCAAAAACCACTCCAACACAATATACGTACAATACCTATATTTTTATAGTGTAATACAAATAAATATCAATATCATGTGCCCAGTTTTATTTTATTAATGCGCCGTGACCGTATACGTGTTATTATTACTACTATACAGTAACGTGGTTAGAAATTAAACGTAAAAATCAATATTTTAACACATAAAAATTGTGTGAGGCCGAAAATCATTGCTTCTTATTTAACAACAAAAAACAAATGAGAGTAAAAAAAGAATAAAATTGTCGATTATACTTACATAATATATATATTTTTTTAAATAATCTTGTATAATATATAATATTGAACTAAATGGTAATAAATTGCTTTTTTATATTCCAGTAATCCTGGTGTACTCCCCAGGTGTATTGGATTACCGATATAGTACATATCAATACGAGAACCCGATATCGTTGTAACCGAAATGTTTTTAATTGCACACGATACATTGGTAATGGTGTTATTAGTAAACGATAAATTGAGATTGGATTTATATATAATATATGCAAATGCATTTTTGTTTGTTTAATTAGAAGCCGTTGAATAAAAATATTATGTTGTACAAACAATTAATAGTAAAATTCAACTACCTATAGCTTTTCAAACAAAATATTTTAATAAACTTAAATACATTTTCATAATATTCTAAATTTTTGAGCTCCGACTGCCTTAGATATTCAACACAAAAACGATCATACCTACGCCCTAACAAATTTATATATTTATAATAATAAAAGATCCATTTATAACATTTCTTTCCATAGTAATTTTGAATTTTCTACACTAACCTATGAACAATTTGTGTACCTTATTTATTAAACACCTACACTTGAAAATATATTAATGAATTAATAATTATTCGTAATATTATGTGTAATTTAGTTATTTCGATATCGTAAATAAAATATCATAAAATATTATTGTACCTAATTTATTATTTGTGATAAGTTTACTAAGTTATTTTATTAATATTGATGACTGTCATATATTTTAGTGCGTTTATTCACTGTGACTTTTTAAATGCAAAGATACATGGAACATATATATCTGAAAAGCACATAAATCTACTGCCTAATAATGGTATCCGACGGTTTAAAAAAAAAAATATATAATAGCGACAAGCCGACAACTATTCGATGGAATCGGCGAATCGCCATCGTTTGTGTGCAAGCGAGTGAGCCAGAGTACGTGTGTGTGCGTGTGTGTACGAGTAAGTATATGTATTGCGTTTGGTGAGTATTGCTTTACGAAACTTTGGCGGGCTGACAATAATATTCGTCTCGGTCCGACTGTCATCGTGGCCGTAAAATGTTTTGAACTTTCAGTTTTGTCGATTTCGTATTGAACACATTATATATATATATATGGTAAAAAAAGCACATTTTCGAAACCCTGGCTAGTGCAGCTAACAGCAACGATGCTGCACACGTAGTAATGACGAAAAGATGATGTGAGGCGGTGTGCGCGTGACCCGGCGGCGGTGTTGTATTTCACCGTTGCTGCTACGCGCACACACTTTCCCCCCCGGCCCCGATACCTCCTATCACCCTTTGCCAATCGTCACACCTCATTCGGCGATGCGTCTACGCGTGTTTTTAATATACACTCGGGGTACAAAGGCGATAATAATGTATAGTAACGCACAAGTACAGCTGCGACGGCTATTCGACTTATATGCGGGAGTCTGGTGCAGCGGCGGCGGAGGTTATTTTTAGAAACTCGGTACGCAATCTGGTTACGTATTATTATACAGTCGTCTTGCTCGTCCATATATATTGTATTATATATATACTCAGACTCTTCTTGAGCAGCTCCGGAGAGATGACCGTAAATGGCGAGCGGCGGAAGAGAAGGAGGACGAAGAGACGTCGGCGGGAGGGATACGAGACGGTGCGGGAGGGATATACGGCGCGGTGCCCGAACGACGACGTTCCGCAGCTGCAGCAACCGCCGCCGCCGGTGCTCGAGAACGACCAACGCGGAGGGCCCCCCGTTCGTGGCCGATGGCTTAGGGATCACGGGTGGGGAAGGGGCACCGGCACAGGAGTTTTTATTATAGAACGGGACCGGTGGCTGCAGCGAGAGAACAAGCCACCACCGGTGCGACACACACGTGTGCCATGTGTGTACCGCGCTTATTATAAACACACACACACGGCGGCGAGGAGACGTCGCATTCTTGCCACACGCATTCGGGCGAGTGTATATAATATAAATATATATAGAAAGAGAGAGAGAGAAAAAGAGAGCGAGACACAGTTAACGTATGTCGCGGTAGAAGCGGCAACGGTGGAGGTCCGATCTTTACACAGAGTGGGGTAGAAGATGAGGGACGACGGTCGTATGGGTAGGCAGGCAGCAGCAGCAGCAGCAGCAGCAACAGCATCTCCGAGAACCTGGTGCGTGTGCCAATAGTCGGACGGACCGCTCGTATAAGTGCCACAGCCGGCTAGCTTTTGGCGTCAGTCGAACATCAGCAGCGATCGGAGGATCAAAACGATGGCCATCAGAACAACTTCGGCCACGGTAAAGACGGCGACTAGACAGACGCCGGCAGGACCAACCAATACGGGCAGCGGACGACAACAGAAATGACGGATGCAAGGACAAGAGCGCCTACGACGACGACCACAATAAGTAATACCTATCATCTCTTCGGTCAGAATACTAATAATGAGTGTAACTATAATTTACTGTTTTGATTTCAAATCGTTATTCCCAGATTAGTTATTAGAATATTTTTTTTAATTTCGATTTTTTATGCATAATAATATAATAATATAATAGGGACTCTGACAAACCGTAACGCAGCCAAATTATTGTTTAATAGAACACAATGTAATCGATTATTACGAAGTCGGTCGGACGCTGTAGGCGGCGCGCCGCAGTATATAGTCTCACCGGAATCATATATAGTACTATCGTCATCACACACACACACACACACACACACACACACACACACACACACACACACACACACACTACACTCACACATAGTGTATATAGTATATACATATGAAAGTACACATGCACACAATATAACGCAATTTCGAATCGTGATTATACGCGTCGTCGTCGTCACACAAACGGTACACGACGGCGCGTTGTCGATTCGATTATTCGGTACACGGAGCACACACCACTCACTATACACCACCAACACACACACACACACACACGCACGAGGAGTTTAGCCCGGTGACTATAGCGGCGGCGGCGGCCTAAATTTACGGCACCCCCGACGATTATAATATTATCGTAGTCAATTTCGGTACCTACATAATACCTGTATAACGATAATTAATACGTCTCCCGGTTTACACTCGAATCAAGTGCGATATTATCGCCGTTACATTATAATAATGTAATACATAATGTACATAATATAAGCCGTTATATTACAATTTTCAATATATTATACTATATAGATAGAACTGTATCAATGTAATTAAAACATACGTGTACACGCATCGCCGCCACTGGATACGTTATAAATAGATAATGGGCGGATTGCACGGATTTGGCTAGCTACGCTTTGGCGGCGGCGCCTATAGTGTATAAAAGGGCGGCGGGGATGCGATCGGTCTCGTCGGTCTAATAATAGCGACAGCGAGCTGCTGCATTATTTTTAGCGACGATCCGCGGCCGCTGGCACCGTACCGTGAACTCGGATCACGCGTAAGCACCGAGTAAGAGATAGACGCCGCCTTCGAGAACGGCTATCGAACCGCGGCGACGGCCGTGTACCGACCGCAAAGTATATTATTATTATTATAACATAGTGACTAGTGAGTGCTGCGGTACACATAATCACGACACGAAGGTTGCGATTCATCACTCGGCGGACCAGCACGCGGAACCATCGCGACGTGGAATACCCGGCACCAGAGTTCCGTACTTCTTGTATGTTCGCATAGTGTGCGCGAGCCGTTTGGCCGAATTTTACGACGTATGGAATGTAAAGAAGTATGGAGCGGCGGGCCGGGCGACACATCACAGGCACCCACCATCAACTATATACCAATAAATAATAATATAATATATGATCCGGATATTGTTGTAATTTACGTCTGTATAACCGTGTAAACTATTTTAACGTTGTATCAAAATAATAATATTATAATATATAGGTATCGCGTAAACGACGAGGAGGTACCGTGGTGGACACGTACGTGTGGCGCACCACAATACGTCGTGTTCCGGTATCTCTGTAATAACATATTTTATTTATAGAGGTAAGCACTTACAATATACGAACGCGACCCCGGGCCCCCCGAAAACGCGCATCGATGAGGTTCGACTGTGCATTTATAATGTCGCGTATGTCCCTTTAATTATAATATGTTTTGTGTAATGTCATAAATAACAATAAAGAGTCGTGTACACCTATACGTCTATTTCGTAATGAATAACACCGTTAGTATACACGAGAGGGCGTACAAGATGTTTTCAATAGATAGATTTATTTAGTGTTTACGAATAAGTTTATAGAATATAATATTATTACAATTAATACAAAACAATTATTGTCCGATGGGTAATCACTAATCACTAATCACAATTATTATTTATAGGCGTACTTTAATAGTTAATAGTTTTCGAATCGGTGCAATGGCACGCAGTGGCGTATATATGGGGAGCCCCCCTAGGCCAGAGCCCATAGTGAAATTGCAGGTTCAATTAAACCATTTCATGTATATCTACACTGTTGACAGATTTTTACCATGATTTAGCTGGTTGATTAAAATTGGTTTGAGGAATCAACAAGGAAATGTTAGATTGTCAGGACTAGCTTTGATGACTTTGATGTGTTCAATTCACAGTAAGATAACATTAAAATATATATGTATGGGTATATGAAATTGTCAATATTTTTTAAAAAATAATTAAAAAATTAATTTTACTTAATAATTATAAAATTAAATTACGCAATTTTTATTTGTATTTATAACCACCCAGCTCCCTAAAAAGTTTATAGTTATGGCTATGTTAGTCCCGCTATGTTGATTAGTGATAAATTGGCCCATAGTGAAAACAATTTGTAAATACGCCACTGATGGCACGTGAAACAAGCGACGCTGTCAACGCGTATTACGTTACTATGATTATAATTATTATGTTATTATTAACTCCCATCACCGGTGGACGAGCACTCGAGCCAAAGTTTACACACAGTTACCGCGCGCTAGCTATATTTGTATACACTTCAGAGATTCGTATTACTATGTTCTATAGTCAGTTACACCGAATACGCATTACGTGTAAATAATAAGCTTATTTACACGTTTATAGCATATTCGGCGTACTAGTGACTATACAATATGTCTACACATCACCGTAGTGTAGACCCTAGACGAACTCATGCGGTAATTATGATAAATATCCGTCGGCAAATACACACGCAGGCGAGTACAATGTATAGGTACACTACTACACATATTATAAATTAACTTATGATATTAGAATAATACATAGTATAGCAGCTATGGGTTTTTTCGGTAACCGCCAGAAATAATGGAGCACGAACGTCAACTATTTATGTATGCGTACATACTATAATATATTATTTTTATTATGTATATAACATTCCAGGTTCCTCTCTTTATGCCTATAATATAATATATTATATTATACTATGTGTGTGGGTTGTAGTTTAGTGAAGAATTCTGTGATACGGATAAGGCGTGATGGAGGTGGCGGGTTGAAGTATTTATAACCACACGCGTCTTCGACGTACGCGTACAGCGCGCGTTCTACGGGGTGGGGGGGTGATTGGGAGGGGTGTCGTGAAGAAGGGACGGCGGCAGCAGCGATCCATTCCGTGCGCGAAAATCGACCGTGGCCGTGGCGGCGCATCGTTAACGCCGCAGAGCTTACACACATCTCCGTCGTCGTCGTCGACTCCCCCACCTACCACACACACACACACACACACACAAATGCGCGTGGGTGGTTAGGACGGTTCACGACGGTGTTACGCGCGCGCACGAGGGCCCATCCCATAAAGCGACGGCGGCGTCGACGACGACACCACCGGCGGTGGTATCGATTGCACGGTGGCGGCGGCAGTAAACGACCGCCGACGCGGACCGACTAGCTGGCTGGCGGTGGCGATGCGTAGCGTCGGTGGCCCGGGCCCGCGTACGCTGCTATACTATATAGGACAACGGCGTCGGGAAGGCTTAAGGCGAATAGCCGTCGTATTGTTTCATCGCGCCGAGCGACGGAAGAGTATTGCAGTGGCGGCGGCCGTCGTTTTTCCGCACAATCGCGCCGATATATAAATATTTATGTATAACAGGGTCGTCGGACTACATAACCTATAACATAATAATATGATCTTTATTCTTGACTGGCGATGGCCCAGAGGGACCCCAGCCCCTAGCAGTAGACTCGCAGTATATGACTCGCTGCTTCACGATACATATTTTATAACTTATTTCTGTGACTACATTTTGTTTTTGAAGCCCGGTTCCCACAACTAGCGTATTTAACTATTGTCACTCACATCACTTTTACCTTAAGAGGGTGGAAGCGCACTATTTGTCTTCTCTCTCTGGCCCACCCGCAAAATAGACAAAACGCATTTGTAATCACTTATTTTTTCTATGTGTTTAAGTAATCTCAGAGTAAAATCACCCATTACAAAAAAGATAGAAAATAATATTATTGAGGGAATGTAATATCGATTTGTCTAAATATTGTTTCAAAGCAATTTAAACATCATTTAAATGTACAACATTTTTTTGTTTATTTTGAAAGTCAAATACAAATTAAAATAACAATAAAATATAAAATTGATGTCACTCCATCAAAAATGTTATTATCTATCTTTTTGGTAATGGGTAATTTTACTCTAAGAGTACTTGAAAACATAGAAAAAATGATTCTGCGTTAATGTGTTTTGTCTATGCTGCACGTGAGCCAGAGAGAGAAAACAAATAGTGCGCTGACATCCTCCTAAATACTCTTATATTATTTAACTACGACCGTATGCTCAACCTTAAATGTTTTTTTAAATATTTCATAGAGCACAGGGGCTTACAAATAAAACTTGTAATTATCAGTTATTTTTAATTGTTTGTCTTAAACACAAAACTTAGCATATTAAATAATAATACTAGGCATTCATTAAATTGGTTGCATATTTTATGCAGCAAACTCGTACGTATCCATCCACTGTGAAAACTCATTTATAAAGTAAGCCCTGTGCTTCACTAAATACGCCAGGAAAATTAAAGTACTAAACAGTGGGATAAACCAAAATCATAGTATATCTATAAGTATTAAATTATGACTCTTTATATAGATAGTATCACCAAATTGTCTATTAGTACTTAGTATACGTATTTAAAGAACCTTTAGTACTTAGTATATTATATTACTGAGTAACATCCAATTCTGCTTCAATATGATGTATATAAACTATGGATTAAATTAAAAAATAAATAATTTATATATATATAAATATATATATATATATTATATATATATACATATTTATTTATTTATCACAACATAATAACTAATGTCTAGACAATCGTAACTGATGACTGCCGTCCCAACAAAAAAAACACGATATAAATTAATCATTTTTTTCAACAGTGTCAGTTTCAAGTGTAATTACTCATTTATTATTTCTATATGCGCTACAATTTCGCCATGAAAGTAATAAATGTTTAGTATTATATTAATACTTTTAATTTTACTCTATTCTTATAACAGTCTAATAATAATTTAAATTATTTAAAAAAATAATTGTTGGCACTTTTATAATACCAATGATTAGGTATACATACCCAGACAACATTTTGAAATGTACTACCTATACAATGATAATACCCTTCTTCGTGAAATCTATCTTTTCATCACACATCTTCTCACATTTGAGAACGTAGATGTAATTAAAAATAATATTAAATCATGTAGATAAATAGCTAACGCCTAACGGGTCAGACTAGGATACGAAAAAACAATCACCACAGTTCACAATACATGAACAGTGAACACGTACTGATTTATAATTCTTCGTACAATACCTATAGTAACTAAATATCGTTAAGTTTCTAAATAATATTAATTTTCTATTGTTAATTAATCGATTAAGATACTTATTGTTTAGCCATAATTCATTTTTCAAAAAAATTATCTTAAAACGTTATCCTAATAATAATATTGTCCGGGAGGCAGGGACATTACATTTTTTAAAAAGGGGGAATTAGGTAACCTCACAGTAATTTCTGTAGTAGCTCTCGAGTGTACCTCGTCATTGAGTAAGTCACTGTGCCATACTGTGTACGAATTAAATTTGAATTCAATGATAAAACATTGCATACGAAAAACGATTCTAAGCAAAGACGGTCGGTCAGCCTCTATTACTAAGCATATTTTATAATATATTTATATTACTATTAAGGTATTTTATTTTACTATATCAATTCAGAATATCTTATGTATTGTAGGTTATTTAATTTTTGCCGAAAACATTGCATTTTAAAATACCATTGTGTATAAAGTATAATAATACATACATATAATAATTTTTTAATTAAAACGTAATAACTAAAACTGTTATTCGTTGTTCAAAATTAAAATATCTAATTTCAACCGTAATCAAAATTAAAATATTTTGGATACCTACATTGGGAATACAACTTATGAGAAACGTATTTTCAAACCTTAGCTCTGAAAATTAAACATTTTACAATTTTTAACTACAAAGTAATTTGCAAATGTTTATGATTTTGATAAATGTTGTCAAAATAATTTGAGCTTCAAATATTTTATTAAAATTTCAATCTTTTTTACTAGGAGAATATTTTTTAATTGATATTTATAGAAAAAAACTTAAGACAATTAAAAATTGAAAATATATATAAATAGCTCAAAAGAAGTAAAAATATTTTTTAAATACAGTATGTACTTACAGAAAAAGCTAATCAAAACATTTGGTGAAAATTTCATGTTTTTTTAATTTTGTTTTTACCTCGGTTTTTACCGACTAAGAATTTTAAATTTGCCATCTCGAATGCACCAACTAGATGATTTAACTTTCTCACCAGAAAATTAATTATTAAAAACATAATATTTTTAATATAAAAGAACCTACAAAATGTATCTATAGCAGAAGTCAAAAGAGAAAGAGAAATGAAGAACTAATTCATACATATATAGGATAGATGGGCCTTTAGCATAAAATTCAACCATACGTAGGTTTTAAGTTTTATAATGTATAATACTATAATAAATAATAAATTATGATCAGCGCACCAACAACGATTTCTGTAGAAAAATACACTCACACACATATTATGATGTGTACTGATGAAAACGTTGTATACGCATGGTTGGCAGGGGAATAAAATAATATCGTTAAGAAAAAAAGAAAAGAAAAAATGTCTATCGTTGTAATGTGATTGTTTGTTTGTTGCTATAGTATATAATTGTTACCTTATAATTTCAAGATTTATCATTATACTCTAAAGAGGGAATAAATATGCATATTCGTTCTTATCTTTACCAATACACACCGTTCGCAAATAATTTATATAATACACATTATAGTTTGCGAAGTTTTCGAAAGATTCGATGCCATGCCTTACAGTATGACCTAAAATGAAGTGTTCAACATTTTAAAACATTTAAAATGTTTTAAAATGTATAATATGTATGATAAATTATAATATCACACCACAACTATATATACATAATTACTATAAGTATACAAAATATAATATTCAGTTTTCAGTATATGTATTAAGAGCGCTTGCCATCGCATCCGTGTAAAAATCGAAGCTGTATGTACGAGTGGGGCACCATGTTCATCTATATCTAGTTGGCTTAGAAAAAGTGAAAATACAATGGCTCATCAGCCACCTTGTACATTGAGCAGCGTGTGTAGTCGGTAAACACAAAAGTCCACAGCGGCAGTAGATGAAATGGCACGCAAGTATATACTTATAAGTTATAATATTATATTGACTGCGACGTTTAAGAACGCCCGGTCGACAGTCGCGGGTATTTGTAGGCAGAATTGATACTGAATTCATCAATTACCCCAAAAATGTCAAGGTTTTGTTTTCAGTTATTACAAAATTTACAACAATATATGTTCTATTCTAGTGGTTTGAATATAATTTAATACTAGGTACACAGTGTAAAATGTTTTGTGTAAGTCGTCTGAGTATATTATATATTATACCAATATAAGTAGTGGGTTCGTCGGGTGAGGTATGACCTTATTAAATATAGGAAGCGATTTGCGATTGCGTTTTTACCATTATTTCAAAACTACTTATATGGAAAATTCATGACTTTCGTCCTATCAAATAGAGCGTGTTTTACGTTATACGATAAATGGCTTTTATCACGTAAATAGAAATCAAAATACCCATATACCTAACCAAACTATATAACTTTTATATATACATTTAAAATATATATATAATTTATAATATGTAGAGTTTATATATTTGCAATTTGAAAACCGCTCGATCACTCGATCGTTCATATCGCACAAATCATATTCGGCGGGGGCGTGGGGCAGTATTACCTTTATTTTATCGGGGCGGCGACATACGGGTATAGAAAAGTAGAAAAAACTCCAAGAGTCCAGGTCATCGATATAGCTTTTGTACCGTGAAAAATACGATAAAAAGTACTTCAAATGTAATGGAAAAAATATTCTATACCGAGTAGCTATATGCTGTATATAGAATATGGTAATATCAAACTTTAAACGCTTTTGAAATTATAATGCAAAAAGCAATTTTCTTGGACATTTCTAGTCTCGATATTATAATGTATAATATAAATTACAAGTTGAAAATCAAATTTTAAACTCTTTTTAATATTAAATATTTATGAATGTTTAATATGTTTAGAAATAATAATAATATAAACTAGAATATTTTTACGAACATTAAATCTTTGCATAAGAGCCCATTAGTTATAATTTTTTTAATTGTTTAGAGCATATAAATTAATATAAATTGGAATTTTGTTTTTTTTTTTTTAAACACAAATGTATTTTAATAAAATATTACCTTAAAAAAAAATGTCATAACTTTTAATTATAATTATTAAAATTGATTAATTACGATTTTTTTTTATAATAATTCTAATAAATCAACATATTTTTAATAACTCTAGATTCGGATAAAAACACAGGTGCGTGTGCGAAGATTTATTGGAACGATAAAAATACTTGAACATTTTATAAAACACATTCTTAAATTTAAAACTTAAAAATAGTATATGAACGCTCTACTACATCATTGTATTTCAAAAACGTATATTTGAGAAAAGTTTTTAAAAATATTTTACTGTGTAAAGGGTTGTTGAAAATTTAGAAACTAAGTCATAAAAATAGTTCAAGATTTTGAAAATTGATCAAAGTAATGAAGTCCAGAACCTATACTAACATACACACATTTTCAGTTCTGATTCAAATTTTATGCAGTTCATAAACATATTGTGATCTTATATAATATAATGCATCATGAGGTTATAACACATAATACATTATGTTTTAAAAATTCCTAAATTATTAGGAATTATGATTAAAGGATCTTTATGTACATTAATAATGTTATTATTTATTACCCATTATTAATTAATGTGTAATTACCTACATTTATTATAACCGCATGGTTTAAATAAATAACCATAAGTTAAGATGATATGGTTGCGTGATAGTATTAAATCGACTATAAAATCATTAGATACTAACAAACATTTTGAACATTTTTAGTATTTCATAACAATATTATCAGTTATCACGATGAAATATCGTGTATTTTTTTTATAATTTGGTTTAGTGAGATAAAAAGGAAAATATATGGATATTATATATTTATTAAAAAATAATCCAGTATATATTTTACTAAGCAATAAATAAATGTTAAATCCTTGAACTAACAGATATTAGGAAGCGGGAATTTTTCAACTTGCACAAAATATACAGGATTTGAAGTTCTAAAATATGATAAGCGAGGACGCTGGATCAAACAAAATAATAAATATCATAATACATAAGTGGAAAGCAAGTTATTTAACTTTAATTATGTAGAAAAATTCAAGGATCAAACTCTAAGGCAACAAATGGCAAAAGTCATTATGCTGCATACTAGGTTTCGACTATTTCAAGACTTCTAGTGTACCTCGTTATTGAGTAGGTCACTGCATTGTTTATATTAAATGAATCCATACAATAATAATTCTAAGCTAAGACAATGTATCAGCCTCTATTACTATTTTCTAAGGATATCGTATATCTTCAAATGCTCATGAATATATTGATGTTGTTTAACACTAAACTTTTTTTTGAATTGTTATGATGAACACCACTTAAAAAAACTGAAAGTTGAAAATTTCAAATATTTATAAATAGCACAAAAGGAACAAAAGGTACTTCGAAAATCGATATTATCAAAAGATACTTTAGGTTGAATATTTTCCAAAATATAAGGTATATTTTACTTTTGATCCAATTTTTTATCAGAAACCAATCTAAAGTATAAGATAGAATAATTTTTACAACTTCAAAGGGTGATGTACTGATATCTAATGACGACAGACACAAAATAAAATAAAAAGCAACAGTAAGACAGTATCATTTCATAAATATATTTGTAAGTATATAAAATCTCTCTGAACCTCGTAGTTAAATAATTTTTAAACGATTTTGCATATTATAAGGTATCTATATATTATATTATATATGATGTGTGAACTTTGTACTACATTTTTAGGTCTTAGAAAACAAAAAATGTAAAGAAAGAAGTAATCGTTATGTGATTATGTTTATAGTCTCTACTTAATTTAAAGCTTTCAATTACGATTACTCAATAGAGCTAATCCAACTCTTGTACACAAACTTATTTTTTGTCTAATACGAGTGTCGCAATAAGGACTATCAACAATTTAAAGAACTTAAATATAATACTACTACTCAAGTCTCAGATGACAACTAAGGAAATTAAATTATAGGACTGGGATTTTCTATAAAAACCATACATGAATATTTCAGTTTAGTAAAACTATAACGATATAATATATAATATATTGCAGAAAATAAATACTAAGTATAAACAAAAACACATGCCTATTATTAATTACTCAACAGTCGTACTATTCAAAAAAAAATGTGCAGGTACGAAAAATCATATCGCTAAATCAATAGCAAACAACTTAATGTCATCGCTCGGAAGGTTTAAATAAAAATAAAATTGTTTTTTATCTTGTTAAACTCTGTTTTTTAAATATCACACTATCAAAATAATATATCAAATGTTAACTTTAATTTATAAATTAGGGAATTGAATTTATACTTTTGCGATTAGAATCATAATATCATGTTATAAATTATAATTTATAAAATAATAAATAGCTTTTAAATTGATTTTATTTCAACAATATTAAGATAAACGACGCACGTCTTTGCAATGCCTAAATAATAATTTCTCAAATTCAATACTGTCATACTATACTTTTAATCAGGTATGGATATATATTATACAGCCACTAAAAAGCTAAGAAATACAATTAGTTGAAAGGAATTGTGAGTAAATACTATACAAACACATATTATATAGGTATACTTATTAATTATAAAATGTTTTCACTTATTTAAAACATTATAATATTATGTTAGGTACCTACATAATATTACCACAAGTATTTAGTATAGCCATTATATTCAAAATCATTATCCGAAGACCTAGTTTTTTGACTTTTTTCCTGCAAATCAAAGATCTATAAGGCATCGCAAGTTTTTAGAAAAAAATATTTAATTTCAAAATATAAAATTGATTCCTATCTACATTGCAAATAGCAAAATATAGATTACAGATAGATAAAACAATTGATTTTGTACCTATGTTCAAATTATTATTATATTTCCTAATTGTATTAAGGTTTGTAAATATGTATATATATTATATAGGTATTATTTATCGTTTATATAATTTATCGTTGACATTTTTGTCACAGGTTGTTCTCAAAATAGCTTTGAAAATTAAATAAAAAAAATCCTCTATAATAAAAATATAAATAACAACTAAAAATATTAAACTAATATAATACATTAAAATTAAAATTAAACTTCAAAAATATTATAGGTACGTGATTATTTTAGAGTTGATAAATTTAAAATATTATTAAAATTAAATTCATATAACCATATTTATATTAGGTACACCTTCATTAATTGATATATTTCTATAATATATATGTTTGAGCATAAAAATTAAAACTTAAAATTAAAACTGTACCTACCTAAAAATGTAATTGTTAGAGCAGTGGCGCCGAACTATATTTTAAAAGGGGGGGCAAGTAAAAAGTTATATAGACCACCACCTCCATTTACGCTTGCTTTAGTGCTGCATATGTATACATTAATAGCTTATTAGGAACATAATTCATAAGTAGTTTGCTGGGGTACCCACGGAGCCCCACGACCCCACCCACCGAAAAAAAGGGGGGGCGGTCGCCCCTCTTGGGTTATAGGTTCGGCGCCACTGTGTTAGAGTAAAATGGTTTTTGTATAGATCTACCCATAGTCCCATGTGGCTTTATAAAATTTGTTCAGTCTTTCCACCCTTAAAACACATTTAACTATCAGGTTAGGTTAGGTTAGGTTAGGAAAAGCGGAAAAATGGTGCACGTTTATGGTGTTTATTTATAATACTGATTTTCCGAAGGCATAAAATAAATATTAACAAATAACAATAAATGTATAACGGAAGAAACTTTTTAGAAAAAAAACTAAATTATTTTATAATCAAACTGGGTAAACGGTTTTTTTTTATTACATTTCCTGCTAATTGAATTCTGTAGCATGCACGGCTGCTGCACCACAGCATTTATATATATATTAGGCCCTGACGTGTAGTAGCTGCAGTAATAGCGAATGGAAATATCGTTTTAAAAGGGATGGACTGTACGGGGGGTTGAAGTTCAATATCCAATTATAATAACGATAATAATAACATTATATTTATGTTACACGCGGTAATTGGCGGATGTGCAATTAATATATAATATTAATAATTGGTACGTTGGATAAACGTGTGTAGATGTTGGTGGCGGCGGTGATGGTGGTGTAGGTAGTGGTGATGTAACGATGATAATAATATAATACACAACGATAACAATAATAACGTCGTGTTTAATATCGAGAAAGTCACTGGTGGTGGGGACGTGGTCGTTTGCAACGCAGAAAACGAGTTCAGCGAGAATATAGTGGCTGGCAGCGGCAAAGGCCGTCGCGGGATAGCGGAGACCGCGCGATTTATTATTATTATTCGCGCCTCGTCTCACCCGTCCACCCAACGGTTGGTCGTCTGCCGCCGAGAGCCGCCGGTGATGCGCAAAACACCCTCCCCCCGAAAACCAACGGGATACGGCGGCGGTATAACGGGACGAGATTGCAAACTATATACGCTTGACGTGTACGCTATATACATACACAAAACGTATATAATATATATATATATATATGTGCCTCACTGCAGATAAAAAGGCATAGGCGGAGAGATGTTGGCCGATAGAGGGGGTAGTTACGACCAGATGGCCGACGGAGGAGAGGACAGTTTCTGCTCTCGTCGGACGGGCTGAGGATAGGCAGCCGCCGCTATTATCACCCCTCACATCGTCGAGCGAGCTGGTGGCACGGCGCTTAAATACCACCGCCGTTGCTCACCCGGCCAAACGCCCTCCTCCCACCCATCTTCACCACTGGCCCACTACCAACCTCCACCCCTTCATTTCAGACCAGCCGGGCAAAAAGTGTACGTACACAGAAACGGTGGCGACAATTGTTGTTGTCGTTGTGTGTGGCGGGGCAGACAGAGGTGCAGGAAACAACGGATACGGTGAAGGGGTGAATAGGGCTGCAACCGCGCGCGGGCCACACCCTCGCCGCATCAAAACACCGCTCCGGCGTCACGCTACGCGGCGAGAGGCCGCGAGAAGGCTAGCTCGCTGGCTGCCAGCAGCCAGCTCCGCGGTGACGGCGGCGGTCGACCGACTGGCCCGGGGGCCCGGGCTCGGGCCGCTGCAGCCCCGCACCCCGCGCCACCGCTTGCCGACCGATCGGGTCCCGGGGATATTTTCGGCGGCACGAGTTCCGCGGCCGCTGCGCAGACGCTGCAGAACGACGACGCTCCTCCTAATATACGCTGACAGTATTTTACACAGCAGCGGCAGTACGCTGCACCAGTTACACCCACCCCCGTTCACCCGCGCGTAACGCTAGCTAGCTGGTTAGCGTACCGCCACCGCGGCCGAGCTGCTGCTGCTTGGCTGCTGGCTGCTGCTGCCAGAGGTCCCGCCGTCGTCGGTTCAGTCCGCGGCCGGCCGTCGCGACGACCGTGCACTCGTTCAGCGTACATTAAAATAATAGTCGAATTTTAGATAATATTATGTGTGTGAGCACTATATTATGGTGAACACTCGGTCTTTAATAAACTTTCATAGTAATAAAACGCGCGCGTATAATCGACCCTTCTGACCTAAAACGAAACGCGTCCATTCAATTTTTTCGGTTTTTTTTTCGCAAACACGATCCCGTGATGATGGAACACCGCCACTAAATACGTACGAGGGGGCAACACAGAGATTAATCCGTCGAATCTGCACTATAATGGTCTGAATATTGTTGTAATCGTCGTAATGTCCGTAGTATACAATATAATAATTATAATAAAATTATATTACTTATAAGTTGTATAAGTAGTTTTAAGTATGAAATGTGCCGAAATGGTGACGGCTTATTACTAAAAATATGTACATCGTTGATAGAGAGTGTCATATTATGCATTATAATACGTAAATAAATTGTTGGCACGGATATTACGACGACAGTAATAGTATAGTTAGTAGGTAGCTATATTGTTATATAAATAGATCGCCTACGACGACAACAACGGTGGTTATTACTATGGACCAAAAATATTGTACTTTTTTTAATATACATGATAATATTATTATATATAAACATCATACACACATCATTGTTAATATTATTGCTCTAATGGTCATTATAATATGTCCATTTTAATTAGTTAGATTCATTAGAAATACGTTCGTCATTAAAGAGGTACATTTGCAGCATCTTTATGGAGGTAATCGCTGTCGGCGTCGAGAGACTAAGCTACTACTACTACTACTGGGAAACGCGTGTAGCTGTAGCTGGTTGGATCTGGGCCAAATACACATGTATTAATTGAATTGTGTGCGGTAGCGGCAGCGTGCGTTAAGACAAATACAACATTTTTGTATAAATCACACTCCGTTCCCAGTTATCGTGTGTACTTTCTCACATAAGTTTCTGGGGCTGTGATTACGATGCTGTTGCCGTTGCTGCCGCAATAACATTTGGTCCCCTTCAACCAGCTGTAGCCAGCACGCGAAAAACTACATTTCCATCGAAAATCATCTTACCTACCTCAATAACGTGCGTTACCTAGTTATATAAGGTTAAGTTAAATTTGTATATTGTAATTCTAACCCTTAAATATGTTTATTTTACACATTTCAAAAATATATAAATTAATGAATATTAGAAATTTAGATTATTTTTATGTTGTATAATACACACGTGTACACTTGTAATATTTTATAAGACGATTCTATGTACATTTAATTGTAATGTTTTGTAATGTATATCATTTTATCAATCGCGGTTATAATATGTATTGTAATTTTTAGATTATAGATGTGTATGAAATATTTATACCACCACCAATATATTATATATATAGTAGTATTTAGCGGTAGTTTTTTTATGAAATAGAATCTTTTTGAGCGCGCAAAACCTTAAACTTAACTTGACGCGTGCTGTAGGATTCGTGCAAACCTATAATTCCTAACAAGTTAAACAACCTGCAGTATTGTTTTTCTCGGACGTTACACCATCACGTGACTAGTTTGGAATAGTAAATAATAATAGAGTTCAATTTAAGTTCCGTCGCGCACCACTCAAA
Source organism: Macrosiphum euphorbiae (assembly GCA_949089665.1). NCBI lineage: Eukaryota > Metazoa > Arthropoda > Insecta > Hemiptera > Aphididae > Macrosiphum > Macrosiphum euphorbiae. The sequence goes on from CARXXK010000002.1 coordinate 99,008,455, forward strand.
AAAATTAATATATGTTTCATTTCAAATTCGATTAGTACCTAGTAATAACACGCAATATGCGCAATAATGTTTACGCAAATCGTAGCCGTAGTATAAATTAAACTTTAGTCGTAAGGAATATAATAATTTTAAATGACATGAAACGAAAACATATTCACGGTTCACGACGTATATGCGTAAAATTCTCGACATAGGTACACTACGCGTAATGGAAATTTTCGAAATTCCAAACTGCAAATGAGTAAAAGACTTTTTTGAAAGTTCGAGTAGACCTCGTGGTCGCAACGATCACTGCTGTTACCTGTCACTCGCCGCCAAGCGGTGCATCGAGAGCGTATCAATCCTGATGAGGCAATTATTATCATTTCATGTAGACAGGTATACAATAATATATTATATAAATCCCTGCTTTTATTTGAAGTCAATGAGTTAAAGCGGCGGCAGTGTTGATAAGTACAGTTACGAGTGACGGAACGAGAATTGGCGAACATATTTTATAACATTATTGTTATCAGGGAGCTATGCTAAACGATGACGTAGGAGTCACAAAGGGGGGAGGCCCTCTGCTGATCGACCGTTACAAAAGGGGATGATTGGAGTCGGCGCTTCCGTTCACTGCTGATGAAATCAGCACGCGATAACCAAAAGTTCCCCTTCTCCGGTCTTGTCACGTTTCTTCACCACCACTTGTCCCTGGTTCCTCACGTCCACTGCACCCGCTACCAAACAATCCCGCAGCAGCTAAATGCACTATCGCCGCGTTCCTCACGACCACACCCACGCCAATCCGGCACCGCATCGAACAACTGCAACTGGCCACTATGTGTGCTACGATATTGCACCGTCGGCAGAAGCGAAACGCACAGACTAATATAATATCTCGCGAATCACGGCAGCTATATTATAATCAATAATCGGTCACAGTCGAATCTTTTAAGCCCCCCTACCATCTTATTCACCCCTAATCTCATACATATATTATAATATATACTCAAACGTATACAAAAGTCGGTGAGTGAGGGGAAGGGATGTCTAATAGTAAATATACTAAACTTGTGATCCTAGCGTAGTGACTAATGAATAATGATTATTCTCGTTGTGTAATGTGTATACATAATAATAAAAAAATCCTAGTGGTAAAATGATTTTTTGAGTAAAGGCTCTAGGCTCTATAGACTATAGTCTATATTCTATAGATGTATAAAATCATTTCATCATGCATAATTGTAAATTAAATTGAATACAATATACTTATTTAAAACATAATTTAATTGAATTGTAAATAATTTAAATTTTTGATGAAGAAAATTTTTTTTCAAAATATTTAAACAGCATAGTTTGCATAGTAAAAAAATAGTTTATAGTCATTATTTTATATATATTTATAAGCAATACATATTTTTTGTAAGTATAACAAATTAAATTTTCATTACAAACAAGTTTTTAAATTGAAAACGTTTAATTATTTTTCTACATTTAAGCTTTTAATTTATAAGATTAAGTTTAACCAGGACTATTATAAACTTAAATATAATCCATTTTTAAAAATTATCAGAACCCATTTCATTGATTAAATAAGAAACCACCACCACTACACGAATTCGACCACTACCCTATTGCAAAATGTACAGAATTCATCAGCATAAAATATTAATTACTCATCAAACTCCTAATTCTTACTATAATTAATAGTATATATTTAGGTAACTAGGTCATTATTATAATATATTAAAATTTAGTATTTTTCACTCACCCAGGATTACCACGTAGTGCTGCGTGCTGCAGAGGGTTAAAACCGTTTGTGTTAACCACCATGAGATCAGCAGACGGTGATCCAATAGCTGGAAATCCAAGGTCTGTATCAGCAGTTGTGATAGCACTTACACTTGTTTCCATGGATTTGGAAGTTTCATCGGAGGAAAAACATGCTGTGGCAGCAGAACAACCAGCGGCACCATCTTCTTGACCACTCCTTATTGACAACGTACTTATTTCGTTTTCCACTTCGGTCGTAGCATTTGCAACATTGTCATCCTTAGGAGTTATAGAAGCAATGGCAGCAATATTGGCATTTGAATTATTCATGAGCAAAGTCCGAGATTCAGGAACTTGCCCAATCTTAGGCCCTGAGCGGTCATACGCACGTTCGCATCCACTTAAAACATTGGTGGCCACAGTACTTGAAGGTATATTACAGGTGACAATACTTCCACCTCCACCTTCCATCAACATGGCTACAAGGTCATCGCGTCTTCGAGATATGGCATCGTGTAGTGGTGTGTCACCCTCGTTATCCTTTTGGCATTACATAAATAAATACTATTGATTAGAATATTATGTGTATTATGTTGTAATCCTGATTTTAATATAATATACAATTATGATTTATATTTTTCCCATTGTTATATAAACAATTAAAAGAATGCTACAGCGCAAAACCCACCACAACATAAGTATTTGGCAACTAATAAGCTTATTTTCTGTAGGCTTCCTTGGGTTACACATTATTATATTCTCCTCTTTAAATTTCATAATAAGTGATATAGAATACAATTATTAGAACTTAATATCCACTATGTAGAGAATATAAAGAAAAAATATTTTCTTAATGACAATAAAAAACAACTTATTACACTTGGTTACTTATGTCACTGTTTAAAAACCTATGATTTAATTATTTAAGTATCAAATAAAATATGTATTTTGGATCTTATTTTGGTTAATCTTTAATATAAAACCCTATAAAATATAAGGTATAAGCAATTAGACTAAAATCCATAAAATGTGTTAATCTTCCATGATAATTATTTTAATTACTGAAATATTAAATAATTGAACAGATTTATTTAACTATAAAATAATTATAAGTAATAATAATTTAATATTGTTTAATTAATTACAAGTAAAAATTATAATTATTAATATAATATAACTGTTAGTAAAATCAATCAATAACAACCTGTAGGTTTGGCAAGCAGTTGAGGCGCAATAGAATGCGGCACACGTCAGCATACCCACGGTTAACAGCAATGTGTAGAGGAGTTTGTCCTCGTTTATTACGCGCATTTACATCAGCATCAAAAACAACGCATAGCACATGCACCACTCGTGGCTGGTTACCGAATGCAGCATGATGAATAGCACGATCACCATCTCTGTCCTGCAAAATATTCAAATACACCATGTTAAGGAAGAATATTTTAGTAGCTAAAATGAATTAACTATAAAATAACTCCCGCACCTGAAATTCGACATCTGCACCAAACTCTCCAATTAACACTCGACAAACATTAACATGACCATTTTGAGCAGCGGCCTGCAGAGATGTGTGCCCGCTACTCACAAAGTTTGTCAGTATCTCCTCAGCTGTGGGTGGACGGGTGTAATTAGGGCACATAGCAGTTTGTTTTGGTGTGAGAGAATAGCTGAGTGTCATTGGTGACTCACCAGTTGGCTTATCATTCATATTCCTTTGTCTTTCCTTCTCCAAAATTCTACGACAGTTTTGGACATCACCATTTGCTGCCGACGTTACCAGCTCACGTCCCTTTAAATCTCTCTCACGAGCTAATCTTAGTCGTCTATCGTTTTGAGTTTCATCTCGATATGCTAAGTAGAATATTAAACAATGTATTATGAATAATTTAAAAAAGTTAAATTTAAATTACAATTTCAAAATAAAAATGGTAAAACATAAGTGAGGCACATATTTTAAAATTTATGTAAAATATAGTTTTAATTACTAATCAAAATTATTCAAAAATAAAAATAAAGCTAATTATTTGATCAATATCATTTTGTGATCATGCAATTTATAAATAAGTATATTTTATCTAAGGGATAAAGTGAGGGAGGGACATAGGTGGACATAGTCCCCCTATCTCTGACAGTGGTTAAAGAGCGACCCACTGAACAAATTAGGATTAACATTATTTAGCGTTAAAAGTAGAATGAGTATGCTTACACAAACAATGTTTATACATTACATATTATACATGGAAAGCTTAAAACTATATGGAGACAGTAGTCCCTACTGGAATTTTTCCAGCTTTAAGCCCGGATTTTATCAGAAGTAAATATTGATTTGGAATCAATCATTAACTAACCCTAACCTTACAAGTATCCAAATCATGAAAATTTTAATATTTTACATTTTATCTCTCATACCAACAATTCCTTTAAATATATTTATATAATATATGAGATTATAATTTGTTTATATTTATATAAGGCAACTAGCTGTCCGACCCGGCAACCCGTGCCAAAAATTTGTATTTTTTTATAAATATATTTGTGAAAAAAATCAAGGCTGGGCATTAACAAGTTAAAAAGTTAAAGTTAATTTAATTTAAACTTTTTAACTTAACTAATTACTTTTAGCTTTTCATTAATTAACTGTTAACTTACTAAATTTCTTTTTAAATTAATGAATTAATTTTTCACTTTAAAAAGTAAGTTAAGTTAATTTATTTTATTTTTAATTTAATTATATTCCACTATTTTGTTTTCACGTCGAAAAAATTTACCGGAAATTGTTTAAAGTTAAAATGTATATCATTTGAATCTAACTTATATGGAAAGTATAAACACTAGAGTCTATAATTTAGTTTTGGGTAGGAAAAAAATTAAGCACTAGAGTGTTGTATAAACAAATTAACTTTTTTTTAACTTAATAAATAGTTAACAAAAAGTGTGTATTAACTTTTAACTTTGAGTTAACATATAGTTAAATTAACTTTTACCTTTTTGTTATTGGTGCATATTAACTTAACTGAGTTATAAAAAATCATTAACTTGACCAGCCTTAGAAAAATTATAGTACATATTTCTTTAAATTATAATAGTATATGTAAACAATGACAATTATTTAGATTAAAAAAAATGCTAGTTTCTACTAATATTACTACTAAATTCCTATAAGTATATTTTAATAATCTGTAAGCTGTAAACATTAGTAACCATTCAAACACAAACATTTTTGATTTCAATCGTAAATATCAAAATCCTTGTGTGAGCACCTCTCCAGGTTGGACCTATCGGGTCCAATTGTAAATCCAAGCCATCCAGGGACCCACTCAAACACACAAAAAATTTCATAAAAGTCGGTCCAGCTGTTTAGGAGGAGATCAGTGACACACACGGACAAAAAATATATAACGATAACCTACAGTTGATTAAAAAAACTAGAAAATATAATTTAAATTTTTTTTTTTTATGAATAAATTAATACATTGCATTTAAATAAATTAAAAAATTATAAAAATTTACAATTTATTTATCCCTTGAAGCTAAGCTTGTGGGGGGGAGGAGGAGGAGGTTAATTATTAGTTTACTTTGGATATTTTCTCGTTGTAATTAATATATTAGTTGCAAAATACGTGGGCAATTGGTAAAATTATAGCCCATATTTTTATATATTATTAATGTATTATTTTTTTGGTTCCATTTTGATAATTTGGATTTGCACCAACTATCTTAAATTAAAAAAGTATCATTAATGTTATATTATATATGTACACACACACCTTCAGTACCATTATTATTAAGTAGAGTAACCGCTCTTGGATTATAAGTCCACGAAGTGTTACATACAACTATCTTGAGGTCACCATCATCATACACTTGTTGCACATAGCCAACTTCACCCAAAGTCTAGAAAAGAAAATAATTATTTTGTATTATATTACATGTAAATTAATATTATAATTATATGATATCTTTAACAGAGTATTATAAATTATAATACATTACATCATACCATAGACATGGCGTCTGCCCATTCTCCATGGCCTTTTTGCAATCGACGAACAAATTCCACATCACTAGATATCTTTACAGTTGACCCTACTCTGATAACATGTTCATTATATGATGAGCTTACAGCTAAATTGGAACTGCCTGCCACAGGATTATCACTAAGTCCAACAACTTTTGTAAGTACGGCCGCGTTAAATGTCCATCTGTTGCCACTTGGATATAGAACAACGACGTCATGATCTTCATCAATGCCAACCACCGATCCAATAGAAGCACTTTCTATAACTCCGCCTCCCAAACATTCTTCATACATGCCTTCTGTCCATCCACCATGATCTTGTTGCATAGCTCGTACAACGTCCAATTCCAGATCAACTCTTACCTAATAAACACAATTTATTTTATTAAATAATTTTAACCATTTTGCATATGACAGTTGCATATTACCAACAATAAAATACTAAAAAGAAACATTAAAAAATTCTTCTTACCCGATCACCAATTTCTAGCTGTTGGTATTGTAGTTGGTTGTGTAGATGATTTAAACTTAGCGCTCCTTGCCTATACTGGTCATTCCGCTGTTGGTGCTGGTGTTGGCCTAACAATGGCAGGTGGTCTCTGTACACGGTTGTAGGTCCTTTGGATGGAGACACACATTTCAAGTCCGACTAAGTCACAAAATTATGAATGTATTAAAATATTATTTACAAAATAGATACAATTTGCTGTTAATTCATTAACAAACACATTACAAACCATTCCTTCAAATCCGACGCGGTACAAGTTCTTGACACACCCAGCTGTATTACCATTAATATCCCATTGGACATAGGCGGCCGAGCGAACACTGCCGGTCATGGCAGACCAGTCTTGAATTTCACACACTTTTCCACGTTTAATGACTGTTTGAGAGACAGCATTGTTCAAACCCTTCTGGCTAACAGATCCTCCATCTTGATCATCCCATTGCCAGTCAACACCGCGCACAACACGTGACCCAGGGAATATACCACGCAATGTTATTTTCTTAGATTTTTTCCTTTGATCTAATACAACTGGATTTTCACCGAGACTTCGAGGATCTTTTAATAATTCTTTTGGTATAGGATTTTGGATCAATATAAACCTATGTCGAACATTGTGTTTGTCACCATGATAACACATAAAGCACAAATCGACAGAACTATCACTTGAAACTTCATTGCCAGGACAGTTCATACATTTCCAACGATGTCCGATGATAGGTGTCTGTTTGCATGAGTTACACACAACCCCTTCATGCTTAGTGTGTCCTATGAACAAAAGAAAATTTAAACAGTGAATATATTTTTGATACAACAATAAAAAGTATATAACATAAAAAAATTGAAACAGAAATTTTATTGTGTATATATATATGTATATATTTAACAATAACCAAGTATTTTTTATAACTTAATATTGTTAGACTAAAATGTGCTTCATTTTCTAACTAAACTATTCAAATTAAAAGACCCTTGTCTTTTTAATAGATATTTTAAGTTCAAATATGGATGAAATTTGATAAATGGTAATAACAATTTTAGTTATTTTTTTTGGTAATTTAAAAATATTATAAAAATAAGTAGTTAAAAACTACTAGGAAAAAGTTAAACTAGTGCCGTTTATACTTAGATTAACTAAAGAAACTATAGATATTATTAATTTATTAAAATGTATTAGTTAAAACTTAAAACTATTAAATAAGTAAAGATGCTGAAAGAGTTATACTTAGAACACATGATTACCTTTGTATAATTTTAAAATTAGCTTTTAAATAAGAAGTGAAGTGAACCAAATATGATGTTATTTTGATGTACTTAACATAATAACATAATGTTAGATGCAATTAAAAAATTATAGACATATATTATGACTTTTAAAGATAAGTGGTACGTTTGATTCAAGTTAAGCCTTGACCGTGTAATTTAAAAAATGCTTAGATACAATATAAAGAATTATAATTTACAATACTACACTTTAAATAAAGAACCTCAAATTACATATGTAGTAATTTATAAAATAGTATAAGAATAGTCAGAAAAATCTAATGAAAAAAAATTCAATTTTAAATAATAAAATAACTTTCCCTAAAACTAAAATTTTTACAGTAATATTATAGTAGGTACCTAACTATTAGTTTAAAAGCAAGTTTGTTTTTTGTTTAGTTAAAGTGAATTACTCTTACTATATTATTTAATGACTACAATTAAATAGAATTACCTATATATAATTATGTACTTTAAATTTACTACTATGTGCTTATTGTACTTCAAAAAATTTAGAAATGTTTTACCAATATCAAACTGATTATTACCAAGCAAGTTTAATTTGACTAAACACAAATGCAATTATATAAAAATACATAACTATCAACATTTGTAGTTTAAATATTGACTTTTCCTAATAGACTTTTACGACTAAAAAACATTTTCAGGAAATGTTTGAAATATTAAGTGTATTATTTGTTGAACACAATATTTTACCAGTTGGTCCACTGTCATAAACACGTAAATCATATTGACCGGAACATCTATAATTGGCTGCTATTCCGTTGTCCCAAACAACGACAACTTCTTCGTGAGATTCAAAACTCCTGACTGTTCCTAAAAAGCCTTCTCCTCCGTCCTTATATAAACAATACATAAATAATGTTTAGTTTCAAAAATTTGTTGTTGCTGTCAACCAAATATATAACTATTTAATTTGATTATATGCAAGCTGGCGACGATTCGATTTAAAATTACCTGCTTGTTCCATTTCCAGCTGGGGCCACGTATGACACGGGATCCTACAAGATTCAACAATGTCGGGCACACCACCGACATCGCACAAGTCCAAATCAGATACCGCCTGGAATATCGTAATTATTCGTAACCGTCTAAGCCACCATACTGCCTTACACTTCAACGCTGAATGGACAAGTGTTTCAACAGCGAGTGGTGAAAATCGACAGAAACATTAGTACAACAGTGACACCGAACAGTTGTATACGAGATTGAAATTGCCGTCGTTGAGCAAACACCTGTCGCCGCCGTCAATTGCGATGATTGTCGTCGTCGATCGATCGATAGACGCCGTCTGAACGAGAAAACAAACACACACACACAGGACGCACACGCACACACACACACACCTACAGACAAAACCAAAACGTATGCTGAGTGGAGTAGGACGCCCACGGACGCGTATAGCCCGTATAGGTAAGTCAAAACTATAATACGGCGGCCTGCGCACCTCCACAGCCTATACTAACCAACACTATACAGAAAATATTGAATTGGTACTTATTACCATAGAACAATATAGAAGCGACACTCGATCAGCTGATGGGTGAAGTGTTTACCTATGATCTGAAGTCCGAACATTCAAACTGTTTCCGTTTATCAACATGATGTTATACCCGTATTGAAAAACCGTTTCCGCTTAATAGGCAGGGTATTCTGCGCGGGGTCGGGTTGTTTCCAGCATAGAAAAATTGTTTCCACTGTTTACTGTAACGTATGCCACGCCCCTCTAGAGACCATTTTCAAGGCCACAATCGCCCGATCCGACCAATTCACGGAGTGTCGTACCCCTGTTATTACCTATAATATAAACAGTATAATATTATACTGTTGCTTTTTGAACACGGACGACGTATCAAAAGTCCATTCATGGACCATGGTATCACCGTATCTGTATATACCACAGAAGTATAGAACAGTTATAATCACAACAGATGGTCGAAGGCGACCGGGCGATGATATTATGCCGTCAAGTCTACGATGTGATAAGAATAAAAAAACAAAGAAAAATATATAAAACTTTCACAACAAATAGTTCACAACAGTCACTGCCAACTTAGAAAAGTAAAAATCCCATTAATCTATCTGCAGCTGAGACACCAACTAATAACAAAAAATTTACAGAAATATTTTATACCTTACGCATGTCGCATAGTGCAAGAAGTTGTAAATTATAATTGATTAGGACAAAAGTGAAAAGTTATTTAATCGCTTTTACTTATAGTGGTTATACCTTGTATAATATAGTATATAATATTATGTACTATGTGCCTGTACGTACCTACATTAATATGATTTAAGTTTGTAACAAAATACATTATGTAAATTACATCCCAGTAATTAACAAACTAAAAACGGCTAAGTATTGAGTCAAAAAAAGCTTGGGAATAACACACACGGAATAATAAAAATTATTTAAGCTTTAAAAGGACGTCGCACTCACATATGTTGTCTCCGTCTTACACACGCACAATATAGCAAATTTTCGTTCGCTAGTTTCAATAGGGTGCCGTCATTTTTGATTTTGGAGTGAATTGACCTATTATCAAACTCTTACGTAACAACATTATCTGTGTTCTCTCGTTGGTTTTTTAAGATATTTTAATTTTTAAGTGAGTTATAAGCATTTTCAAACATTAATATTTTACATACTGATAACTCACTTAAAAATTAAAATATCGTAAAAAACCATCTAGAAAACACAGATAATGTTGTTACCTAAGGGTTTGATAATTGGTCAATTCACTCTAAAATCAAAAATGACAGCACCCTATTGAAACTAGTGAACGAAAATTTGATATATCGTACGTGTGTAAGACGGAGACAACACATGCGGGTGCGACGTCCTCTTAACTTTAACAATTTAAACAACAGTCATCATCATAAACTGTATAAAATCAATATACAATTATTATCATCGTTTTCTTTTTATATTACTTCTTTATGTACATACTACATAATATATTAATATGTGTGCGAATATAACTTTAAAGGTCCCCACACACTGTAGCCGTGGCGATGGCAGTGGCTGTGGATTGCTGCTGCAGGACGCATTCCACCGCTCATCTCGGCGGTAAAGGCAAGACAATAAAATTTAACACTACCGCCACCGCCACCGCTGTTGTGTGTTAAGGGGACCTTAAGTAATGTATAAAAAAATATAACTGTAATTATATATAATATTATGCTTTAATTATTCATATAAAATAACCATAAGTACGATTGTCCATAGTAGATATTAGTTAATGCGCTGTGTAGGACGATGATGAGAAGTCTATACATATTAGTCAACGGGAGACATTCTAATCCTAGTTATCTCCAAAAGCTCTCCATTGCTGACTATAACAAACAATCAAACAAATAAATAAATATAAATCTTGTGAAGAAGTGAAACCAAGGTGGATATATACACCTTAAGTGAAACAATAGTTTATCATAACTGTATTTATTAAAATATTTTGTAAAAAGCTAAGTGTAGGTACCTACATAACTAAAAAGGTGGGCAAGTGGGTGTCGCTCTGCTGTACAGTAGGTTACAAGTGGGTCACTGTATAATGGATGATATTAAATTTGAATTCAACGATATAATATCATTGTATAAGAAAAACAATTCTGAGCGGAGACGGTATGTCAGTCTAGGTATAAGACATATTATATACATATCTATGGTAGGTACTAAACCAAAATTTGACCTATATACCTATAATAAATTCCAAATTAATCATATCACAATATCCATTAGGTACTTATAACGCGTTATACATCAACAAAAACCGTGATACTATCATACTAGTACACTTTAGAAGCTCCAAGTACTCACGAATAACAAAATCACAACAAAATAACTAAAATAGTTATTGTTATTCTAGGTTTTTTAATATGTAATTTCGTCCAAATTTGAATTTAAAATGTCTGTAAAAAATAACTGTGTTCATATATTTTTTAGATTTTTTGGTTACAGTATGAACTATTTATGAGAACCTTTGTTTTAAATTTGCAATCCTTATCTATAAAAACTGAACATTTTATAACTTATTAATTTCAATGATTGATAATTTTCGAGATTTTGATAAATTTTGTCAAAATTTGATCTTTAAATGCTTATAAAAAAAAACTGTGAATATGTATTTTTAATATTTTTCAACTCCTATTGTAACAATATATCAAGAGCCTTGTATTAAATTTTTACACTTTTTGGCCCAACAGATAAAACTTTATTGATATTTATAGAAAAAAAAACTAAAAAAAATTGAAAGCTGTAAAGGTCCATAAACAGCTCAAAAAGAGTCAAAATATTTTCAAAATTGTATGGTGTATAGGAAATTCTAATATAAACATTCAGTGAAATTTTCATGTATCTACAGTTATTTGTTTTTGAATTACAACAAAATAAGGAAATACATGAGAAATCGAGTGAATATCCAATGTTGTAAAAATTTGAATTTCAAACGCTCATAAAAATTTAATTTGACTTTCTTATAGACATTTTTCTTTTGATAAAGGTAGACAAACTTATAAGGAATCTTGTGTTTAATTTTCAAATCTTAGATTTAAAAAGAAAAATTTACGAATTCTTAACTCAAAATAATTTGCTAATTTTCTTGATTTTCCCATATTTTGTCAATTTTTGAACTTTAAATGCTTATAAAAAAAATTGTGACCAAGGATTTTTAATATTTTTCATCTGCCTTTGAAACAATATATTAGGAGCCTTCTATTAAATTGTCAAGCTTTCGCAACCAACAAATAAAATTTTATTGATATTTTTAGAAAAAAAACTAAAAAAAAATGGAAAATGAAAATGTCCCTAAACAGTTCAAAATAAATCAAAATATTTTGAAAATGTTATCGTGTATAGAAAATGCAAATATAAACAACCAGTGAAAATTTCATGTATATACGTTCATTTGTTTCAGAGGTACACCAAAAACCAAAATCGATTTTTTGGAAAACCAATTTTGTGTAAAAATTCCCGTTTTTCCTTAATTTTTATGTTGTTTTTCCCGGCGCTTGTGAAAACTACTGTGAAATTTATACTTTTGACCCCCCAAAGTACCAACTAGATTCACTTTCCTATCAGAAAAGCTACTGATGAAGAAAATCCAAGCACTTTACTGTCCTAAAACGTGATGACAGACACAAAAAAAATAAAAAAAAAAACACACATCATTGTAAAATCAATACATTCATCGTTTCACTCAGAATCTAAAATATGGTTTTGGGTTAAATTAAATATCAGTAGTAAGTAGTTAGGTACTATAACAGGGGCGGACCCAGGGGGGGTTTGGGAGGTCAGCTGACCCACAGTTGTTTTCCCAGTTAAATGTGGCCCCTCGAAATGGCAAACTATATAAACATTTTTTTATTTGAAAAAATTATGTACAGTGGTGAATTTAGAGGAGAGGCACGTGCCCCTTGTCAATTTTCTGTCGACAAGTTGTTATGTAACTACGAGTATCATATAAATGAAACATACAGTTGATAAGGATAATACTACCAACTATTAATTATTACTTATTATAATCATTATTGATAGTGTGTATGTATTATTAATTAAAATTAAAATTATACAATTTATATGTGCCCCCCCCCTTCAAAATATCGAAGATCTGCTATTATGATATAGGGGTATATCGTATATACAGCTGTGAAGACTGAGTATTGAAGTAAAATAACGCGTACGAAATCGTGTTTAAGCTTATCAACTTATAATGTACGTACCTAAAATTCGATAAACACAAGTATAAAAATATGTTGGATATAGATATTATATAAGATTTTATGAAGTTGACATAGATGAAATTGATATAGAAGTGGAATACCGTTCATTACATCTAGTTTACCAACAAATGGCAAAACTATTGAAACTGGAGTAACTGGACCTTTAAAATTAAATGATGTATTGAAAATTCATGATATCACGAGGACACGAGACATGGTTTCTTCATATCCAAATTTATATACTTTGTATAAAATTTTTTATACACTATACCAGTCAGCAGTGCGACTGCAGAAAGAAGTTTTAGCGTTCTAAAACTTCTCAAAACATGCCTTAGCTCAACTATGACTGAAGACCGGCTATCAAATTTGGCCATATTGAGCATAGAAAGCAACATAGCTCAAACCATTGATTTTGTTAACATAATTAGTACATAATATAGTACATAATTCGCACTAATGAAAAAGCGCAGAAAATGATTGTAATGTTTTAGTTCTTTACTATTATTTTCATGTAGGTATTATTAAATATAAATTTTATTAATGTATTATTTTTGACTTTTCTATTGTATTAGAATTTAGAACCACCTATTCTATATCTCTTGTGAAAATGAAATCAGTCATTGAAAACTAAAATAAAATAAATATACTGCAAATATACGTATACAAATAAAATAATAAATTTGTATAATTTCTTCTAATGATTTAAATATGTCAGGTAAATTTTTTAATTGAATATAAATTTTAATGCAACAAATAAAAATAAAAATAAATTAAATATAGCTATTAAAGCTTGTAAGTAAATTTTACAATTTACTTAAAAATATGTGATATAGTTATATTGAACGTTGGTATCAAAATGTGATGTAAATAACTAATAAGGTAAATCGCGAGCCCAGAGTGACTTTGTAATACCTAACTATATAGGTAGTTGGTTGAAGTTTCTACACAGTGGCCTCTCGTAAGTAAGGCAGACCCACCGTTCTAAAATCCTGGGTACGCCACTGTACTATAATATATTTACGTTGATACTCGAATAAGAAAGACGTATGAGTTTATGAACACAGCTACACGGGTACAGGGATGTCATTTGTGGGATGCAGGGATGTGCAAACACATTCCATGCATTTTTTTAACACAATTTAAATGTATAGATGTTGATAATTCCATAGAATTTATAGTAGGTATAAAATAAATAACAATAACATTTTACAAAAATGTGTTTTTTGGTCTTCTTGCAATATTCACAAATTATTATCACAAACCTAAATTCTATTCACTTCATATTCTAAAAATGTGGTTAAATAATATAGATTATCCCCGATTTTGTTAGTGCGTGTTTGGTGTTTTGCGTTTCAGTATATAAACCATATAAATTATAACTTATATGAGGTCTATGCTTTAAATTACATATATGTTTATTATGTACCTTACTATTCGTACTATCGTTCTTATAGATAATACTATAATAGGTACCATGAACTATGATTAATCATAGTTCATAATAGGTACCACTGAACGAATGGTTACTAAAAGTATCAAGTATGACAATATAATACCTATATGCACTGAATTGAACGAATGAACTACAAAGTTGAGTACCTACCTATTTTATTCTCGGTACTTAATTATTAGGAAAGCGGGTGAGTGGGTGTCGTTCTGCTGTACAGTAGGTAACAATAAGTGGGTCACTGTATGGTTGGTGTTAAAGTTAAATACTTAAATTTGAATTAACTGATATAATATCATAATAGGTATACGAAAAATGATTCTGAACAGAGACAGTATGTTAGCCAAGGATATCGATATATTCGTATTTAAAATCGAAATTCACTAGATGGATTTGAACTGTATCATTGTGTGGGTAGTAAATGGTAAATTAACATTATTTTGTGTTAACACTAACATTAAATCATTAAAATATATCATATAATATGTTCCTTATCGATCAGCAAGATAATGAACGTAATAGATCGTCTACAATTTGTCAAATAATTCTAAGAGCAGTATATTATCATTTATCAATTATCTTTGTGACACAGGTCACCAAATTTAATTTTTGAAATTGTTTGGTTTTTTAAAATCGGTACAACACATAGCTAAAACAGAAAGATTTATTTTGTTACTTCCCGTGACCCGATTTAAATTTTGAAAGAATATTTGTATTTGATAACTTTTTGGGCACACAACTACTTAGATACCACTCGTTTGGAAACAGTTGCAAGTTGTAACCATACACATGGTTTGCGCACAGTTACCATTTAGACTTTAATAGTTTAATACCTTCAAGTTTAATACTTGGTATTAACTTGCATATTATATATGTTTATTAATAAGTAAATTATTAAAGTACTTACATACATTTTCCTTCCCCCTTAACAGACTTAGGACTGTCTATGAATGCATTCATAGGTGTGGTTAAAAATGCATGTTAATACTTGCTTATTAATAATTCTTAATAAGTAATATTTAATATTTGTTCAAGTTAAAAATGCATGTTAATTTTAATTTTAATATAATATGATTGGTAAATATACGTGTAGGATAATATACGTATCTATTATTTTCCGTAATAACAGTTTCCCATTATTTGAAGATAAAATGTAATTATTTTCGCTTGAGCAAACGAGTTCCAATTTTTCAGGTAAAAGTTATAAATTGTGCGCAAACAAGTTGCAGTCAACTTTTTTACTAGGTTATTCGTTTAGAACTGTATGTATGTAATAAAAATTGGAATACTTTCATAGTTTTTTGAAAAATTAACTTTTTTCAAAGCCTTATTTAGGTACAAAAACTAAAAATTAATTTCTTATATTATAATATAGAAAAAAGGCGGGTAAGTGGCAGGGGCGTCATTTCAACTTTTTTTTGTTGGTGCGAAAATGTTTGCAGGCCATTCAAATTGTTACCAGGCCACATAGAAAACTTTTTTTTCTTTAGTGGGGGGGGTCTAGTGGGGACAAAAACTGTAGAATATTTGTAAAATGTATTTAATACGTCTTTTATATTAGTATGAAAACTTCACAATATTATGACTATTTTTGAAGAACTATGTGTAGGTACTTTTAATAAGTTTATATTATATTATGGATGTCAGTTGTATTTGGTAAGCAAATTTATGGATATAAAGCACCTTAATAGTACTTAATCGAACCTAACCTATACATTTTTTCTCCCTGCACACTCAAAATAAATAATATAGCTAAACGCCTAAACCTGAAATTTGTATTATGATTTATGGGTTACCTTGTTCAAAATGGCACAATATACTTAATTCATATTTCTAAATTTTTCCACATCAATTTTAATTTAATTTTAAATTAATAAATTAACTAAATTTTAATTTAATTTATTAGTATTATATAATATATATAATTAAGTATTTCACTTCTTTCTCGATCACGACTAGAACAATCGTACTCTCGACGTACTAACTAAAATTGGTGGTAGAATTTCTACCATAGAATATCATTTCTACCATAGAAAGTAAGTGACAAGGTTAAAAATGTAAACAAATAATATTCTGTGGTTGCTATTTTTAGACAATTTTTTCCCTATTAATATGGGAATTATATATCATGTTGTTTTCTTATTATAACGAGTAGGGAGATACCAAAGCGCAGGCACGTAGCCAGAAAATTTCTACTAGGGGGGGCCAATAATGTTTGGCCCTTTTATTACTTTCCAAAATTTTTCTTTATGAAATTCTTGTAAGGGGTATGCAATACAAAGAATCTTATTAATTTAAATAATTTAACTTTAGTTGGTACCTGTTGTATTACTTTATAAGGAAAAAGTAATTATATTACTTATATAGTAATATTATATTAACAAAATAAGTCTTAGTGATGTGACGTATAAAAAGTGACTGTGTGCTGGTCTAGTCCTCGACACACACACACACACACCGAGGGCAGTGGTACCACAACATGCCCCTTTTTTTTTTAAAAAAGTACATAGTAACATTTCATGACAAAATACATAATTATTATAGATTATTATACATAAGAAATAATAACATTTTTTTTTTTTTAAAATAACAAATATTAAGTTATACATCAGAAATTATTATTAACGTTTAGTTTAAGAATCTTTTTGGTTTAACAATATTTCTACCAAACCTATTTTTTGTCTCTGCCTGTAAATTGATTTCAATAGACTTTTCATTTTTATTTTTATTTTCAGATTTTAATGCAGATTTAATAATAAACTTTCTATTTCTTCTATAGATTTTACCATTATCTGCTTCAACTCTATAGGATCTAGGTTGAGCACAGACTTCAACTATTTTACCATTACTCCACGTACTGTTAGGTTTAATTTTAAATAATATTTTATCATTTTGCTTTAATTGGGACAATTGCTTGGTATTTTTATTATAATGGGACATTACTTTATCAGTTTTGGTGGAAATTTGTTTATTGTGATTTTCTACTTCCACTAATTTTGGTTTCAGACTAGACAATTTGATAGGAATCTTAGTTCTAAGATTCCTTGACATAAGTAGCTGTGCAGGAGAGCATAAACTATTGTTAGCAGTGTTACGATACTGCATTAATGCAATGTATGGGTCTGTACCTGTATCCGAGGACTTTTTAAGTAACTTTTTCACTATCTGTACACATCTTTCTGCTAATCCATTAGACTGTGGATAGTTTGGGCTAGAAGTGACAATATTTATACCCCAATCCGAACAAAACAATTTAAATTCAGCAGCATTAAAAGGTGGTCCATTATCCGATATTATCTCCATCGGTATACCAAATCGGGCAAAAATAGATTTTAATTGAGTAATAACTAATTTTGCATGTGAACCCTTGGACAAATGTGCTATTTCAATAAATTTTGAATAGTAATCGACTACCAATAAATAAGTTTTATCATTGTGGTGAAATAAATCTATACCTAGTTTTTGCCAAGGTAGGTCTGGTACAGCATGACTAATCATTGGTTCCTTAGCATTGTTGTTCCGATACTTAAGGCACACCTCACAACTTTCTACAATATTTTTAATGTCATTGCTTATACCTGGCCAGAATAATACATCTTTTATTTGATTTCTACAACGTTCAATGCCCATGTGACCTTCATGAATAAGTTTTAACATGTCAGACCTAAGTTTAGTAGGGACCACTAGACAATTACCCTTAAAGACTAAGTCATCAATAACATGAATTTCATCTCTGAAAGTCCAAAAAGGTTTGAGAGAATTTTCAAGAAGAGACTTATTTAAAGGCCATCCTGACTTGCAGATATTTTTAATTTTCTGAAATATTGAATCATTTAAAGTCTCATTTTTTATTTTGTCAAGATATTGTTTCCCTATGGCTAGATTTTCAGAAAATACCTGAACTTGCAAGATTAATTCTTCATCTATATTGTCCTCATCTGAGTCAGGAAGTGGGGCCCTTGACAATGTATCAGCTAATACCATGAGTTTACCAGGGACATATTCAACATTAAGATGATAAGACTGAATATTTAACATCATACGCTGTAATCTAGTAGGGACTGAATGTAAAGCCTTTTTGAACAGTGAAACTAAAGGCTTATGGTCTGTTTGAACTTTGACAACCTGACCGTATAAGTATTGGTGAAACCTTTTACAACCAAAAACAATTGCATACAATTCTTTTTCTATTTGAGCATAGTTTTGTTGTGCAGAAGTGAGGGTTTGTGAAGCGTAAGCACAAGGCTTGTCGTTCTGTAAAATGACTGCTCCAACTGCAAATTGAGATGCATCAACTGACAATGTTAGTGGTATCGACGGATCATAATAAGATAAGACAGGAGCAGTTGTAATACTGTTTTTAACCTTGTTAAACATAGACTCATAGTTTTCATCCCATACCCATGATGTATTCTTTTTAAGCAGTGATCGCAAAAGTGTTGTCTCATCAGCTAATTTAGGAATATATGAACTTAAATAATTTATCATGCCCAGAAATCTTTGTAAATCTTTAACTGACTTGGGAGAAGGCATATTGACAATGGCTTTAATTTTATCAGGATCAGGTTTAACCCCTTCACTATTAAAAACATGACCCAAGAATTTTACTTCAGTAACACCTATTATACATTTACTTTTATTAAATTTTAGATTAACTTCCCTTGCTCTGTCCAACACTTTCTTAAGTCGTTGATTGTGCTCTTCTAGAGTTGTACCTGTTATAATTAAGTCATCAATATATACAATAACTCCAACAATATCAGAGAACAGTTCAGTAATAATACGATGAAAAATTTCAGGTGCACAGTTAAGACCATATGGCAACCTGAGAAATTTATACCTACCGAAAGGTGTATTGAATGTACAGAGCTCAGAGCTTTTTTCATCAAGTGGTATCATCCAAAACCCCGAGTTGGCATCTAGTGTTGAAAAAAATTTAGTGCCACTCAATTGAGTTTTAACTGCCTCAAAAGTAGGAAGAGGGTAATGTGACCGACTAATTGCTCTATTCAAATTTCTAGGATCTAAGCATATTCTTAATTTATTATTTTTCTTCTTCACTATGACTATTGAACTAACCCATGACGTTGGTGATGCAATTCTCTCTATAACTTTTAAATAACACATACTATCCAGTTCTTTACGAAGTTGTTCATACAGAGCAAAAGGAATTTTACGGGGTGCATCAATAATAGGTTCAACCTCATTGTTGATATGAATATGACATTTTATAGGTAGACAACCTAGACCTTCAAATATATCATTATAATATTTTAGTACACTGTGGCTAGAGTTATTGTTAACAACATTGACTCGTTGTAGTAGATTAAGTTGTTGGCACGATGCCAAACCTAACACTGTTATGCAATCAAAATCTACTATAAAGAATGTAATGACTTCAATACTATTTTTATAACAACATCTGAGACTACATGTACCTAGTGTGGGAATATCTATGGAGTGTATTGACATAAGCTTGGTTGTATTTTTTTTTATGATAGAGGCTTCACTAACTTTAAGTTTTAATAAGTTATGAAGAGACATTATATTAGCTTGTGCACCAGTATCAAGTAGGCAACTTATAGGAATATTATTGATATATAAATCAATTTGCCATGTTTGAGAACTATTGTTACTTATAGTATAAACAGTACCGACAAATAATTGATCAGTTTCTGATTCATTATTACTTTCTATTGAAACCACTTTGACAGACTTCGACTTACAAAATTTAGCAAAATGATTATAATTTTTACAGTTATTGCATTGTACACCAAACGCAGGACATTTAAATTTATGTATTTGTCCACACCGAGTACAATTATTACTTTTACTACTGACATACTTACCATTATTGTTCCTTTTCTGTGCACTTGACAACTCCCTCTTTTGACTTGTGTTCCTTTGAGATGACCATTTTGATTTTGACTGTGAATTTTTCCTTGAGCGACTTGAAGATACTTTGGTTGTTTGAACTGTCAGCACCTCTTCACTGGGATTATTTAATTGTTCCGTACGATGTTTAGATAATTCCATCGATGAACATATTTTTAAAGCCTTATCAAGAGACAGTTCATCTTCTCTTAATAAATGTTGCTTTAATTGTTGCCAATTATTATGTAGACCAAATATAAGTACGTCTTTAACAAGACTCTCACGCAGTGTATCAAATTCGCAAGACATGCTTAAATTTTTTAAATCTGCTACGTATTCACTGATGTTTTCATCTGCAGACTGCAGTCTAGTGAAAAATTTATGACGCTCGATAGTAACATTTTTGCGAGGAATAAAGTAGTCAGCAAAACAAGAGATAACTGTTTCCAGTGTAACTGTTTTAATATCCTGATTAAATGAATTAAATATTTTGAGCGCTGGCTTACCGATGAAATGTAAGAATATTGACACTTTTCTAAACTCTTTTAGTGAATCATACCCACTGGCAGTCATATAAATATTGAAGTCTTGTATCCATTCATTCCAGTTTTGGCATAAATTACCTTCCACAGATAGTGGCGGTAGATTACCAGTCAATCCAGTCATATTGTGGTTAAATTGGTATTGATGATATTATGGAGATGACGTAAAAAAAAAAATGAAAAATGAAAAAAAAAAACGTGCTTTTTTTTTTACATGACGATACACAATGGATAACGACAGTTAGGTTAGGTTACCTATGGTGAGATGACGTTATTTTATTCTACGGAAGACACAGGATCGATGACACCTGACACCATGTTGTATTACTTTATAAGGAAAAAGTAATAAATGACAATAGTAATGACAAAATATATTATTATATTAACAAAATAAGTCTTAGTGATGTGACGTATAAAAAGTGACTGTGTGCTGGTCTAGTCCTCGACACACACACACACACACCGAGGGCAGTGGTACCACAACAGTACCTAATTGGTTAAAATTATTTTTTTCACAACAAGTTATACCTAATACTTGCTTATTTAAGAATTACAAAAATAGAAAGTATCTGATAACAAAAAAAAAAAAATAAATATAGAATTACCTACATCTTCACTTATGGGATACATTTTTCATGCTATGAAAAATAAATCTACATACATATTTAAAATAATAAGCTGCTTCAATTGTTTAACTTCAAAAATTAATTCATATTTGAATACTTATCAAAAATAATAGAGATAAATGATCATCGATTTTTAAATTAATATAATTTTTAAAGAAACTCAAATTTATTAAAAAAAAAAAAAAAAAAACACATACTAGTAGAAAATATTAATAATACACTTATACTTATATAAATATTAAACAGTGCAATATAAAATAATTTTTCTGTTTTTATGATTTTCCGAAAACAATTGTACAAAAATATCTAGATCTAAGTTTTTAGAATTTTTTTTTTATGCTCATTGAAGCTAAATTATTTAAACGATAATTTGTCATTCGATTCCTCAGAAAGGTTTTCAGTCGTCTCAGACATGAAAAAGTTCTTTCGCAAGCTAACTTAGCATAGACTTATAACTGCGGCTAATATATTATTGTTTTTAAAAAGGGTATCAAGACCCTATCATATTGTATTTTTTTCAGATAAAGTTATCCACAGTTCCCCGAATATAAAAATTAAATTATTACAATAATAATTGTATTACCTAATAGTAATCACAATAGATTTCTCTCAATGTGCATAATCACATTTTTGAAAATTGGTAAAAATAATTATATTTTGAATTTGGGGGGGCCGGCCTTGGGCCAGAGTATATTTAGGGTGGGCCCGGCCCACCCAGGCCCCCCCCTGGCTACATGCCTGCCAAAGCGTGATAAGAAATCTATACCAGCATAATATTATACCCACAGATTTATTATATATTCGATGGTAATAATATCATGGTAGAGAATAAAAAAATATATATAACCCATAGACATAATTATATTATTATTATTTTATATTATGTCAATGATATAACCACACAACCACATCGATCATTTTTGGAAATAAAACCCATTAGTACCTATAATATTTATTATTTTTTTTTAAATACTGAAAAAATATAAAATATATATAATATATTAATATATAACACTTAGGTATATCGGCGCTTATATTTATTATTGGCAGGCCAAAGAAGGCGTTTATAAAAAATGTTGGTGCAAATGTACACCCTGCACCCCCCCAAATGACGCCCCTGGTAAGTGGATGTCGCTCTGCTGTACAGTAGGTTAAAGTGGGTCAATGTATAATGGATGGTATTAAATTTGAATTCAATGATTTAATATCATTGTACAAGAAAAACGATTCTGAGCGGAGACGATATAGGTAAGATATATTATATAATTATCTATAATATTAAAAAAAATTGACCTATAATAGGTACCTATAATAAATTCCAAATTAATCATATCACAATATTCATCAGGTACTTATAACGGGTTAAACATCAACAACAAACTCTGATACTATCATAGATATATTATAATAGTGTACCTACTTTAGAAGTTTCAAGTACCAACGAATAATATTATAAAATCACAACAAAATAACTAAAATAGTTATTCTAGGTTTTTTGTTATGTAATTTCGCCCAAATTTGAACTTAAAATGACTATAAAAATAAAATTTGCTTTTGTATTTTTTAGATTTTTTGTGTAACAGAATTGACTACTTACGTGGAATCTTGTTTTAAATTTTCAATCCTTAGATATAAAAGTTGAACATTTTATATATTTTTAACTAAAAAATAATTATTCAATTTTAAATTTGATACATTTTGTCAAAATTCGAACTTAAATGCTTATCAAAAAAAATTGTGCCTATGTATTTTTAATATTTTTCAACTGATATTGTAACAATATATCAGGAGCCTTGTATTAAATTTTTACACTTTTTGGCCCAACAGATAAAACTTTATTGATATTTATAGAATAAAAAACTAAAAAAAATTAAAACTGTAAATGTCCGTAAACAGCTCAAAAAGTCAAAATATTTTCAAAATTGTATAGTGTATAGGAAATGCTAATATAAACATTAAATGAAATTTTCATATATCTACAGTTATTTGTTTTACAATTACTACGAAATAAGGAAATACATGAGAAATCGAGTGAATATCCAATGTTGTAAAAATTTGAATTTCAAACGCTCATAAAAATTTAATTTGACTTTCTTATAGATATTTATTTTTTGATAAAGGTAGATAATTTTATAAGGAATCTTGTATTACATTTTCAAATCTTAGATTTAAAAAGAAAAACTTCTACGAATTCTTAACTCAAAATAATTTGCTAATTTTCGTGATTTTTCCATATTTTGTCAATTTTTGAACTTTAAATGCTTATAAAACAAAATTGTGACTAAGGATTTTTAATATTTTTCATCTGCCTTTGAAACAATATACTAGGAGCCTTCTTTTAAATTTTAAAGCTTTCGGAACCAACAAATAAAATTTTATTGATATTTCTAGAAAAAATACTAAACAAAAATGGAAAATGAAAATGAAAATGTCCCTAAACAGTTCAAAATATTTTGAAAATATTATCGTGTATATAAAATGCAAATATAAACAACCAGTGCACATTTCGTGTATTTACATTCATTTCTTTAGGAGTAACACCAAAAACCAAAATCGATTTTTTGGAAAACCGATTTTGCGTAAAAATTCCCGTTTTTCCTTAATTTTTATGTTGTTTTTCCCGGCGCTTGTGAAAACTACTGTGAAATTTATACTTTTGACCCCTCCAAAGTACCAACTAGATTCACTTTCCTATCAGAGAAGCTACTGTTGAAGAAAATCCAAGCACTTTTACTGTTCTAAAACGTGATGACTGATGGCAGACACAAAAATAAAAAATTAAAAAATAAAAAAATAAACAAAAAAAACACACATCATTGTAAAATCAATACATTCATCGTTTCACTCAGAATCTAATAGTTAATACTATGAATTTTATACATTATATTCTCGATTCATAACCACCTGAACTGCGATTAGATAATATTATCAAGTATAGATTCCTATAGAATATTTAATTTTCAACTATTCAAGAATCGACGGTGAATTAGAGGTGAAAAAAAATATTTATATAGGTATACAGAATATAGGTATTATTTTTAATTCATGCGGAAAACCTATTGTAGTACTCATTTATTTAAATACGTTTTCCGAATACAAAATAAAAGTATTCTTTAACCTTAAAGGTCACCACACACTGCATGAGGTGGCAGTAAAATTCTTTTGTCTTGGCGGTACCGCCGCGATGGAGGTAAAATTGTGTCGGGACTCATTTTGCCGTAAACGCTACCGCTGCAGTGTATAGACTGTATAAATTCTGCAAAGTATTAGCGAATATTTGATTTCCATATTTTTTGTGAATTCCGTGGTACCTAATTTATATAATATATTTGTTGTAGCCTGTAGGGTACCCAAGTTACCCACCTACTAGGTAGTGGAGAAAAAAATGTCTAGTAGCATGCTATTATGTATTTATATTGATTAATTTTTAGAATAAATTTTGATTTACGTTTCTATATGGTGGTGACAAACAAAAGTTGTGTACTTGTGTCCAAGATATTCATTCCAAAAACGTAAATAAAGTGAGGATTGTCGTATTTTTAATGAAAAATTATCAATAAATTATTACTTTTTTATTGAGTACAATGAGAAGCCGTTTGTCTTGTGTGTAGTGAAATATACAAAATCATTTTATAGATCGAGGGACAGATGAGCACCTTAATTTAATTTTAAGATTTGGAACAAAAGAATTCCAACCAATCAATTATTAGTAGGTACCCATCATTATAGTGAACGATTTACAATGACAAATTTCATACTGAAAATAAATGTTAACATTGATTTTAAATAGGTATACTAGTGCAGTAGTAGGTACTAGTATTTATAACCAATGGTGTAAAAATCTTTACATATTTCGATTATCATGTTTATTGTATTTTTGGAATTTATACTTGAAAGAATTCACAATCTAATAAAAAAAATTATATTTTATATTATTTTGAGATATTTGTAAGGGGACACGTAGAACACCTTTGCAGGCCATACGTGGTATGTTGACATATGTGTACCTATGTTAATATTTAATTATTATAAACGTAGTTCGGCTATTACACAGTACACGACGTTACTGCTGCAGCAAACCAATATACCACGATTAATGATTTGGCGAGAGGCACAAGTTTGACCGGCCGACGTCCGTGAGGACAATTCGGTCTGGTGTTCGGGCCTCGTTATATCACGGTGATATGCGGTTGTCGTGACTGGGTACAAGGCAAATTAAATTATATGGATTATATAATTATAAAATATATAAATTATATAATTTATTTGTCATGGTAGTCGTCGTTATCACGAGTTTGATGACGTTCGTCCGGAAAAGCCTAATAAAGAAGCGGATACCATATTATATTACTATAACTTATAACTTATAAGCGATTATATTTTATATTTCACCATAAAAATCTATTATAATTGAGTGCTGAGGCGCATAGAACCAAAACAGCGAAAGTGTTTTAATTTTTATTTACAGGACAGGTAATTAAAGTTTTGATTATTTTTCCACTCAAAAATCCACTCAAAAGAAAATAATAAGCTTATTTTTTACGAATAAATTATGGCCTTTTCCTATATCTATAAAGCATTAACCCAATTAATGTTGGTTAAGTTTTTATGTGGGTTAGTCCAACTCATTGAAAACGTGTTAATCACTTAAATCTGAATCTTTTTTTATATAATATATTATTAGTATAAACTTGGTTACACAGTCCACAGTCCACAGAATATATTAATTATTATTTATTATTATGTGTTTAAAAGTCAATAAGTATGTTTGTAATTTTAGTTCCAGTTATTATAAAACAATTGTAGAGACGAATATTATATTTTCAATCTTGGTCTAGGATTGTGAGTAATTTTAATATTTTCCCTGGGCGTAAAAATTCTTAGTTCCGCCTGTGCCGTATCATGACAAAATAGATCTATTTTGTCATGTGCCGTATTATCATATTGTCATTAAATTATTACTACTAAAGGCGGGTTTCCACTATACACGTACTCGTTCACGTGCATACAAATCCTTTTCTGTGATTGGTTGGTTACGTTAAGTTACCACACGATTAACCACGATACCGTGTTGTTGGACATAGCTGAACATTTTTCGTGTACACGGCAAACGTGTATAGTGGAAACCCGCCTTAAATTATTACTCTACTCTACATCACGTGCTTACCGAAGGATCCGGCAGTCTAGAGATAAAATCATACCATGTTTTTTATCATATTACGTCGCTTCCCATTGGTCGTTCCAGCCTATCGTTGTCCGTTGACAGTATTGTGCGTCGTTTCACTCCCTCTCATGTGTAGTTCTAGCCTTTAATCTTTTATCTCTTTAAACCATAGCTTTCTGCCGGGACCACATTGTTTCGACCGACGCCGAGCTCGATACAAACAGCGGCTGTAGCTTTCGTGTAATTTAATCAAGAGGTTAATTATAGTCAAGTACATAATTTATTCCTCCTGTATTGCGTTTATGTTTGCGCGTTCCTCGTTGTAGACATCTAAGTGTTTTGGAGTTTTGGGTGCCATTTTTATATATCGTTTGGTAAGCATATCATTTATTATACTTCAATTATAACAATAATTATAGATAATATTACATCGTCAGATCGTCTGTTGCAACAGCGGCAATTAGATAAAATGTCTAACAACCTAAATCACAACGTTCCTGGGTACAGCGGTGACGACTCGCCCAAAATCAGCAATGATGACTCGCCCAAAATCAGCAATGATGACTCGCCCGAAATCAGCAATGATGACAACCCAGATGATATTCAAATAATTCCTAAGCCAGAAGTTCCCTTTGTCAGTAGATATGGCATGAAACATGCCAAGAATGTGAGTATTTACTATTACAATTGTTAAGTAAGCGAACAACACTCACCGACTTGTTGACTGTCTTACACTTAACCAACATTGTTTCATTGTTTTCGTTATTACCTATACTCTGTTCCATCTAAGAGTGAACCACTTGGCTGACCAAATCACGTTTTTTCTAAGCATTCCCACCACAATCCGTACATCGGTGAGAGTTTTGACACGGGCGCCCGACGTCCGGCGATGACTGTCCGCCAATCACAGAACGCATAACCATCGCATGGGGGGTCAGACACTGTTCGGCGGCTCAGTCTGCGTGCGCAAAAGCGGTTCACTCTTAGATAGAACAGAGTATACCTAGAGCAGTGGTCAGAAACCAGCTGCCCGGTCACCTTGATGTTTGATGATAAATAAATGTAGGTACTTGATAATATAAAAAACAACAAATCTATGTTGGAAATGTGTAAAATATTATGTATATTTTGCTCCAGTGGTGGCTCGTGAGGTTCACATAAGATGGTATACAAATCTTTTAGATACCTATGTAAGATGGAAAAAAAATATTAATTTTGTTATAGATATACCCAAAATAATGTACCTACTAATTACTTATCTAAATCGGTAATTCATGCTTAGGCTCAAATAAGGGGTGCTAAGCCCTCCAAAAAAGTATGGATTTCATTACTATAATTTAAAAGTATCCTAAAAGCATCAAGTATAGACCTGATCTACAGACTACATCCCCCCCAAATTTCAAACACTATTTGCGCCTATGAATTCATGGCCAATGTATGGTGGTGTGTTATTTTCGACAGCGCTGCACAATAAAAATATAGGTCCGGTGGATACATTATATGTACTCCAAACAAACATTATATTACTAACCAACATGTCGACGCATGTAGCTAATATTTATACGGCCACCTGAAACATAAAAAATGTGTTTTCCTTCAATAATTTAATCGTTAATTAGACACTTTTCAACACAAAAAGCTGCAAAAACTTTTTTCTATCATTATTTTTTTTTATTACAGACCAATTATAATTTACAATAAGAATCTAATAATTTGTAAGTAATTTTTTTGGGTGGTTCGTGACTCGAGTGCTTCTATGCACCATAGCACGGTCTGCCACTGCTCTGCACATATTAAGAACATGACCAGTTTGCTGTCTAAAACCTTTTTTATTTTTCATATTAACTGGTCTTGATCTTAACTATCGTGGAGTATATGGTATGTATGTAAAAGACTGCGACAACAATTAATGATTATGTAAAGTACTGTAGGGACTAAGAATTGGTGGATTTATATGCATTTATTGTTGGAAATAAAAGTATAGGGTTAATGTATTTTGTTTGGAGTTGTGCCAATTTATTATTGTTATAAGAGCATCTCAATGGCTATTCAAATAAAAATCATCTTTTTGAGATGTCAATTTTTCTAGGTTTAACTTAATAATCTATTTTAAGCTAAATTATTACCTAGTTTCTGGTAATTGTACTTTGTACTCACTTGAAATTTTTGAAAGTAGATAAATTGCCTTAAATAGATAAAAATTATTTTTAAATTTCTAACTTCTTTAGATATTTGGTGATATCAGAATAATATATAATTATTGTTGATTATTTTATTTGATGTGTATAGAAATAGGTCGTGGTCATATTAGATACCCAACCTTCTTCAGTAACTATGATAATGGTTGCTGTACATCGTGTTTATTTACTTATACAGTGGTATCAGGGACGGCCTGGGAGAAAAATTCAGGCCGGGAAAATTTATTACACCAGGCCACATTTCAATGTTTACGCTTTATGGCAT
Organism: Macrosiphum euphorbiae; assembly: GCA_949089665.1. Lineage (NCBI taxonomy): Eukaryota > Metazoa > Arthropoda > Insecta > Hemiptera > Aphididae > Macrosiphum > Macrosiphum euphorbiae. The sequence continues at coordinate 99,037,854 of CARXXK010000002.1, forward strand.
AGGCGTTACTATATAAGGGTTATGTTTTATCCCCCCCCCCCCAACAAACACTACAAATTTATTTTATAATTATTTATTTACTTAACCTTTTCGACTTAAGGGGATTGGAAGCGGCGATTTTCTGTCTTTGTCTAACACACGTGCAACATAGGATTATAGACGTGTTCTATTTCCAACGTACCGATTAATCTAGTGAAGCGATAAGAATTCTGAAAACAGATTTGAATTTGTCGTCAAGTCTACTTGAGATCGACTTTCCCACATTTTTGATATTATCCCCCAAAAATCTTAAAAGTGATATATTAAAAAGAGTAATTAAAAAATTGCCATATTTCAATTTTTGGAGAAGTTTTAATCAAAATATCAAAAATGTGGGAAAGTCGATCTCAAGTAGATTTGACGACAAATTCAAATCTGTTTTCAGAATTCTTATCGCTTCACTAGATTAATCGGTACGTTGGAAATAGAACACGTCTATAATCCTATGTTGCACGTGTGTTAGACAAAGACAGAAAATCGCCGCTTCCAATCCCCTTAAGTTTATATTATATGTAAGAGGACATAAAAAAATAAATAGACTTAATTAGTATCAATATTTTTTATGAGACTTCATCTCAATTCAATTTCTAAGCCTAAAGGCCTAGTTACGCCTATATCTATGTATTCTCTTTAAACAATTGAAAAAAAAAAGTTCAATTAACCATTTATTAAACATAATTATAAAATATAAATAAGCAATACTATGCTTGAAATTCTATATAACAAATCATAATTTATTTACGCCTAATAAACAAACCAAAAAGAATATAGAGTAATTAAGCTTATATAATTAGTTTTATGCTTTAAATATAAATAATAAGTTAACACATTTTAAACGTTTAAAGACATGATGAAAGAAGATTACTTTTTTGTGACAGTAAATCAATTATATAATCATTATCAATATTTACCAACACTTCTTTTTCAACTGACATTAACATAAACGCTTCAGTATTTTCATTGCTAAGTTTACTTCTCAACCGATTTTTTATATACTTTAAAGTAGAAAAAGATCGTTCACAGGCAACTTGGGTAACAGGCAGACACAATAAATACTTATAAGCAACTGTTAGTACTTGATAAGCTTTGCTATATAAATTATATTTTATCAGTAATTTGTAACAACACCAGTGTACAGTTTCTGCAACTATTACACTTAACTTCACTTATTTTCTCAGAGACACCTTCCAAATCATCCTCGTAATTTTCAAGTTCCCAATTCAATATTTCATATTCATCTGCAATCGACATTTTTAAAAATACCCAGTTATTTGGAAAACTTATTAACTCTTCATGAATTTGATTGTAAACTTCATCTTCAGTTTTAAAGTTGGTAAATTTTAATATTTTTTTTTACAAAGTTTTAAAAGCTTGATGTGGTAATTTTTTCTTATATGCTAAAAATTGTATAGGTGACAAAAGGGCCAAAGTCTGTCAACAATTCACTATTATTAGAAAACCTTGATGTCATACTTTCAATTACTGTATCCATTACATAGTTATGTACTTCAACTGTACATTTTTTTTCTGAATCTTTTATGGGATCATCATCCAAATTCTCATCAGGCATTTTTTTTTTTTCCTAAAACGTGTTACTTCAGATTTTTCTTGAATACACAGCATATCGATGGCGTAGCGCACAAGTGTGATAAGTGACATTTTTTTGAAAAACAAGTTAAGTGCATAATCAATTTAATCATACAATTCTGCACATTATGCCCAAACGTTGTAAGTGAATAGTTCATTATTTACTCCGATAGATGTCGTACAGTTCGTTACATTTTTGAATTTGTTATAACATCTCAAACTTAAAAATCGTTCTCCTGAACAATTACGAAAATGTCACTTATCACACTTGTGCGCTACGCCATCAATATTTTCTTCATCGTCCATAATTTGATCTATTTTATTATTTGCCCACTCAATAAATTCATTACTTGTTTTTTTTATGTCTTCCATTCCACGCCTAAATGTTTCTAATTGTTTTATTGCTGCCTTTACTAATTGTTGGCATTTGAGTAAATCTATGCCACTAGTTTGAAGATATTTTGACAGTGGGCCAGTTATACTAAAAATTTTTGAAAAAATATGTGCTGTCAAGATGGTATCATACTTTAACAGCGAATTTAATAAATTCTTTGCCTTTAATCGGACATCCGGATTGAATTTTTGGTTATTAATTATTTTAGAAAATGCTACAATGAGGCATGGATACATTGAATCTGTTGAATTTTTATATATACCAAAAATGTGTTCAAGAGCGGTTTGTTTTGACCACCATCGAGTTTCACCAATTAATTGTATTTTTTTTTTATTTTTCTTTCCAAATTCCTGTAAATTTATTTCACGCCATACATCTATTCTCAAATATGATTCTTTAAAGAACTGAGCACATTTGCTAAGTAATACAAATAATGATGCAACTAAAAGAGAATTTCTAGTTGTATCACATAGTACTAAATTTAATATATGACTATGACACCATTCATGTACTTGATTAGGGGATGATTTTCTAAAAAATGCTGTCATTCCTTTATACTGTCCTTGCATATTAGCGGCCAAATTTCCAATACAATTTTCTACATTAATTTCTAATTTTTGAAGAGTGTTCAAAAGAAGTTCTAACATTCCTTTTCCACTTGAATCATGACATGGTTTAACAGCTACTAACTTTTCATATACACAATCATGTGAAACATACCTTATTACAAAAGAACATTGGTCAATTACAGTTATGTCTTGTGTTGTATCTATGAGAATAAAAAACATTTTTGATTCTTTAATTCCTGTTCCAATTTGATTAGATATCAAAGAAGAAATTATTGTTATGATAGATTGTAAAGTATTTTTTGATAAAAACGTTAATAAATTTCCACGTCCCTTCTTACCAGCAAGAAACTTTGTTTCACTTTTAGCAACTATGGTATTAAAGTGTTCATTTATAACTGGGTCATATTTACTTAGTAAAATCATTATTTCTAAAATGTTTCCGTGGTCTAATATTTTATTGTTTAACGAGTGAGCCCCTTCATTTCTGTTTCCTCTATAGCTCAACCCTCTCTTTCCAATCAACTTTAAAACATCTATGATCCTTTCCAAAATAAGTCTATTTTTTAAACATATTCTTTTCTTTTATTGTTTTGATTGACTGTCAACAACGTTTTAATGTCTCTATTCTGGAGTTTAAGAAAAAAAGCTTCTGATGAGTGACTATAAGCGCGACTATTTTCATGTTCATTTATTCTTTGGTACACATGTTTCCAATCATCAAATCCTTTTATGAAAACGGAATCTTGAGAAGTAAACGCCAAACAAACAAAACAGAAGAGGTTATTAGTTGATTTACAGAAACTTATCCATAATCTTTTGACACCATCTTTTCGAAAAAATGCTTTTTTTGATACAAATGGTAAATCAGTATCATTTGTAGGTTAAAACGGGTGGAGTTTTAAAAATAATGACATATTATCCAAGTTTGGTTTCTTAAAAGCATCAATGACATTATTATCAAGATCACTTTGTTCATTACCATGATCAACTACAATAATAGAAAAAAAAACACCAATATTAGTAATTTTATTTTTAATGTACAGCCACACTGGTCAAAATTATTTTATAATCAAATTCAATGTGATAATTATGAAATTATATTAGATGATATAATATGCTTATTTATTATGTATAAATATGTAGAATGTTAGTCATAATATTTTCTTTACAGAAATTATTATTATTACTAATATAATAATAATTAGTAATGATATAATTTATACAAGGTAGTATGCTGCTATGCTGGTAGTTACCTAGATACATTATCATAATATTGACAATATTGTATAGTAGATATTATTTTTTAGTCTCAAATCTCAATAATCAACTAAAATAAATTCTACTAAATCATAGGTTCCCAACCTATGGTCCACGGACCACTGGTGGTCCGCAGGCCATACTTACAAAATTTAAAAGTATTTTTATAAATAAGTTTATTTATAAATTTATATTACATAGTGAAACCCATGTTATTATTTCAACCGTTAATCTAATCTTCTTTTTACATTGTTACATTAAGATTAGATTCTATCGGCACAATTTAACAGATTATGTTCAAAGTTGAGTATAATATTGTTGGTTTTTGTTGTTAGTTTCTCCATATCATTCGTAGTCGACGTTTGTGCTCTTTTTAATTTTTCGTGTGTTAAATTGTCGAAATATGGCTCTGAAAAGAAAGTGTGACGATGGATACATAAAATTTGGATTTATCCCAATCAAAACTAAACGTGAAATTCGACGACAGTGTGTTATATGTGCCTCCGTTCTCAGTAATGATGCGTTGAAACCCGCCAAGTAAGAACGGCATTTAAAAAGTGTCCATCCTAAATTAAGTGATCGACCACCAGAGTTTCTCATGGGTAAATCAGGAAATTAAAAAAAAATTAAACTAGGAACAAGTGGTTCAAGATTTGAGTCAAACGAAAAAGTTCTATTTGCGTCATTTAAAATGTCACAATTAATCGCAAAATCAAAGAAACCACACTCAATTGGTGAAAATTTATTAAAACCTTGTTCACTAACTGCCGTAGAAAGAAATTTTAGGTGCGGAAGCTAAAAAGAAAATTCAAGGAATTCCATTATCTAATAATACTGTGAAAGCTCGTATTGATAAAATGTCTTTCGATATCGATAATCAATTATAAGCATTATTAAAAGCCTCTTATAAAGAAATTATAAATTCTTGTTAATGAGCAAAAAAAAAAAAGTCTTCCTTAGTTTGCGTAAAATTGAGGTGGTCCGCGACCTATAAAATATTGTCGAAGTGGTCCGTGGTGGTAAAAAGGTTGGGAAACACTGTACTAAATCATAGAATGCACTTATATCCATTATACTATTATAGTAACAATTAGAGTACCTATTCAACATAAAACTGTTTGCATTCAGTCAAAATTTAACAAATACAAATGTTTGAATTAATTTATAATTACCATTTTCATTTATTTCTTCAATTTCTATTTCATTGTTTTTTAAAATACTCGGCTCGGTTTGATTTAGGTTGGGTAAATCATTGTTAACCCTTTCTACATTATCTAAGCATTGGCGATTGGCCATCTATAATACAAAAGTACAAAGATAAAAAATTAAATATAAAAGTACTTGAGTTCTTCTAAGTTCTGGGTACAGTACTAGGTTAGATCATTATATTTTGCTTGGATTCCTGTCTCCTATATAAAAAATGTACTACACATCACTTACTTGGGAACTTGGCTATACATTATTTATTTAGTTAACTGTTTGAGATTAATTTAGATGACTAGATTACAAACTAGAGTACTTCTAAAATATAATAGTTACATAAATAGGTACCTACCTGTAATATTCAATGAAAAAAATGAATTTAATTTCCCACATTTTTTCCCGACTTCCAACAACTGTGTTTTCCTTTTTTCTTTTTCTCGAGCAGCTCCTCCTTTTCTTTTTACAGATTTCATATTAAATAAAAACGATTATACAAAAAGTATTGCATAATATTATATATTATCAACATAATTTGTATATGTAAATTATAAATTTTTTTATAAAATGAGTACTATTGTATTAATGTAAGTTTGTAACGCACGTTTCCTAGTTCCTACTACAGTAGTACAGTCTATTGCGGAGTCTATTCACGATAATGAACTCAAAACTCAAAAGCATCTAAACAGTAATCAATATGACTAACGATCAATTAAACAAAAATAATAATGTTGTAAAATAGCTGGTAAACAAGTTTCATAAAATATTACCCAGGCCTCCGACGAAACATATACAATAATAATAATGTGTATGTGTAATAATAACAATGTGTTTATGCATCCCAAAATACCAATGTTAAATGGGCAATTCTAGTTATTACTTATTTGTTATTAGTTATTATTTATTAACTATTATATATTTATACTGAAATTAGCGGACTACGGGTGTTCCAATTGGGATTTTTTTATTGTAATATAGTTTACAAATATTATAATATACAATAGTATAAAGAAATTAAAAATAATGTAATTCAGCCGTCAGGCCAATAACAAATCCTAATAGGTCAGGCCACCGGGAACCTACCGGTATCCCGGTGGGCCAGGCCGTCCCTGGTGGTATTCATCATTATGTCAATGGTATGTTTATAAAATAAACTTAGTATACATTTTGCACTATTATAAGACTTGATGTTGGCACGCTGTACACGATCTCGAGCGGTAGTGACTTTTTCAGTTATTAAACTATGGGTACAATGATATAATTTTTATTACATAATTATATATATAGTATGTTTTATTCTTTAGTACCTATAATACTTTGTCCTTTTGTTTGATTAAATAGAGCCTCCAGGATGTAGAATTTTTCCGTGCAACATTATTCAACTTGAAAACTGAACCCATTGAAGATAGGGAAAGACGTTTACAGGAGACCAATAGTACATTCTTAACACGGTGTAGGGACCCAAATGAAATTTGTGCATATACTGAAGACCCACAACCAGGGCAAACTGATACTGAAATAAAAACAGAACCAATCGATGAAATTGAAGAGGACACATCATCGTTGTATATGGAAACGGAACCATTCTATTATCTACCTGAAGAAGCAACAGAAAACTCCTCTCAAATAATTGCATTCAACCCTAGAGAGAATGAGTTGGAGAACAATGAGATACAACAGAGTAGAGAACCAGAGGAGGAAATAGACCAACAAGATAATATACCGATAATGGCACCTCTTGCTCCTATACTTCTGGAGCAAGCGGAAATAAATGAAACAGACATGATGTCACTAGTAGTACCAGAGGCAATAGTCTTGTTAAATAATACAACAGAAACCCCCTCTTCAACCGACACAACAACTAATCCTAGAGCAAGTGACTTGGATAATACAAACACAAGTAGTGAGTATCAATACTATTTCTTTACAATAAATAACTGCAACAGTCACCATTAGTATTAGCTTGAAAATTATTATAGTTTTTATAATCTTTTATTTCATATTTCAATTGTATAATCATCTAGAATATAGCTAACCCTACAAAGAATTTTTTGGATGTGGCAGCGTTTTGGAGTGAATCAACTTTTTATACTCTGAGTTGAGCGATGAATGTATTGGTTTAACGGTGATGCATCGGTTTTTTTTTTACCCAATGTCAATTTCTAAAGTAGAAATAATTGTTGATTATAACATTATAACACAAGCCCAGATTAATGAGGAGGCCATGGCCCCAGGCCCAAAACGAATATCGAACAATAGTAGGCGCCTGAAGGGTAGTACTTTTCCTATTATATATGGATAATGGATATATTATTACTATTTGGCCTCGATCCAAAATTATCTCAATCCGGGCTTCAGTCTGTAAAGCGATTCCTTGGCGAAAATCCATTGACATTTTTTTTTTTTTTTTGGGTGGGGGGGCTAAATTAACTATAAAATCTTTATTCAAATGATATAATAGAAATCAAAACAAAAACCTTATTGAGTGGCATATTTCATTGAAATGATAACACATTTTAACAGTTTATAAGTCCCCCTTTTTTTTATTTACATTAAAAATATCTTAATATATAGTACTTTTAGACATTTTAAAAACCACAAGATTTTAAAAAGGTGCTCTGCTGTACAGAAGGTCACAAGTAGGTCACTGTATAATGGATGATATTAAATTTGAATTCAATGATATAATATCATTCTATAAGGAAAACGTATCTGAGCGGAGACGGTATGTCAGTCTAGGTATAAGGCATATTATATACTTATCTATGGTATTAAAAAAAATTGAATTATTAAGGTACCTAATTTGTTTTTTTTTTTTTAATATCAATAAAAGAAAAATTGCACTGTCAAATGTTTGAAAATTTAAAATTATCACTTTCACATAGCTTTCACTTTCTAAAATGCCTACTTTGCCCATAATATTTTCTATTCACAAATATTAACTTAGTTATTAATTAAACTATAAAATATTTCTTTTCAATTTGTAAAAAGTAATGTAAACCCACTTGTAATCTACTGTACATCAGAGCGACACCCACTTGATATCTTTCAGTAGAAAATACATGAGTAGGGTTGGGAAGTATAATTTCTTAAAAAAAAACCTGAAAAGTGCACTAAAAAGATATGCTTTTATGCCCTAAAGTCTGAATAATCCACTAAAATAATGTTATAAAATTGGTAAAATTGATTACAAAAAAGTTTTACAGACAGAACTTATTATTTTGACTTCTTTAATCTGGAAAAACAATTATTTCCATTCATTATTATTATTATTTTTTTTTTATTAGTTTGTAGAACCTCAATGCATTCATTGCCCAATCAAAAACTAGGAAAAAAATTTCTAATGTTTTTGTAAAGTTTTTTTAATGACAAACTACAACATCAATCATTGAAACTTATTTTTACAAGATATGATAATACATAGTATCCAATAAGTCAGCGATTAATGGGTTATCTATTTTAATTTTTGTTTCAGTAATAGAAAATCCGGCAAGTGTACAAAGAAAAACACGAAAGAAAAGAGATGTTATAGCTACACCAACTCGCGTTTCCACAAGGATAAAGAAACCTAGAATAATGTTTAACATGTAATCACTAATATTCTGCTTTTCTCAATATAAATATATAATTTATATAAGTTTTCTATTAAATATTACCGTGATATTTATTTAGTTGACTTTAATTTTAAATATGTTTTAATACATCATTATTTTATTCCATTTAATTTTATATAACTTTGGCTATAAGTTAATATTAACAGACATTGTATATAAAACAGCCATCAAGAATTTAATATAAATTGTGGTCCTAATCCACTTCCTAAAAATAATTCTAAAAACTATTATGATAAACAAGGTTAGTACATATTTTTTTTTTTATTAATTTTTATTGTATTTATTATCACTATAATTCTAATTCACTTCCTAAAAATAATTCTAAAAACTATTTTGACGAACAAGGTCAGTTCATATTTTTTTTTTATTATATTTATAATAAGACTTCAAAAAAATATTAACAAATAGAATTCATCTTTGTTTTTTTATACATTTATATTGTAAATAATATTTGTTATAATAAATGTATTTTTTTCCTCAATGAAATTCTTTCTGGTTGGGTTTTCCAAGATCCAGTGAATGAACAAGTATTTTAAATTTGTTTCTGCAGGTTATCATTGTGATACTTACACTTTCGTTCTAAATAGCACCCTGAAGATCTATAAAGCTTAGTGCATGGTTTATATGGTTTATAATTTCAACGGTTTAAAAAGATTCTTCATTATCAACCATTCATTCATAGTATGAGATTAGTTAGAACTATTAACTTGTGGAGTATTTAATTATTGATTATCCATTATAATAATGAAACACAGTAACTATATTAGTCTATGTATATTGTATAACGTATTAACAACACATGCAAAATTAGGTTTAAGCCTTAAGACCCAACTAACAAGACATTACAAAACTACCTAAATGAAAAAAAAATTGTTCTGTGAGTGTTTAATTTAGGTATTGGTTGACTAGAGATTTGGGTGGTTATTTAGAATTTAATTTTAATTTAATGTTAATACTGTGGTACATAGTTAGATCTAAATTAGGCTATGTATCAATCTGTCATAACAATGCTATCCCTAATATTTAAAAAACAATTGATATAGTTCATAAGAGTTGCAACCAAAGAATTACAGGAAAACCCCCTTTTCCATTCGTAAAATCAAATTATCTTATAAAAAATATTAAAACCATTAAATAAAATAAAACATAAATTTATAAAACTATATGAAGATTAAATCGGAATGGTCAGATCTAAATCAGATAGACATTTGACTCCATACATACTATTTTTCTAGGGTTTTCAATTAACTATAAAATAATTGATAAACATAATCGGTGTAGCCGTTATATAGCTATCTACTTACCGTCCTATAATAGTCTTCGCCTATTGTTAATAAGTAATAACACATAATTGTTACATGCCTAATACAATAATAAATATTTTTTTAAAAACCAATTACCCATGGCTAAGCAATGCAGATGCAATTACCTATATGTATATAATATAATATTATTAATTATTATCTATATTATTCTAATTTCTAGTAGTTAGGAATGTATTACTATAAATAGGAACAATATCTTAAAAATAAAAGTACCTATCACTTTGCCTTCTGCTGATGCTTTTCAAAATTTATGTTCTCATGGTCCGCTAATAATATCACGGGAATTAAAAATATTGTGTAATGTAAACAAATGTCTTGTTATGCTTATTTTAATCATTATTGATTATTAATTTTATTTTAAACAATATGTTTTATATCCAATTTTTGTTCACATCAATTTTCTTAAATATTGTATTATTTGCACAAAACAATTTATAAAAAAGTTGAAAGTGAGTTGACACTCGGTAATCTGTATAGCTTATTTTGTGCCTTTTTGTCTGTCGCTTTTTTTATTTGTGGTTTTTTTTGTTTACCATTCCACTTATATGCGTGTGCATAAAATCTTTTGCACACGCACATTGTTTGAAACAGTAAAACATAAAAGGGGATTCCACACTAGAGACCGTTTTTCGATACAAAAATGAAACAAAATAAACCTATATTTGTTTCAACGTACTTAATTGACTATTGAGTAGTTTTACTTCGATAATAATTTTGAAAACATATTTGAATTTAATATGTAGACAATTTTAAATTCTTTGACAGTTATAAAAAAAAAATGCTTAAAGTAAATTTTTTTACCATGTATTCCTAATGGCAACTGACATACTCTTTTTATCTTATATTATGGTGTATTAAGAAGACGCTACCAATGGCATGCGTTTGTTGTCTCCATCTTACAAACATACCATATAGCATTTTTTCGTTCACTAGTTTCAATAGTGTGCTGTTAGACATTAGTATTGATATTATAGTGAATAAAAATAAAAATGGACCTATTATTAAACTTTTAGGTAAGAAATCTGGGCTTAAGAGACTGTGATTTTTTCAAAATTTTAATTTTCAAGCAACAATGTGAAAAATCACAAATTAAAAACACACATACCTCAATTGAAAATTAAAATATCGGATAAAAACCGAAGCTTCAGCACAAATAATGTTATTGCCTAAACCTTTGATAATAGGTAGATCAATATACTTTTATATCAAAACTAAGGGCCGCTTTCACCAAATACTTTAAACTTCGATTACGCTTAATCGACTGATAACAGATATTTAACCGGGCAAATTCGGCCGATTAAACCCCGGTTTAACTTTAATCGGAGTTTAAAGTAGTGGTGAAAGCGGCCCTAAGTACCTACCTTTAATGGCGGATTGAAAGAGGGGGCCAGAGGGGCCTGGCCCTCCCCCATGGACAATATTTTAGATTCAGAGTGGAACGATGAATGTATTGATTTTACAATGTGTTTTTTTTTTCATTTTTTTTATTTTTTTTTTTGCGTCTGTCATCACGGTTTAGGGCAGTAAAACTGCTTCGGTTTTCTTCAACAGTATCTTGTTCGATAGGAAAATGAATCTAGTTGGTGCATTCGGGAAATCAAATTTTAAAATTATTTAAATTATTTTGAGTTGAGAATTCGTAAAAAATTTTCTTTTTAAATCTAAGATTTGAAAATGTAATACAAGATTATTCATACGTTTTTCTACCTTTATCAAAAAAAAAATTAAATTTTTATGAGCGTTTGAAGTTCATATTTTTATATTATTGGATATTCACTGGATTTTTCGTGTAGTGCTTTTGTTATTTTATTGTTATTCAAAAACGAATAACTGTAGATACATCATACATGAACATTTTAATGAATGTGTTTATGTTTTCATTTTGAAAATATTTTGACTCATTTAAAGGGGTCCGCCCTTGAGCATAGGGTAAGGAAACTGGTGAAATACATACATGGTAAACACACAACCCGCTATCAGAGGTGGGCTTATATAATGAGATAATAAATATCCAGATTTAATTAAAATATGTTACTATAAAAATAACTTGGCTTTTCCCTGTTATTTTGAGAAACCATCCGTTTAGTTTAAACTAAAAATTAAATACCTAGGTAGTTACTTTTTTTTATTTTAAAATCTCGTTATATTTGCAATATATTATAATAATAACATCTAAATATAAAACAATAAATATTTTCATAATATTTAATAATAAACTATAAATAAGTAGATAAATATTATAGAGCCTATAGAGCTTGGATCATTTAGTATGAATAGAACATGATCTAACTCAATCTAAGGCTCATATATACTGATATTGGCGATAGAAATCTGTAACGGGCCCAAGGAAAATAACATATAAATGATACACAGCGTGCCCCCATTACAGCTTATCAATAGACAATAAGGGGTTGCACCGTTTCTAAGGAGTTCGGTATAGGCAATTTTCTAATGGTGTGCATGCGGGTCAGTGATTATTAGTGCTGGTGACTGTGTATAAAATAAATAGTGGAGCACACCCGCACGTGCACGCATATGTCATTAGCGGAACATTTTACACTCTAATTACAAATGTGAATTTTAGTGAAACACTGAAACTTGGTTTCGTATTTCCAATAATATAGCTTACTGAGTGACATTACAGTATGAACACCTATTATACAAATTGAAGAGAAGGAGTTTATCTAGGCTTGTATAGGAATTAGGAGTCGATTTTCGATATTTTATTTTCAATGTCCAATATTTAACTCTAAAACTTATGATATTTTACTTTTTGAATTTGAATTATTGAGTTTAGTAATTACAAATATTAAAATTTGACTTCTATACAGTCACGGATTAACTTCTCTTCTACAATATTGATAATAGGTGTTTTTACTATCAAACCACTTAATAAACCATATTATTGGAAATACAAAAGTACATTTTTATAGATTTTTTCAATACTATTCATACCCCATAAGGTAAAGATGTAATTACTTACACAGTTAAACTATTATCGTAGCCGGGAAGTTTTAAAAATAACTACCATATCGAATTCCTAAATATAAACATTAAGTAATGGGAAGTTAATGAGATCAAAATTCAAATTGAAATATAATAAGTACAGAATAAGTTTATTTTGATGAGCGTGGTATACAATTATTTATTACTATTTATTTATTCTGGGTTTTTTTAATAGATTTTTTTTATTAACTTGTGATTTAAATTAATTAGGTATTAAATGTCATAATGTGTGAACTGTTGATTTGCCTAATCCAAGTCAATTATTATCATTAACTTACCCACTTTAGCCTACTGAAATGCCTATAACTACAATAGGTAGGTCAACAATACATCAGGTAAATAATAAACGGGTACAATGCCACACTGTTTAATTACTTTCATTAAAAAACAAATTATATTCAAGTCAAAAGACAAAAATAATTCAAATACGGTCCTACATTTTATTTAATAATAATAATAAGTAAATAACCAAAGTGCATTTAGAATTTATTTTACCTTTTAAATTCATAAATATTCAAAAAAAAAAATTATATTTTTGGCATATTAAATTTTAATTAATTTTAAAATATTTTGCGCATTGAATTACGACCAACACGAACGAAACACGACTAAAATATAGTTCACGAAAACCTACTAATATACTGATTACAACAACTAGTCCCCACAGAATTATCTTTATCTAGAAGCGATTAGATAATAATATAAGAAAACAAATTCCTTACGAATCATTTAGGTAGTCATATCAGTTATATGTGGGTAAAACCAACGGGTAACGAACAATAGTAAAACAAATATGCAAGAAACACTAAATTATTTGAGAAATACAGAAATATGCAGTGTGCCAGCACACATCAAAAATTACAAAACATGCAACAATATGCATGTAAATTTTAAAAACAATCTACTTGCAATGAAAAATCGTAGAACATATGCATGTCTGCAGTAGGTACACATCAAAAAATATGCATTAATATGCAAAATAAAACTTGGAATTCCGGATCTTGTTTGGACCTTTAAAAAAAACAACATGCAAATGCATAATATTTCGGGCCCTATAGTGCCTATACTAATCACTAATTAAATCTAGAGAATAGGAGATAGGTACCTATTAATTCTTTATAATTATTAGGAATTTAATAACACCTTAATTAAGCACAATAATTGTATGTACCTTTTTTTTTTTTTTTCGTGTTTGAACCGACGGAGCCGCGGGGACTGCTTTCGCAATACCTACTTCCGCGACGCCGCCATCGTTTATTTGAAAAATCAATACATCAAATAATTATACATATTATACATAATATACATTATATAATATTATACATAATTGTATGTACCTATATACTATAAATACTAATAAATAATGATATATCAAAATAACTGTACTATTCAGATTCTTGATGAGAACACGACGAGCCTAATCCATTATATTGAATTTGCTTTTTTTTCTTTCCAAGTAAATTTTATAAATTTGATTTTTATAAATTATTTCTATTTTAATACACAGATGATAGCTATATTTATTTGAATATTTGAGATATGTGACTTAAACCTTATTAAAATTCTCGGTGTAAATTAAAAAAAAATTTTTTATTAATTTCCAATACCGACCTATCATTTTTAAATTTTATATAGTAAAACCAAATTTATAAATTATTTATCTTAATATTTTAAATAACAAAAAAATTACTGCTTTCCATTTCTAACCTAGCATAATATTGCTCATCAATAAAATCATATTTCAGAATTATGAATTCAAAATGTTATTGACAAGTTCGAGGAGACGAACACGGTGGGTCAACGTGTCAGCGTGTCGCGTATTATATAGGTTAGGTATTGGTAAATAATAAATATAACCAACATATAGGTAATGTGAATAAACAGTAAGATTATCTTTAATACTAAATACCTACCTAATACCATTTGGCATTATTACCAATAATATCTAATGCCTACTACTTATTTTAAATCAATAATAGTTGTGTAATACAAATTACAAACATCGAAGAGTTGCGTTTATCGTAGTAATAGAAGTTTACTTAATAAATAGAAACGAACTATTAATTATATTAATAAGATTAATGTACTTACGGTTATGATCAGTGATAGATCCTCGGGCCGCCGCCGTCAATCTTCAGACCACCGGTACTTGCAAATCAGAGAAATTGGGAACATTGGCGTCCGGCGAAGAGACGCACCACCACTAGGTTAGTAGGTAGGTACCTACCCGCACAACCACCGGTTTTGTTATAATAAACCGCCATTATAATATAATGTATACACTATATTATTATATATTTGGTGAGTTTATACGCTGTAGTTGGCGAGTGGCACAAGTGTTCATCGGCAGTCAGAGTGGCAGACCGGCCACCACAACTACAGTGCGTCATGGCGAATGTAAGAAAGTTCTACGGTGTCGACTATGGACTATGGACTATGGACTATGGACTATGGAGCGAGCCCAGAACAGTGAAAACTGAACAGTTGAACAGTTGAAAAGTTGTTGAACACCACGACGTATCGTCCCCTCCAACGGGAAAGGACGTGCAAGGCTCGTGGGGACGATTAAAACAGTTGTTCTCAGTCTCACAAAGGATTTCGGGCTACCCATAACGACGAACGCTGAACTATTGAAATGCCCAGTCATTGATATTTGATGCCGTTTGGTTTGGTGACCTGTTGCCACGAGAACAAATGAGTCGACCAAATGTCGATGCAGGTGAGTGGGGGGGGAAAAAAAATTAACAATAATAATTATTTGAAAAAAATTTGAAAAACTCACATTTGCATTCGATACGTCACCGGTACCCGTACCTAAGGGTGCCAGCAGAAATTATTGTCACTTTGTAATAAAAACTAAAAAATTATATCCTTCAAATGTATTGAAAAAAAATTTTATTTTAGTCATTAGGTATTTTTTAAATTACACAGGGCGTTAACCTCTGGGTGCCTCTTCCATAACCTTATTATATTATAGTGGGTATGGGGGGGGGGATAACCTAGTAAGTAACCCCGGAACTTTAGAGCCCGTAAAAAAATTACCATCATAAAAATTAATAACTATGTGTACACATATTATATTCACGAGATTTCAATGTCAGTCTATATATGACTAAAATCAAGCAAATAGTCAATTTTTTTAATCATAATAAATTTGGATTAAAATTTCAATTATATATAAATAAAAAAAAATCATATTTATAATATTATAATTATTTCAAAATCGTTTTCTTGAATTTAACTAATTGAGGTACTTACCAACCTATATTTTTTGTTTTTTGTGTATCCACTTTAATTTCATTAACATTTAATCGTACACATAAGGTTTTTAACCTTTTTCCAACGGTTTTCGATTTGAATATTTTGTTTTGGATTTAGCCTCTAAGTCTCCCGTCTTTTGCAAAGCAAGTTTGGCACGTTCGGTCGAAAATTCATCTTTTTTTTTCATTAATTTATGTCCAAATTGATGGATATTTTCCTCCAACTAAATAACAATAGTAAATAACATAATATGTTAGAAATATACATTATTTTAGCAATTTAATTCAAATTTAACAAATCCATTGCAGTGCCCACTCAAGTTACTCGACACATAATTACCCATACTTGCCATCTTATTAAATTTATGTCATTCGCAAACGCAGTGATATGATATAGAAAAACGAGAAAGCAGATGCTTTACTTGTTACTTGGACAATAGTAATATATTATTTCAATACATGTACAATTTGTGTCTTATTAATTGTTATAATAAATAATATATAAGTAGGTAGTGGTTAATATTTACCTACATGTGTCCGAAAACCACTTTCGCATACAAAGTAATGAGTTTAGGTAGGTACCTTAGAACTGTAGAAGTGCCTGCTATACTTGGACTGAATTTGTACTTCATTTATTATATCTTAATAAGTCATAAGCATAAGTTCATAACAAATGGTTATAGAAGGCTGACTTTAGTGGCAAAAGTTTAGTCTTGCTTTAAATAATATATAAATAAGTATTAGCTTAATATAAAACAGAAATACAGAATTTAACATTAGGTTTCAATGTTTCATTTTTTTTATACATTATATATATATAGCGTAATTTAGAAAATAGGTGCCTATACTATAGTGGCTAAAGTTGACAGCGTATATAGGTAATTTGTGTAGATAGGTATATTGAAAAATGCTAAAACTTAAAAATATGTAAATTTTATTTCAACCGTCTTCAAGTATAATAGGACTTATCTACGATATGCGCTTGGAGTAGCCAGCAATTAGGATTTTGAAACTATAAGGTTATACTTAAACTCATTGATTTCTAGCAGTTTTTTGTATTACTTCGTATTTTTATAATTTATAAGTTATAACTAGTGTTGGGTAAATTGTTTACTATACGTTGTTTTTATTTTATACAATTAGATGAAAATAACAAGCACTTATTTTTAAATTTAATATTTTAGATACAATTAAAATCATTTTTACTTTTACGTTAAGTCAACTAACGAGTACATTCTGTTATTAAAAAAACATTGGTTATTAATATGGCAATTGATTTCATTTTCTCGGAGATAATATTTTGATTGTCTCAAATGATCGTTATATAATTATTTGTTATCAACCAATTTTTTTTTTTTTTTGTTTGATAAACCATTTATTAAATAAATTAAAAATACTAGTACAATTAGTATACTAAATAAACATTTTAAAAAAATTTTGGTTTAGCTACCATTTAATGAAATTACGTTACACGTTACTTCAAATATTTTTACTTAAATTACCTACATTTGCGTTACCTAAAATTATTTTTGTCACGTTACATTACTTTTTCATTACTAAAGTAGTGCGTTACAAATAACGTTACTTTTTTTCGACCATATTCAATTTTTATGATTCAATTATTATATATACATATATATATATATTATATATGTATATATCAATATCACCAAGTGATAATAAACCTATTATAATATTATGCAAAAATTTACAATAATCTCACCTATATGGCTATATAGTCATAAGTCAAAAATTATAATTCATTTTTAAGCCTAACTCTTTTCTTTCTGCTAATAAAGTGATAACATTTATTCCTGGAATGTTTATGTAATTAAATGTAATTTCGTTACAGTAATTTGTCATAATAATTTTGAATGTATTACAAAAACAAGACGATATGATATCCCAGAAAAATTAAAAAACAATTATATATTTTATTTTTGATTCCGATAATAGTTAGCAATATTACTAAACATTCCAGGAATAAATATTATCACTTTATTTGCAGAAAGAAAAGAGTTTGGTTTAAAATAAATTTAATAAAAATTAATTATGATTTATGACTATTATATAGCCATATAGGTGAGAAGATTTTACATTTGTACATAATATTATAATAGGTCTATTATCACTATAAAAAAAAGGATCTGTGGACTGTGATTGCAAAATATATACATAATAATTGAATCATATGAATTGAATATGGTTCAAAAAAAAAAAAAAAAATGATAAAAAAAGTATCGTTATTTGTAACGCACTACTTTATTAATGAAAAAGTAATGTAACGTGACAAAAATAATTTTTAATTTTAGGTAACGCAAATGTAATTAAAATAAAAATATTTGAAGTAACGAGTAACGTAATTTCATTACATTTTAAAAGTAATTTACCCAAAACTACTGATTAGTGATTAATAATATTTCTTTTATTACTCAGTACTCGGCTTTGTTAATTATTTATTAATTATTATGTATTTGTTTTATAGTATTCTAAAAAAAAGTGGATATCAAAATCGTAAACAAACTTTGTTAAAAGGCATAAGAACAACTTAATGTAATTAACAAATTCAGAAAAATTCAAGACATGATTCAAAAAATATAATATTAATTTGCGGAGCTTATATCGTTTTATTAAATTAAGTTTTATTTTATTCATATTAATATTAGGGTATACGACGGTCTTTAATTGGAATCAGATTAAAAAAGTTTAAAACGCTGTCATATGAACAGTGGCAAGTCGGAGGGTCTATCGACATTACATTTGAACCACATGAATCGTATTTCGTAAAAAGTTATTTTGAATTGATTCTGACAAACAATTTTGTTTTAATGTATAATTGAAGTATTTAACCAGGCTAACAAGCAGTATTCCAAGTTGGAACGAACTAGAGAACAATAAAGTATTTTCAAAGGTAGAGGGTTTGAAAAAGTACCACAAGTCCGCTTAATAAAACCTAAATTATTTCTTATCATTTCTGAGTGTAAGGAGATATTTAATTCGGCATCAGAAATTATTCTTAGGTATTTAAACTCTGAAACGATTTCTATTTGAAAATCAGATAGGTACCTACATATACCTATGACATAATATTGAAATTGAATTGGATTTTTTATTAACTAATACAGTATGAACTTTATACATTTATAATAGGTAATTTAAATTGCACCATATTTGTAAATTATCAATATCTATACGACTATACGCTAGTAAGTTAAACTCGTTTTGTGTCGTTTTTGTGTTATTTTTTACTAAAGTTTAGCGTCATCATCGTAGAGTAACATTTTGGAGCTCATATTATAGTTGGCCGATCGTTGATAAATGTCGTATTAAATATTAAAAAGGTGCTCTGCTGTACAGTAGGTTACAAGTGGGTCACTGTATAATGGAAAGTATTGAATTTGAATTCAATGATTTAATATCATTGTATAAGAAAAACTATTCTGAGCGGAGACGGTATGTCAGGTTAGGTATAGGTAAGACATATTATAAACTTATCTACGGTATTAAAAAAATTGACCTATAATATGTGCCTATAATAAATGGGCGGTACTGGTTTGAGCACAAATACCAAAAAGACAACTTTTTTGGGCACAAAACTACCACTCGTTTGGGAACAGTTGAGCCGTAAACATGCACATGGTTTGCGCACAGTTACCTTTTGGCCTGACCTTTTAATACCCTCTTAATAAGTAATATATCGTATCGTACATAAACTCATACTCCAAGTTCATAGGTACTCCAAACGTTTAATCTTAATCGACAAATGTATAATCTGATTACGATAGATTGTCACATAGACAGTCGTGTGTGAGCAGTTTTGTGTTGTAACATATTGTTATAGTACCTATTTCGTAAGCATTCGTTAAAATGGATTTTACAAAAACTGTTACGAATAAAGGTGTTATGTGTATTTTGTTTAAAGAGCAAAAATATAGAAACTATTCTATATTCTAATATTATATATAAAAATATTCTTTTAAGACAGCAATTTTCAAACAACTATTTATATAAAATAATATTAGTATAATATAGTATACATAACTATATGTCTATATCATAATATCATAGTATTATTATCATTTTATAATTATATTATATTTTATTATAATATCATTTTTATAAGATATATCAATTTAGAAAAACTACTTATATAAAATATTTATTTTGGCGCAAATGATATGTCATTTTTAACAGTTAACAGTTAAGTTAATAAAAAGCCAAAAGTAACTAGTTAAGTTAAAAAGTTAATATAAAATTAACTTATTAACTTAACTTTAACTTTTTAAATCGTTAATGCCCAGTCTTGCATTTTTAATAGCATATATATGCATATATATTCTTGATATATAATAGTGTACTTTAGAAGTTTCAAGTACTCACGAATAAATATTATACAATCACAACAAAATAACTAAATCAGTTATTCTAGGATTTTAATTATGTAATTTCGTCCAAATTTGAACTTAAAATGACTATAAAAATAAAATTTGCTTATGTATTTTTTAGATTTTTTGTGTAACAGAATTAACTACTTACGTGGAATCTTGTTTTAAATTTTCAATCCTTAGATATAAAAGTTGAACATTTTATACATTTTTAACTAAAAAATAATTATTCAATTTTAAATTTGATAAATTTTGTCAAAATTCGATCTTTAAATGCTTATAAAAAAAATTGTGCATAATATATACATATTATGTATTTTTAATATTTTTCAACTGATACTGTAACAATATATCAGGAGCCTTGTATTACATTTTTACACTTTTTGGCCAAACAGATAAAACTTAATTCATATTTATAGAAAAAAAAACTAAAAAAAATTGAAAACTGTAATTGTCCGTAAACAGCTCCAAAAGAGTCAAAATATTTTAAAAATTGTATGGTGTACAGGAAATACTAATATAAATATTCAGTGAATTTTTCATGTATCTACAGTTATTCGTTTTTGAATTACAACAAAATAAAGAAATCGCTACATGAGAAATCGAGTGAATATCCTATGTTGTAAAAATTTGATTTTACTTTCTTATTGGCATTTTTTTTTTTTGTTGATAAAGGTAGATAATCTTATAAGGAATTTTGTATTACATTTTAAAACCTTAGATTTAAAAAGAAAAAGTTTTATGAAATCTTTACTCAATATAATTTGCTAATTTTCGTGATTTTTCCATATTTTGTCAATTTTTGAACTTTAAATGCTTATAAAAAAAAACTGTGACAAAGGATTTTTATAATTTTTCAAATGCCATTGTAACAATATAGTAGAAGCCTTGTATTCAATTTTCAAGCTTTTTTAACCAACAAATAAAATTTTATTGATATTTTTAGAAAAAAACTAAAAAAAATGGAAAATGAAAATGTCCCTAAACAGTTCAAAATAAATCAAAATATTTTGAAAATGTTATCGTGTATAGAAAATGCAAATATCAATCAGTGAAAATTTCATGTAGGTATCTACGGTCATTTGTTTTAAAGTTACACCAAAAACCAAACTCAATTTTGTGAAAAATCGATTTTGCTTAAAAATTCCCGTTTTTCCTTAATTTTTCTTTTGTTTTCTTGGCGCTTTTGAAAATTACTGGGAATTTTAAATTTTGACCCCCAATGTACCAACTAGATTCAATTTCCTATCAGGAATATCAGGAAAATAATTATATTATAATCATTATAGGCATATCGTTCCTCTCAGAATCTAAAATTAAAGTAGATTAGTGGTCCGGTTTTCCCTCAATTAGTTATTAGGTAAGTATACATTTTGTTGTAGGTAATCATCAGCTGCAGCGTAAAGCGTTCTAAACCGTATTCACACCACTCCACTCGCATAAGCAGTGGTAACGCAACTTAAAGGTTCTATCACAGCAAAGTTTAAAATATCCGTTTATAATACCCAAATACACAAATAATAATTGTCTTTAAAATAATAATTTTGTCAATGAATAGGTATTATTATTTTATTTTTTCGATTTAATAATTCGTGTTATGAATAGTTTTTTACAATTGAAATGTTTTAATTTTATTTGTTCAAATGGTATTTACTTCATACTACTAAATTATTTTTATTTAATAAACGACAACTAAAAGTTTTTTTAGAAAATACTAAAAATTAACTAATTGTAAAATTAATTTTTCTAAGCTTTGAAGCATACTTTCAACTTCGTAATTTCAAGTTTTTACTCACATAAAATAAGGTTAACATACTTAATTAAAACCTATAATATAATTATGTATTAATGTATTAATTTGCAGCCTTCTTCATTAATTTTAAATATAAATAATTATCAAATAAAAAATAAAATAGCGAATAAGTGGGTGAAGCTTTGCTGTACAGTAGGTTACAAGTGGATCAATGTAATCGATGGTGTTAAATTTGAATTCAATAATATATTAGACAATCATGAGAGGAAATCTATTAAAATTTCAGGGGGAGGTGTACAATTTTTAACATCAATATGAGGGGGCATCGATTCGACTCAACTAAAAAATTGTAAATTTTTCGAGGACTACTGGGATATTTGGGGGGCTACCCCTCCCCCGGATTTCCGCCAATGGATATAATATAATATATTATAATATTATTGTATACGAAAAACGAATCTGAGTGGAAACGGTTTGTCACCCTAGGATCTTTTATATACGTCCTGGCAGTGGCGTCCGCATGTGGGGGGGGCTAAAGGTCTAAAGCCCCCCCATTACCCGTATTATTATTACTTTTTCAAAAAAATATTAATCAAGTTAAACTGTCAACTATAGTAAGCAAGACGTAAATTTCAAATATGTCTTACTAGAATGAATTCACTTTTGAAAAATCATTGTATTTGTAAAATACCAATTTTCATAAATTGTCTGTAATTTTTCGGTAAAAGTGAACTATTTGTATGAAAGACCTTGTATTAAATTGTCTAGCATTATCTATACACATTTAATATTTTATAAGTTTTGAACTACAAATTAACTGTGGTTTTGACGAAATTTGAACTTTAAATGCGTATGAAAAATAAGCAATGATGCCTATGTATCCTTAATATTTTAGCTATAATAAAAAAACTTACGTATTACATTTTTAAGCTTTTTGATGGGATAAATAATTTTTTATTGACATTTATAGAAAAAAAATTTAATTATTCAAATATGTACAATCCAAGTGAGGACGGTATAACCAAACATTTAAATAAATTTTCATTTTTTTTTCTCAAATTATTTTTAAAAGCCATGAGCATTTTCAATTTCAATCTCCTAATAGTACCAACTAGATCCAATTTGCTTCCAAAAACATACACTGGGCATCATCGAAGCTTATGATCAGAGCATTATTTATACCTGTAGAAAAGTTGAAAAGTTACAAACATTTTAAAATACCTCAAATAAAGTCTGAAATTATTAGACTGGACAAAATGAAAAGAAAATTGTAACTAATTTTCAAGCCCCCCCCCCCCATTGAAAAATCCTGCGGACGCCACTGCGTCATGGGGATGGGCGTTTACTTCGTAGTAGGTAGTCAGAGCAGTAATCACATAAACAGTCGCATACTCGCATAACGATTTATATTATTAAAAATCCCGGATTTTCGGGGGGGGGGGGGCAGAGGACCACGTCCCCAGGGCTATAATACATTATAGCGCCAAAGGTACAAAAATGACATATCATTTGAGCCAACATTTGTAGGACATATGCGTCAATCTAATATTATTATACACCTGTTGTACCCAACATATGACAGAAGCGTAAAAGGTGCAAAAATGACATATCGTTTGCGCCAAAATTAATATTTTATATAAGTAATTATTTAAAAATGTCGATCTTACAAAAAATTGTCAATAAATTTAATAGAAATTAATAAATTATAATTTTAATAAATCAGTTGATTTGTTCGATCTTATAAAAATGTTCAATAATAAATTGTTAAAATATAGGTAATATATAGTTCTAAGTTCAATATCTGTTTCTGTTATTTAATATTTATTAACCGTGGTCCGTGGCACACAGGTATTTAGGATTTTGGCGCTTTTGTACTATATAACTTCTTTTTTCTTACCTCATTTTGGCGCTTATGTCTTCTACCGGTCCTTGAGTCTTCTCGGCTTAAAACTACATTGAATGGTATTTGTACATTTTATAGTGCCTACAGGCTCCAAGAATATATTTTTATCTTGTTTAAACTAACAGGCATTGGGGCCCATCACCCGCCTACCATGTTCACCACCAGTACCATGGGCATGGTAAGTAGGACACGTGGCCATTTTTTCATTGGTTGGGGCCACAACCATGTATTCAGTATTGGCACATGGACCCCTAAAGGTCTTAATCAGGGCTTGAATTTATCACCAAATTAAAAACTTCTATATAAATATTATTTTAATTTATAGTAAGTTGTCTAACCAGAAATCTCCTTTGAAATTGAATATGTAGCATCACTTAGGTACTAGCCACTAGGTACTTATAATAATGCGTTATACATCAACTACAAACCCTGATACTATCATAAACCAAACTCCATAGATATATAATAGTGTACTTTAGAAGTTTCAAGTACCCACGAATAATATTATACAATCACAATAAAATAACTAAAATAGTTATTCTAGGTTTTTTTATGTAATTTCGTTCAAATTTGAACTTAAAATGACTATAAAAATAAACTGTGCTTCTGTATTTTTTAGACTTTTTGGTAACAGAATTAACTACTTACGTAGAATCTTGTTTTAAATTTTCAATCCTTAGATATAGAAGTTGAACATTTTATACATTTTTAACTACAAAATAATTATTCAATTTTAAATTTGATAAATTTTGTTAAAATTCGATCTTTAAATGCTTATAAAAAAACTGTGAATATATATTTTTAATATTTTTTAACTGCTATTGTAACAATATATCAGGAGCCTTGTATTACATTTTTACACTTTTTGGCCCAACAGATAAAACTTTATTGATATTTATAGAATAAAATACTAAACAAATTGAAAGATGTAAATGTCCGTAAACAGCTCAAAAAGAGTCAAACAATTTTAAAAACTGTATGGTGTATAGCCGTACAGGAAATGCTAATATAAATATTCAGTGAAATTTTCATGTGTCTACAGTTATTCGTTTTTGAATTACAACAAAAAAAGGAAATCGCTACATCGAGTGAATATCCAATGTTGTAAAAATTTGAGTTTCAATTCTGATAAAAATTTAATTTGACTTTCTTATAGACATTTTTTTTATTTTTTTGATAAAGGTAGATAATCTTATAAGGAATCTTGTATTATATTTTCAAATCTTGGATTTAAAAATAAAAATTTTTACGAATTCTTAACTTAAAATAATTTTCGTGATTTTTCCTAATTTTGTTAATTTTTGAACTTTAAATGCTTATAAAAAATAATTGTGACTAAGGATTTTTAATATTTTTCATCTGTCTTTGAAACAATAATACAATATAGAAGGAGCCTTCTATTAAATTTTCAAGCTTTCGCAACCAACAAATACAATTTTATTGATATTTTTTAAAAAAAAACTATAAAAAAATTTTAAATGAAAATGTGCCTAAACAGTTTAAAATAAATCAAAATATTTTGAAAATGTTATCGTGTATAGAAAATGCAAATATAAACAACCACTGAAAATTTCATGTATATACGTTCATTTGTTTTAAAGTTACACAAAAACCTAAATTGATTTTTTGGAAAACCAATTTTGCGTAAAAATTCCCGTTTTTCCTTAATTTTTATGCTGTTTTTCCCGGCTCTTGTGAAAATTACTGGGAAGTTTTTAATTCTGACCCCCCCCCCCCCCAATGTACCAACTAGATTCAATTTCCTATCAGAAAAGATACTGTTGAAGAAAATCCAAGCACTTTTACTGTCCTAAAACGTGATGACAGACACAAAAATAAAAAAAAAACACATCATTGGAAAATCAATACATTCATCGTTTCACTCAGAATTTAAAATGTATTAAGATACTAATACTAGTATTCGAATAATAAGACAGTATTAAAAATACTTTTAAAATACTATTATAATATTGTATTTTACGAATACTTACAAAGTATTTGAATAAAAATATACTTTTTTTTAATTTTATACAATATAATATATTAATATATATGTATATTGTACATCACTACCTACATAGCTTACCTACGTCGCCACGTCGGTACGTGTATACCTATAGGTTAGGTACTTCTCACCATAGATTTGACAATTTGTATTCACTATAACATGTCTGACTATTTAGAGGTAAATACATGTTCACATATTTCATTCCGAATTCATGATATATTACAATTAATATTGATTAAATTTTAATGAAATAAAGAAATAAAAAGTGGTTTTTAAAAAGTAATTAATATGGAACTATTTTAAAATTATTAGATTTTCAGTTTTTTTAAAAATTCCAATACAGAAACCATATAAAATTAATAAAGCGGACTTATTTTAATACAAGTATTTAAATTTTGTTAAGAATACTTTTAAAAAGTATTTAAATACTTTACAAGACTAGTTCTCATATACCATATTATGCGATTTTCTTGCGAGAAATTTGCCAGTACCAATACATGTAGTCTATGTCATACCACAAAATGTGCTTTTTAATCAGACTGGAAAGCGGAAAACTGAATATTGGTATTTAAATTTATGACAGACGGTAATCTGATTAAAATGATTAATTTTGTTGTTGGATGGAGGAACGGGTGTGAGATGGGATGGTCTTGAAAGGCCTTTAACCGAAGAAGAAGAAGTTATTTTGTTGTGATTGTGTAATATTATTCGTAGGTACCTACTTGAAACTTCTAAAGTACCTACACCATTATATTATATCTATGGAGTATGGACTATGATAGTACAAGGGTTTGTTGTTGACGTATAAGTACCTAATAGATATTGTGATATGATTAATTTGGAATTTATTATAGGTACCTATAATTGTAGGTCAATTTTTTTGAATACCGTAGACATGTTTATAATGTGTTATATCTAGACTGACATACCGTCCCCGCTCAGAATCGTTTTTCTTATACAATGACATGATATCATTGAATTCAAATTTAATACTATCCATTATACAGTGACCCACTTGTAACCTACTGTACAGCAGAGCACCTTTTGAAGGATGAAGACTTAATACAGATAAGATTGGATTCCGATTTTATTTAAATTCAGATTCTAAATTAAGATGTAAGATCTACAAATTAAATTGAATACTTTTTGTTTGACAATAAATCTATTATTTTATATAAATAAATTTCTAAATTTTTCTAATTATATAACACAAATAAGTACATATTTTTTTTTTTAATTTGTTAAAAAAGAATAAAGAATGATTTATGAAAGTCATGAAATTAATAATTATAAAAGGATGTCACACCGGCAAGTGCAAGATAAATCATTGAAATTGAAAATGGTTAAATTTACTCTACAATTTAAATGCCAATACAAGCTTACTAGATGGCAGTTGCTCAAGACAATATTCTTAAATAGTTTAATGTATGTTTATTGTTTAATAATAGAAAAAAAAATACTCTAAAATAAATGCTTACAACTCAAAAATGGTTTTGCTGAAATAATTTTGTTATGCAATATTTTTAAATATTGAGACATCACAAAGCCATGTTGGCATCCTCTTAAAAACAACTGTAATGAAAACATTTTTGAATATTACAAATAAAAAAAAAAAAGTTCTAAAAGTCTAAAAACAGCTAAAAAGATGACAAAAGATTTGAATTAAGTTTGATTGTTGCCTGTAAGTAACCAAGTCATACTCAAATAGAAAAACCGCAGCATCATCGTCCATTCAACATGTAAAAAAATGAGGATTACTGCAACCAGCATTAAAACATCCTTGTACAACATAATATTTTGAAATTTATTATTTTAAAATAAAATTTTATACATTTTTGGTATAATATATGAATGCCAACTTTTATTATAGTTATTGATCTCAAGATAACAGCATTCCTTGTGTTAATAAAAATTTCCTTAATAATAGGTAGCTTATTTTGTTGCAGTAGCATGTTTGTGTGTATTTCTTTAATATTTGCAGTAGAAAGCTTGACTGATGTTGTTCCTTAACCAATCAAACCGTATGACTTGCATAAAGTTTTCAAATATTAAAAACCTGATAATTTTTATTGTAATCTTTAAGAAGGTAACTAAGTCTTACTCAAAATCAAAACCACACAATCATCAAATCATGTTTTTTTGTGACCAATCAAAGTTGACATAATATGCCTGAATTTGGGACCAGTTATACGGACAGAAAACAATTTTGGTATAAATTACATTTTAATCTAATCGAAAATATTTATATATATATATATATTAGATATCCATAAATTAAAGTATACAATAATTATAATATAAGCGACTCAACGATAGATCAGTACTTAGCAAGTAATTGTAATAATTGAATGATTAAATTTTTAATGGTAATGTAGTAATTTTGTTTTATTCATAAAATATATTAGTTATTAAGGCTATGAAATTTTAACACATAATTTTCATAATTAGGTTATTCTATTATACATTTATACATATTTTAACCAATTAGTGAAGCAGTTTGTATAATATATAGTTTTAAAACAAGACAATAATCAATAATGATACTTATACAGTTCTTAATAAATCCACTACTATCTGTATATTATCTTTTAAGGAGCTAGTACATGACATAAAATACACAGTGATTATGATCATAAAGGAACTAGAACCAAATTGTATTCATAGTTACTTAAAACTTAAAAGAGAAGATAAAAAAGAAAAAATTACATTATAACACCATAAAGAGAACTATAATAGAATACATTTTAAATATTATGAAAAACTAAGAACAGCTAAGTAGTTGACAATAGATTTAAATTGATTTTGATTGTTGTCTGTAAGTAACCAAGTCAGACTCAATTTCAAAAACAGCAGCATCATGGTCCATTAAACGATTCACAAATTGAGTATTACGGAATGCAGCAGCTGGTGTTAAAACACCTCTATACAACATAATATTTTAATAATATTTTAAGCTATATTATTTTTAAATAAAATGTTATACCCTTTAGGAATATTAATTTGATCTTTTATTATAGTTATTGCTCCCAAGATAACAGCTTTACTAGTGAATCCATAACCTGGGTTTTTAGCTTTGACCTATAAATACAAAACAATGTCAAAGACAGGTATAATTAACATTGATACATAATATATTCCATAATTTTAAAAAGTTAAAAAATTTACCTTAACAATAGTTTTTCTTGTGGTAGTATTATCTTTATTTGTTATTTTCTTAAGAATAGCAGAAGGAGGCTTGACACTTGTTGTCCCGTGACCAATTAAAGTTAACGTCATACGTGAATTTTCCAATATTTTTTCATTTGGACCAGTTCTTGTTGCAATCCCAAATGAAAACAATTTTGGAAACTACAATTCATTATAAATTACAATCATTAGTTTTAAAAAATACTACTATTTAGAATCAGAGCCTCAAGGTCATAGAGAAATTGTAAGAGCATCCATTTTTTTAAAAAATATATTATAAATTAATAATAGGTACATTTTTTTTAACAACAGCTAATAGTATACTATTATATAATTATGTGTTAAGAAATAAAGACATAATAATTTAAGTATTTATAGACCCTCAAAAATATACTGGGCTCACTAACCTTTAGACAGCTCTGCTAATAATGATTGGATTATCTTACCCGAACAAGGAGAATTCTAAAAGGTTCAAATGTGGCCATGATCGACAGTAATACAAATACGAATAAACCAAGAACTGCTGATATTAAACTACCAAAAACCATATAGTTTCGAACAGTAAAATTATAAGGTAAATTGTCTATAGTTTTGGCATGATGTATTGATCTGGCAACAACAGCTTGATCTGGTTCTGGAAAAGCTAAACACCATTCTTTCGTGTCACGTTGCATGCTGATTTGTTGTCTATGCAATATCCTAAAATTTAAAATCTATTAGTTTTAAAATTCAATAAGTTTAAATTAATTTTTCAATAATCATTTTTATGTAAAGATAACAAAATATTTTTACAACTGAGACAAGGCTATTTTGGTACATTTTGAATGACTATTACTTAAGAATATTTTATATTAACCACAATGACGAATGGTTTCTTTAAGGACTTAAAATTTGTGTGATGGTATACAAATCTATTTAACCATAACTTTTAATGTAAAAGTGGATTAGTGAATTGATCTATTATCAAATTAAATGGTAAGAATATAATCTAGGGCCCCGCTAATTTTTTATTTGTATTTCAAGTTTAATTTGAGTTAAAATTTTTTAAGATTCTTGAAGTTGTTACTTTATTATGAATAAAAAATTGCTGTGTTAGTGTGTTAGTAACACTAACACAATACATGAGGAGTAACTCAAAGTTATTTGTAAATACAATGTAATACAAAAAATATTATTTTAATATTATAATAATAATTTTTATTTGTTTATTTTTTGATGTATGAAAACTATGTTGAGTTTGGATCAACTGGAACGAAGCAAAAAAAATATTTTTATAATTTAATGATAAACTATTAAAACACCTATGTTGTAAAAAAATACATACTTGGAAACATTTGGTTTT
This sequence comes from Macrosiphum euphorbiae, assembly GCA_949089665.1. Classification (NCBI taxonomy): domain Eukaryota; kingdom Metazoa; phylum Arthropoda; class Insecta; order Hemiptera; family Aphididae; genus Macrosiphum; species Macrosiphum euphorbiae. Next base: position 99,068,682 of record CARXXK010000002.1, read on the forward strand.
ATTCTTGTTAATCCCATTAACTCATCTAACAGATTTCGGTAGTATAAGCGTTGTTTTTTAGTAGCCAAATGTAATATAGCACTTATCCAAGTACCGTCATGTATAAGTGCACTCTAAAATACAATAGCAGCTTATTAGAGTTTGGAATAAAAAATGCCAATATAATATATTATCCTTTTTCTTGTAAAAATGTTAATATAATATTATAATAAAATTATTAAATACTAGTAACCAATATTTTGAATTTCAAAAAATAAAAATGTAGGTATGAAATCTTAGTAGATGTTTTAATTAATTGAGGTAATAAAACTAAAAATCAGATTTTATGTAACGAGATCAACATTAAAACAAGGAAAAACAATATTATTATTTATCAATCATTAGGTATAACAAAACATATCAATGTTGGTTAATAAATAATGTATTATTAATATATAAATTATGATATCGACATTGTATCATAAAATAACAATTTCTTCTACTTTTAATAATATAAACAAAAATGTATTACTCACGTTAGTTAATACAAATGAACTGCTATAAAGTTGCATGTACATGTCAACATTTTCCAATTCACCTAAAAATAAAACATAAATAATTCAAGCAACTATATAATTTTGTCTATAAACTGCAAATATACCATTAAAATGTTTATATAAGAATTCTACACCAAGGTCAGCAGGTGCACTCTCCATACCAAGTGCACTAACAATTATTGAATTGTTTTCTTCAGCTTGTCTATTATACATATATGCCATTTTCTCCATAAACTATAATTACAAATGTGTTATATAGCTGAATACAAATAATTAACAAATATCAAAATAATAATGTATTCTGAGAAATTTAATTCTTATATTTGTTAATTTTCAATTACAATAATATTATAAAAACACAATATACCTAATTCTATAAATATTTAACATGCTTTAAAAATACATTTAAAATGTTTGTAGATTCTTTAGGATCCCAATATAAAAAAAAAATAATAAATGTAAATTTGAACAACCTATATCACTTACTAATGATTCACCAGTTACATCTACATAATGAGTAGATGTCAAAACACAAGATTTGACTACAACTTCTCCATATATATAGTATGGTCCAGTACAATTTATAACCACAGAAGTTGTTTGAGCCATTCTCATTACAGTTTTAATATCTTGTACATCGGCGTAAATAATATCAATTTTTTTATCTTCATACCCATCTATATAATATTTGATACATACATTAAAAATTGCTAAACACAAGTAATAATACCTATGGTTATTTCTAGATCATAATGTTCATCATTAATGTTTCTTCAAACAATAAATAATTTTATACAAACTAAAAAATAGGAAATATAATTAAATTTTAACCTCTTAGATATTACAAATTTAAAACAACTTTATTACTGAAGACAGTGCTTAACATCATTTATAGAAACGAAAAACACCATTGTTGTTGTAAAAGTTAAGGATTCAAACATATACACAATGGTTTTTAACGTTCCTTAAAAAATGAAAGCTGTTTATTTGTAGATCCTAAATTGAATAATTATTTTGCAATAATTGTTATAGTAAAATAAGGAAACTTACCAAGAGTTTTATACATTTTATCTAATACGATTTGTAATTTATCAGTGTTACGTCCAGCAATAGCCCAAGTTAAATTGTATGTTTGAGAGAAGTGACCCATTTCCATAACGACAAATTGTCCAGTGAATCCCGAAGCGCCAAAAACGATTATATCGTATTTGCGTTTTGATTTTATATTAGTGATTTGTTCATTGGACAGATTGTGTTCACTAGTGGTTTCTTGGTCGAGTATTTTACTTTCCATTTTTGCTACTTAGTTCGATGCTGGAAACCTGATACAACATAAGATTGATGGTATTATAAACAGATAATTCCAGTAATTGTTGAATATAAAGGTATTATTATACCGCTATCATTTTCCGTGTCAACCATGTGATTAACAAGTTACCATAATGTACCAAATAGTCGAAAATATTCAACTAGGTATTTCACTGTGTGTCTGTGTGGCTTTGTTATTAATTTATAATGACCAGTGATAAAGTTTTACTCAAACTATATTATTATTTAATTTGATGAATAACAAGAAAATTCTGAACACGGAACACAAAGGTCAGTGTTAGTGGATAGTACCATAGGACAAATCACATCGAACCACAACAATCATGCAGGCGGGTGGGAGTGACGAATTACATCACTCACGGTTAGCACGGCCCCAAAAGTTAAATAATATATTTGTGTTGACGGAATACATGGTATGCGTTTCGCAGTTTTAGTCTAGAGAAAATTATAGATCTCCTAACGCGACTATTTTAGTCACCCACAGAGATATAGAATGTTCTTGACGAACCGTGTATGGCGTACTTGTCGTACCTAGCACAACAACCCATTAGATGCCATGATGTAGTACTCACTTCGAACGTTGTAAGACGGTGAGTTTGAAATACGACGACCACAGAAGTTGGCGACTGTGTTGATCCAAAACCTCAAAGGAATCAAAATATCAATCACGAGCCGGAAATCGGCACGTTGAAATATAACAAAAAAACGACAAGTTGTTGTTAAATAGTGAGTAATGCGCGTGTGTTTGACGGCGATGACGCTTGTCGGCGACCCCCTTCCCGCTCCACAAGTCAAAATTCCAATGATACAGCATAAAATATAAACATATAAACATATATTCTGTTATCATGTATTGCAAATGATAATACGAGAACTTCATTGATAATCAGCACAGATTTCTATAATAATATTATAGTAGTCACGATTATAAAGAAGTAAAGAACTAAATAACTTTATAATCTTTATAATTGTGATAGACCGTAGTACTATAGTCGTAGTATAGACGTATAGTACAACTACAGCCTGCATAGACCTTATACTGAGTATATTAAGGCAAATACTGTAAATCATTTACATTATTTGATTAAGGTCTAATGTCTATGAACTACAGTTTAGAAGTCTGCGTTCAGCAGTCACATCATAGATAATATTTTATTACATTATCTATGAGTCGCATACGGAGTCCACAATATTATATGGTCTCGAAAGATATATGCTAACTGCTAAGAGTGCTATATGGCGTACCTAATTCACATAATAAATACCACAAAAACTTAAAATGACTAAACTATAGGCGCAACAGGGACGAATTTGAATATTTTGTGACCCGGGAAACATATTCCTGCGGCCCCACAAAAAAAAAGTTATTTTTAAAATGTATAAGGTACAACTATATTTGCGATTCTCACTATTATAATATTGTCGAATTATATACAGGTATACATAATATATATCGGGCATAAATGCACTTTACCTACCCAGCATTTTTTGAAATATTTTTACCAAACATAAGTAGGAACATTCCTACTTTTCGGGACAGTGGGAACTCCCCTGGTTTGGGCTTTATTTGGGGGGGACTTAATTTTGTGGGTGAAAAAATGTTGGTGAAATCAGAATTTGGCGCACGAAATTAGTTTTGAAGTTATAGCTTATAGCGAAGGTTTAACTTACCTAAGGTTAGGTTGGATTTATGGATGTTTTTAATTGTCCGAACTAGCGCAGTTAGCTAGCTGTATAAAAAATACTCTACATTTCAATTATAGCTATAAGCCTATAACCCTATAAATTATTAAAACTAAGTCCGACTACCAAATCCTGACTTCACAGTTCACAGTCGTTTTCAGCATGCTTAACTACCTATACTAACGTTTAAAAAATCAACATCCGTTATAGGCGTTGAGCGCGGCAGTAAAATTCAGTAAAATGCAGTATTTTACTGTTTTTTTTGCTCCATCATTCTTAACTTGTTGAATGTTGAAATACCTACGTCGGTTTCAAAAAAAAAATAAGGTGGTAAGTAAATGTCACTAGGTATGCTGTACAGTAGGCTACAAACGGGTCACTGTATAATGGATGGTATTAAATTTTAATTGAATATTTCATAATGATATAATATTATTGTATATACGAAAAACGATTCTGAGCGTTGATGGTTTGCCAGTACTCAGTATGGTTATTTTATTTTATATATTTTATGTTGTTGTTACTTATTATTAATATACGGTATAGCCGGTAAGTTGAATATATATATTATAAAATTACAACAAACTAACTATAAAATTGTTATTCTTGATTATTTAATATGTAATTTCCTCGAAATTTGAACATAATATAACTATATTATTGAGATGTTTTGGTTACAGAATAACCTACTTACGTGGAACCTCGTAGTAAGTTTTCAATATTTAGGTATAAAAGTTAAACATTTTAGATTCTGAGTGGAACGATGAATGTATTGATTTTACAATGATGTGTGTTTTTTTTTTTATATTATTGTGTCTGTGTACCCGATAAGTAGTCGAAATAATGCTTCGATTTTTAACTTCAGTATCTTATTAGATTGGAAAGTGAATCTAGTTGGTGCATTAGGGAGGGAAAATTCCCAATAGGTTTCACAATATTATGATTTGTTTTGAACTGTTTAGGGACATTTTCATTTTCCAATTTTTTTAAATTTTTATTCTAAAAATATCAATAAAATTTTATTTGTTGGTTTCGAAAGCTTGAAAATTTAATAGAAGGCTCCTGGTATATTGTTTCAAAGGCAGATGAAAAATATTAAAAATCCTTAGTCACAATTTTTTTTTTATAAGCATTTAAAGCTCAAAAATTGATATGGAAAAATCACAAAAATTAGAAAATTATTTTGAGATAAAAATTCGTAAAAATTTTTTTTTTTAAATCTAAGGTTTTAAAATGTAATACAAGATTACTCATAAGTTTGCCCACCTTTATCAATAAAAAAATTTCTACCGGAAAGTCAAATTAAATTTTTATGAGCGCTTGAAATTCAAATTTTTACAACATTGGATATTCACTCGATTTCTCATGTAGCGATTTCTTTATTTTGTTGTAATTCAAAAACGAATAACTGTAGATACATGAAAATTTCACTGAATATTTATATTAGTATTTCCTGTACACCATACAATTTTTAAAATATTTTGACTCTTTTTGAGCTGTTTACGGACAATTATACAGTTTTCAATTTTTTTAGTTTTTTTTTCTATAAATATCAATAAAGTTTTATCTGTTGGGCCAAAAAGTGTAAAAATGTAATAGGTACAAGGCTCCTGATATATTGTTACAGTATCAGTTGAAAAATATTAAAAATACATAGGCACATTTTTTTTTTATAAGCATTTAAAGATCGAATTTTGACAAAATTTATCAAATTTAAAATTGAACAATCATTTTTTAGTTAGAAATTTATAAAATCTTCAAATTTTATATCTAAGGATTGAAAATTTAAAACAAGATTCCATGTAAGTAGTTAATTCTGTTACACAAAAAATCTAAAAAATACATAAGCAAATTTTATTTTTATAGTCATTTTAAGTTCAAATTTGGACGAAATTACATAATAAAAACCTAGGATTACTATTTTAGTTACTTTGTTGTGATTGTAATATTGTATAATATTATTCGTGGGTACTTGAAATTTCTAAAGTACACTATTATATATATCTATGATAGTATCAGGGTTTGTTGTTGATGTATAATGCGTTATAAGTACCTATAATGGATATTGTGGTATGGTTAATTTTTAATTTATAAAAACCTATTTTACCTACCTATTTTTGATAATTTTTTTTTAATAGGTACGATAGATAAGTACACACCTAGAAGGACATACCTTTTGGGTAGTCCTACCTTTCTGGTATTTAATGTTGTCAAACATTGAACTTTAAATGCTTATAAAAAAATTATAAAGGTAAATATCCAATGTTGTAAAAATATGAACTTCAAAAACGCATAAAAATTTAATTTGACTTTCTTACAGAAATATTTTTTTTTCTAAAGGTAGATACACTTATAAGTTTTAAAGAATCTTATATTACATTTCAAAATTTTAGATTTAAAAAGAAAAATTTGTATGAATTTCTAACTTAAAATAATTTGCTAATTTTCGTGATTTTTCCGTATTTTGTCAAGATTTGAACTTTGAATGCTTATAAAAAGACACTGTGACTAAGGATTTTTAATATTTTGTAAATGTCATTGTAACAATATAGACATATAGTAGGAGCTTTGTATTACATTTTCAAGCTTTTTTTATCCAACTAATAAAGATTTATTGACATTCGTCATTCATAGCAAAATAACCTAAAAAAGTTGGAAACTGAATATATATCCGTAAACAGCTCAAAATATTAAAGGTAGGTACCTATAATAAATTCCAAATTAACCATACCACAATATCCATTAGGTAGATACTTATAACGCGTTGTACATCAACAACAAACCCTGATACTATCATAGATACCTATATAATAGTGTACTTTAGAAATTTCAAGTAGGTACCCACGAATAATATTATACAATCACAATAAAATAACTAAAATAGTTATTCTAGGTTTTTTATTATGTAATTTCGTCCAAATTTGAATTTAAAATGTCTGTAAAAAATAACTGTGTTCATATATTTCTTAGATTTTTTGGTTACAGTATAAACTATTTATGAGAACCTTTGTTATAAAATTGTAATCCTGAGCTATAAAAACTGAACATTTTATAATTTATTAATTACAATTATTGATAATTTTCGATGAATTTTGATAAATTTTGTCAAAATTCGATCTTTAAATGCTTAAAAAAAAAAATTGTGCCTATGTATTTTTAATATTTTTCAACTGATACTGTAACAATATATCAGGAGCCTTGTACCTATTACATTTTTACACTTTTTGGCCCAACAGATAAAACTTTATTGATATTTATAGAAAAAAAAAACTAAAAAAAATTGAAAGCTGTAAATGTCCGTAAACAGCTCAAAAAGAGTCAAAATATTTTAAAAATTGTATTGTGTATAGGAAATGCTAATATAAATATTCGGTGAAATTTTCGTGTATTTACAGTTATTCGTTTTTGAATTACAACAAAATAAGGAAATCGTTACACGAGAAATCGAGTGAATATCCAATGTTGTAAAAATTTGCATTTCAAACACTCATAAAAATTTATTTCGACTTTCTTATAGACATTTGTTTTTTGATAAAGGTAGCCAAACTTATGAGTAATCTTGTATTACATTTTCAAATCTTAGATTTAAAGAGAAAAACTTTTACGAATTCTTAACTCAAAATAATTTGCTAATTTTAGTGATTTTTCCATATTTTGTAAATTTTTGAACTTTAAATGCTTATAAAAAAAGGTGGGCAAGTGGGTGTCGCTCTGCTGTACAGTAGGTTACAAGTGGGTCATTGTATAAGGGATGGTATTAAATTTGAATTCAATGATATAATATCATTGTATAAGAAAAACGATTCTGAGCGGAGACGGTACCTATGTCCTTCTAGGTATAAGACATATTATATACATATCTATGGTATTAAAAAAAATTGACCTATAATGAATTCCAAATTAATCATATCACAATATCCATTAGGTACTTATAACGCGTTATACACCAACAAAAAACCCTGATACTATCATAGATATATATAGTAGATTACTTTAGAAATTTCAAGTACCCACGAATAATATTATACAATCACAACAAAATAACTAAAATCGTAATTCTTGGTTTAAATATGAAATTTTGTCTAAATTTGAAATTAAAATGTCTGTAAAAAATAAGTGTGTTTATATATTTTTTAGATTTTTTGGTTACAGTATGAATTATTTAAGAGAATCTTTGTTTTAAATTTTCAACTCTTAGTTATAAAAACTGAACATTTTATAATTTTTTAATTTCAACGATTGATAATTTTCGAGATTTTGATAAATTTTGTCAAAATTCCAACTTTAAATGCTTATAAAAAAAAATCGTGACTATGTATTTTTAAAATTTTTCAACTGATATTGTAACAATATATCAAGAGCCTTGTATTAAATTTTACACTTTTTGGCCCAACAGATAAAACTTTATTGATATTATAGAAAAAAAAACTAAAAAAATTGAAAGCTGTAAATGTCCATAAACAGCTCAAAAAGAGTCAAAATATTTTCAAAATTGTATGGTGTATAGGAAATGCTAATATAAACATTCAGTGAAATTTTCATGTATCTACAGTTATTCGTTTTTGAATTACAACAAAATAAGGAAATCGCTACATGAGAAATCGAGTGAAAATCCAATGTTGTAAAAATTTGAATTTCAAACGCTCATAAAAATTTAATTTGACTGTCCGGTAGAGATTTTTTTATTGATAAAGGTAGATAATCTTATAAGGAATCTTGTGTTTCATTTTCAAATCTTAGATTTAAAAAGAAAAATTTTTACGAATTCTTAACTCAAAATAATTTGCTAATTTTCGTGATTTTTCCATATTTTGTCAATTTTTGAACTTTAAATGCTTATAAAAAAAAATTGTGACTAAGGATTTTTAATATTTTTCATCTGCCTTTGAAACAACGTATTAGGAGCCTTCTATTAAATTTTCAAGCTTTCGCAACCAACAAATAAAATTTTATTGATATTTCTAGAAAAAAAACTAAAAAAAAATGAAAAATGAAAATGTCCCTAAACAGTTCAAAATAAATCAAAATATTTTGAAAATGTTATCGTGTATAGAAAATGCAAATATAAACAACCAGTGAAAATTTCATGTATCTACGGTCATTTGTTTTAAAGTTACACCAAAAACCAAATTCGATTTTTTGGAAAATCGATTTTGCGTAAAAATTTCCGTTTTTCCTTAATTTTTATGTTGTTTTTCCCGGCGCTTTTGAAAACTACTGGAAAATGTTTACTTTTGACCCCCCAAAGTACCAACTAGATTCACTTTCCTATCAGAAAAGGTACTATTGAAGAAAATCGAAGCACGTTTACTGTCCCAAAACGTGATGACAGACACAAAAATATAAAAATATAAAAATATAAAAATATAAAAACACACATCATTGTAAAACCAATACATTCATCGCTCCGCTCAGAATCTAAAAATTGTGATGAATAATTTTTAATATGTTTCATCTGCCATTGAAACAATATGCTAGGAGCCTTCTATTAAATTTTCAAGTTTTCGCAACCAACAAATAAAATTTTATTGAAATTTGTAGAAAATAAGCTAAAAAAAAAGGAAAATACCCTAAACAGTTCAAAATAAATCAAAATATGGGTAAGTTAAGTATAGTCACAGACTTCATATAGTCTGTGGTATAGTCGAAACAATGCTTGGAATTCAACTTATAAAAAAAAACCAATACTAATATTCGCTATATACTTATCTATGCATACACGGTACACTACAGCTGCTGATATCACATCGTCTTATCGTTACTGTAAAAATGTAAACACCTATACAAACAACACGAACGTCGCATAGATAAAAACCCGAAGTACGAACTAAAATATTATTACTGCTCCTATTTTCTATTAGTTCGTGCCACATAAATGGATAATAGAACGATTTTTGTTACCTACATTCGTTGTTATGCATTTCTATCATAGACTTATAAATTAACTATTCTACTGTTTGATGGAAATTTAACTGAGCTTCACTACAATGTGTCTATACTGAAGAACATTACAATAATTTTATTATTCATCCTAATCTGAATCTTAGTTACATAATTTAACCATGTATGGTTTAGTGTGATTGCGATCAACTAGGTACTGTTATATAAGTGATTTGTATTCAGTTTTTGACAGCAAAATGTGGCAACAACAAGCCTTTGTTTTGGATTCCAAATTTAATGCCTATAGAACTTCAAACCACCCAAATTTTAGTAAGTTTAATATTGTAATTAAATACATTGAAAACAATATCATCTATAATTCAATAATAAACTAAGTTCTAGAATTGAATTTAGATAATTATATAATTTATGTAGACAGCAAACCCATTTATGAGGACACTGCACTCGCATGTGTTGTCTCCATCATACACACACCAAATTTCTGTTCACTAATTTCAATATTGTGCTGTCAGTTTTTATATTAGAGTCTAATGACCTATTGTCAAAATTTTAAGTAATAACATTATTACGGATAAACAGATTTTTACGAAAAAGAACCACTTATGCTTAAGTCATACTTAAGAAAACCAATTGTACATAGGGTAAAGAAGATAAAATGTACTGTATTGTAGTGTTCTTATTTTGTTTGTTTGTATCATTTATATAATGAGAGTTGTTACTCTTTTAAAATTTGTTGATTTTATGTTTTTCATTATATTAATGATATTAAAAATAAAAATGTTACTATACAGCAAATATTGTTTTCTGTATCATATAAGTATACATTGGAACTGTTTCTTGGTGTCCTCAATAAATACATTTTATTTTGAATAGGTACCTGTACAATTTATAAGAATTTCAAGGATCTTAAGAAAATCTTATTTTTGTATATTTATTTATGTATAATTATGAAATATACATTATTAAGTGTGCTACTACTTATTAATAGTCTTTAAAAATATTTCATTATTATTTTATTTTATTTGAAAGTTTTGTGAACTTACTGTATTACCTATTTTAAATAAAAACCTTATTTCTAATTCATTATATCAAGTAGTGTATTGCAGAGAATAATTAAAATCTCTATAATTTGGTGTATCTATTTTTTTTTTTCAGGAACGCTTTACATTAGGAGAAGAAGTCAACTTCTCCGAGAAAAATCTAAACAAGATGTAAGTTTTAATATTAACAGTATATATTTTAGTATAAACTTTAGGCAAGCATGTATTAATTGTTTATTTTTTTTTTTAAGGATATGATTCCAGGTATGCGAAGAAAGTATTTACGTATTAGGTCAGCAATTTTACAAAACAGATATAATGTAAATTTTGATATGCAGTCCAACAGTGCCTGTAGCCAAAGTACTAGTATGGTAAATACTCAAATATAGATATGATTTATTGAGTTCACAAAAAAAATTAATGTTAAACATTTTTCTTTTTCTAAAACCACTCGAAAAGTTTTTTTATTTATAACAATCAATGATCTTTAACACTACATTTCTAAGGTGTAGGTACATTAGTATTAAATAAAGAATTATACACAAAACATGTTTGGGTTATCACTCCCAGTAGAGAGGCACCTGTCTTAGTCTAATATTTTATACTCTTATGATATTTGCTGTTTTATATTCCTTATGTCTTGTGAGTTATCGATTAGTTAAATTTCTGCTAGATTGGTTAGTTGATTTAGCCTTATGCTCTTATTATCTCGTGTTTGTGGCAAACTTATTAACTTCATCCTGGATTTAGGTCATCATCAAATCTCTGTAGATAATACAAGTTTTACCAGTAGGCTGTGACAAAATAGTATGGATAGCAATTTTTGGCAGCTTTAAATAGTCTCAATGTTGGACTTACTGGCACAACTTCTCAGTCGTATTCCATAAGTCAATATTGTAGTAGTTTATATGAAACTAATAATCTATTGCAGCATTTCCTTTATGGTGGTTTGCAATTCGTCTTGATATATTTAAATAATAATTTTTAAAAACCAACTGGATTTGGTAATAAAAGTACTTACTGTTATTTTTAAAAATTACAATATAAATCACTATACCAATAATATGCATATAGTTAAAAAAAATAAAGAATTAAAACGTATACTTTTGTTCCGCATCAAGTTTCCTATCTCTAAGTAGTCTGTTGGTGGATAAGTTTGGGATATGCTGATATATAGTATACATTTTAAATTAATTGAACTATTTAAATTATTACACAGTTTTTACTTTTAACAGATGAGTTTAAATAAAGACAAACAATTAGAAATTGATGTAGCACCTCGAAAGTATGATTTTTTATCATCACCTATTCCAACCACCCATGCTCAAGCTTCCAAAGCTATTGTTGGAAATAGTACTATGGAAGAAAATTATGCATTCAATAATGTTCACCATATCTATGATCAGGTACATATATCTCTTTATTTATATATTGTTTTATGTTAGTTATTTTCTTGTATGATTTAGCATTCAGATGCAGTAACAATGTTGAAGTTTGCCAATAATGATAAATCAAAATTATGTTGTGCTTCAAACGATGGAACTCTTAGTATTTGTGATGTTTTGACATCACCACCATGTGTAAAAGCTATACTAAGATGTCATACAGGCCCAGTAACAGGTATTACATATAATATTATGTTTTTATTATTATGTACTATTTATTATAGGGAGAAATAAGACAAATAGATTGAAAGTAGTTATAGGAGCAATCCAAAAGTTTTCTTTGTATGATTAATGGCAAATAAAAAAGGTTTTAAACAGGGAACAAAACGCGATGAAATATTAATAATGAATGTAAGAAAAGTGGTTAATAAATTTAAATACACCCTTTTGCTAAAATATTAAATAAAAAAAGGGATATCTTAACCCAAAATTATAATAGACCAAGAAATAATTGAGAATTTTTTCAATATGAATAAGTAATAAAAATAATATATTTTAGGTTGTGATTGGTCTGCTTCGGATGAATTAATTGCTAGCTGTTCTACTGATGCAACTATTTGCTTTTGGGATGCAATTCGACATTGTTGTCTAAGATGTGTCAGTGATCCTTTTTATTCATCTGTTTTGGTCTGTTTATTTAATCCTATCAACAATAATATTCTCATTGTATGGTATTTATATATTTATTACTAGCTATGTGTCATGTAGTATAATTTAATTTATAATTGTAGACTGGCAACAAGGCTGGATTTGTGTGCGTATTAAATGTATCAACGGGTATGTACCCAAAAGGTGGAAAGCACAAAATTGGTGGTCAAATTTTATCTCTTGCAGTTAATAGTAGTGGACAAATAATATGGGTTGGAAATGACAAGGTAATAATATTCATAAAACTATTTGATTAAGTAACTAAAAATAATAATGTTTATGTGTACATATAGAGTGAAATTGTATCTCTCAAATTAAACAGCAGTGATAATAGTATTCTTACTAAGTGTCATCGAATTATAACATCTCCAAATCGTGGTGCAATTACTTGTTTGAGCTGGAGATCATGGATTAGCCGAGAAGCAAGGGATCCAATGTTGTTAGCAAATTGTGCAAATAATATATTATGTCTTTACAAGTTTGTTATATAAAATTTAATTTAAAACAAATTACCAAAGTATAATATTGTTATTGTATTTTAGGGTTTCTGAAAATGATGGTGGCTCGTTGTATTTAAAAAAGAAGTTTTTGGTTCATCACGCTCGCAGTAATCACTTGCTACGTTCAACGTTCTGTCCTATTATGTCATTTAGACAGGGTGCTTGTGTTGGTATGTGTTAAGTTTTATTATTATATTATCAGAAATGTGTAATTATAAATATAATTTAATATTTTAATTTTACAGTTACAAGCAGTGAAGATTCTTGCATTTATTTTGTAGATGTAGAAAGGGAATCTAATTATACCGTCAACAAATTGCAAGGGCATGCTTGTGTGACTTTGGGTGTTACTTTTAACTACGATGAGACTATATTAGCAACAAGTGACATACAAGGGATAATTATTATTTGGTCTCGACAATGTCAAAAGCAACAACAACAAATATAATTACTATTGTTATATACATTGTTGTAAGGTGGATTCATTATTATATTTTCATATATAATCAATTAATACAAAATCCTAACCTAACCTAACTGTACTAATATCAGATGAATAAATGAATAAAAAAAAACAAATTTAACCATTTTTAAATTAGCCTGTCTTCTTCCAGAGGTCTAATCTACACACAAACATTAAATTTATATATAGATAAAAAATAATAATACAAATCAACAAACATGCCCGATTAACCAATAGCAACCAATATATGACACACTTTTGCTCCACTGTTATATTTTTTACATCCAGATTTCCTACTTTTCTGGTCGATTTTCCTTAAATTTTCTTTCATAAAAACCTTCTCCTGGCAATTACATAGGTACATCTTAAAAAAATGATGAGGTAATGACAATTTTTTTACTCTACATTTTTATATATATATAGATTAGTGGAAAAAAAATATTATTAATATAAAATAATAAACTTATTAGTTGTTCTAAAATATATTATGATATAATTTATAGTATTAAAAGGAGCTTATAGATTTTTTTAACTACCTATGGTACATTAGATGGTTTTCATTAGATATTATATTGTATTTATAATCAATACTCAATAAATGTATCAAGTATGAATATATACATTTTTTTTAATGTACCTTATTAGTATATTTATTATTATTAAATTGGGAACATTTTTTTCTATTGGGTATTATTTTTTCAGACATATTTTAACATGGATATGTGTTTGGACTGGGCACAGATATTTTGTTTTCTTTAACCGTATTTTTGGAATTGTTGCTTATTAACAAAAACTTAGTAAAATATACAATCCTTATAAAGGAAAAATATTGAGTAGCACGCATTTATATAATTTTAGATTCTGTGTGAAACGACGAATGTATTGATTTTACAATGATGTGTGTTTTTTTTTAATTTTAATTTTTTATTATATTTTTGTGTCTGTCATCACCTTTTAGGACAGTAAAAATGCTTAGATTTTCTTCAACAGTATCTTTTTTCATAGGAAAGTGAATCTAGTTTGTACTTTGGGGAGTCAAAAGTAAAAATTTCACAGTAGTTTTCAAAAGCGCCTTGAAAAACAAAAGAAAAACATGAAGATACATGAAATTTTCTTGCATGTCTTCAAGAAAATCAAATTAAATTTTTATGAGCTTTTGAATTTCATATTTTTACGATATTCGATATTCACTCGAATTCTCATAAAGCTATTATATAAGCTATCTCATAAAATTTGTTATTTTGTTGTTATTCAAAAATGAATAACTGTAAATACATGAAAATTATACCGAATGTTTATATTTTCATTTTCTATACACCATACAATTTTTAAAAATATTTTGACTCTTTTTGAGCTGTTTACAGACATTATCAGTTTTCAATTTTTTAAATTTTTTTTTTCTACAAATATCAATAAAAATGTATTTGTTGCTTAAAATAGCGTGAATATTGAATGCAGGGCTCCTGTTATATTGTTAAAATAGCAGTTGCTAGCAGGCACAATTTTTTTTTTTAGGCATTTAAAGTTTGAATTTTGAAAAAATATATTAAATTTAAAATTTAATAATTATTTTTAGTTAAAAATGTATAAAATGTTCAACTTTTATAGCTAAGGATTAAAAATTTAAAACAAGGTTCCACGTAAATAGGTTATATATAAATTACTTAATTCACAATAATATCATGTTTTTCTTATACAATGATATTATATCATTGAATTCAAATTTAACACTATCCATTACACATTACAGGGACCCACTTGTAACCTACTGTACATCAGAGCGACTTTTTATTATTGTTTGTGTTAAATATTTTTGCTTAGACACTGTTAATGAGACTAGACACCCTAAATTACCATTACCCTTTTTAATGCCCTTTTATAGTAAAAAAAACAGCAGACACAAGTAGGTAAAATGGTACTTTATTGACCACTAGCACTTTACTTGTTATTCTATGGATACACTCTTAACATGAATAAAAAACACTACACTCCTATTGGGATTCTTTTTGTATTATAAATTATTACCTACCTACCACGAACTTTTTTTGTTTTGAATATTATATCAAGGAGTATTTAAGGAGTGATTTTTAAACCTTAACCGGTTGTATATAGATGAAATGAGTATTTTCATAAAACATTTCAAACGAAAGCTAAAAAAAAAATTGGTAAAATGTATTTTTTATTTGATTTTGGTTTTGAGAAGGGGTGTAGCTGGGGAAATAGACCTTAATCCTAGTTAAGTTAACGTAAAAGATTAATTCATATTATAAAAACATTTTAATAGTGTAAATTTATGAATTTGATCTAGTGAATTTTTACCGGGAGGTAAAATTTCGTTAGTGAAATTTTATCTGGGTAAAATATCCCTAGCGAAACTTTTACTTGTGGTAAATATTTTTCACTATGGATATTTAACCCCGCCTTGAAAATTTACCTCCGGTAAAATTTCGCTAGTGAATATTTACCGGGGGGTAAAATTTAACTGGGTCAAAATACACGGTTCCACCGGTTCCGGTATTTACAGATAAACATAATATAATGTATATATTTGAACATATAGTTATACATATATACTATACGTCTACGCCTAAGCCACCGTTACACACCAACAAATATGAATTCGGATTAGTTTAAAAACGTTGCTTTTAAATCTTTAAGAGGTGATGTGTTTCGTTTGGTCCGCGGTAAGCACTAAGCGTCCAAGTACCACAATTTAAATGATTATTGAACGGTTCTAATGTTCTAAAATAATCTACCTGTCAAGTTTCAATAATAGTAAAAATGTTTAAATTATGATCTGAAAATCATTGCGGGGCGGACATATAATCGATGCGATATTGTTTCGATATCGATGTATCGTTTGTTGCGTCTTCGATTGTGTGCAGTTTTTATCCAGTTGCATCGAGCTACGGAGGACCGCAAAAATTAGTCCTGGATGGAAAAATAGCCCAACATGCATTCTGGCATTATCCCGCACCTACAAACAGTAGTTCCGGTCGACCAAGAATAAATTCGACTATGGACGGCCATCCCGGGACGACGTCATCTCTCCCGATATTATTGTGGGCAGTATATAGATATAGAAGATAAAAACTAAAAAGACTAAGTGATAAGATGATACTTGTCCTTATCATTTGTTTCGATTAAAATTGATTCATACTTAGGTGAAAGTTGTCCTTAATGGAGATACCTCTATTATTCTGTGAGAAATAATATTATGGCGAAGCTAGTGAAATACATTTTACGTTGTAATAATTGTGTTCGTGAATAATCGTATTGAGACCGTACATTAAGATTGTTGCTATCCAGGTACGTTAACTTTAAGCACCAGAATTATATTCGTTTTTTTCTTTTTGGTTTTTGAAATTTAGTTGAATTGAAAACAGACACATCCAAAAATACACATTATTTATTTAATCTTTGTTGATATTATTGACTCAAATACATTAGGTGCTAGATACTTATTTATACTTGTTAAGCCAATATGTAATAGAAGTTGTAAAACTAGTCATCGAAATTATTTTATATACATATAAATGTAACTTTAAAGAAATATGAGTACCCTTAACAAATCAATGAATTAAGAACTTTAATTTTTGTTTTATTTCAATATAATTTATTCATCATTTTTCTGATGGTAAATTAATGTACACACCTACTAAATAACATTTAGTATTTTAATTGTTAAATAAATATTAGTCAGTAGGTCAAATACTATTTGAATTAAAAAATAGGTACTTATGGGTTATCGCCACTACCTTGGTGTTGAACTCATGCTCAAAGCATGTCTTTATAATACATTCATAATAATTCAAAACTACCCATTATCATTATCAGCTTACAATGTATTTATTATAATATAATGGTTCATAACACAATACTAATTTATAAAAAAGTAAGAGTAATTCGTATAAAATTGGTAACTTCATGTTTTTAGTTATGACTGTAAATTTATAATACAAAATAAAAAATATGAGTAAAATTTTAAAAATAGATAACTACATTATTAATTATCATGTCAATTTAATCAGTTTTAACAGTTTAGTAATTGATTTGTGGTGGCAAATGTTATGCAATACAATGTATGGACACGTTGAACTGGTCTTCATTATAAGTATTCCTAAACATAAATTCCGCCAAGTAGGATTTTAAATGGTGTCTTGGTACACCTTTATGATGTTTGTTTCTCCATTTCACCGATCCCCAAAGAGTCTATATTTTGTGTGTGAGCATGTGTACTTGGATCTACAAAATTATAAGAATGATTCACTGTGAAATGCTGGTAGCCATTATCTTGTATTGCGTTATATGCTCACCAGCAATCAGAGTCAATTGTCAGCCCTTTCTCTATGTTTTGATGTATTTTGGGCATCAAAGTAGCAGAAGACCAATTCAGGAACTTTTACTGAAAATGTCTCCTTTGTTTCATGACATATTCCACCGGAAATCCATTGCTAAGGGAGTAACTCTTCCACAATTATTTTTTACGTTTAGTGAACATACTTTAGTCAATTTCCACTATTTGACTTGTTTCGAGCTGTTTGTGGACATTTTAAATTTTAAATTTTTTTAGTTTTTTTCTATAATTGTCTATACAATTGTATTTGTTAGGTAAAAAAGCGTCAAAATTGAATACAAGGCTCCCGATATATTGTTTCCATAGCAGTTAAAAAATATAAAAATACATTGGCACACATATTTTCAAAATATTAAAAATAAAAAAATACATTTATTACAGTCAAGTCTCGATTACTCAAATTGATTTCTTGCTCTTGAAGTGTTTTTAAGTTATGTTTGAGATATTTAACCAAAAATACATGAGACAAATTTATTTTATTTTTTTCTCGAGATTTAATTTGAAAATTATCAAGAACTGTAGTACAGTACATAATATTACCATGTACCTACATATCTTAAATATACATGTTCTGATATTTTAAGGATTTTACTTAAGACTATTTGAAAAACTGTAAATGAGGGCACAGCTGTAAATTTATTGATCAGTAAATTGTTTGCATGCCTTTATTTTTTAATTACAATGAATTTCATCTAAACCATATCTAATTCATCTCTATTATCACGTTTGAAAGGTATTTCTAAGTTGTAGTACCTATGTTATTTATTCTTTTATTGTTGTTATTTATGTAGGTAAAGTAATCTTCATATTTACTATTATGATAGTTAATAATTATTATTAGTGGGATTATTATTATAAAATCTCAAGTCTTAATATCTGACATTAAAATTGTACTCAAAAATAATTATTTTAAATATCGGAAATATTAAATCTAAAAAAGATACTTTAAAAACTCTTCTTTAATCTTTGATTATTGGGATTATTAGCTTTCAGTTTAGGAGTTTGTAATTACCGAGGAGATCAATTATAACAAATTCGGCACCGTAAAATGGGATAACTTTGATACACTTATATTTTTATTCGCCAGAGTACCATGATCGTTTAATTTTTTTTTCATAAAATGGGGTTACTTTGATATCTTATTAAGAAATATAGGTAATAGGTATCAAAGTTGCCCACTACTTTGTGTAACTTTGATAGCATATTAAAAAGATTGATATCTCAAAAGATAACATCAGAAATTTAAAAATTAAAACTTTAAAATATTGATCACAACTAACTGTAACTAATATTTAATTTTGAGAGTTTTATCGTTAATACTACAGAAGTTATCCATAAAATAAAATGGTAAGTTGTCATAAAATAGTAAAAAATTATCAAAGTTATCCCATTTTACGGCACTGATAAAGCGACTAAAATATGTCAGTTCCGAATATTATTTACTAATTATTTTAATGATAAATTATAGTCAGAGATTACGCTATAACAATGATTATATTATAATTATTATTGTTTCGTGATCGCACTTAATGTATATAATTGATCAGTTTTCCGATTATAATATTTTTTTTGTAATAATAAATAAGATAATGCAGTTGATGTATCGCTTCATAATTTATTTAAGTTTACTTTTTTGTAAGTTGGCTAAAATATAGAGGAATAAAAATGTGTCAAAATAGAAAAAACATTTACAATATATGATTTTTCTAAATCAGTTTCTCATTATTATTGCACTTATGCAGTTTTTTTGTGTTATAACTTTTTTTATTAGTTTTTATATTACTGGTAGATATTGCCTTTAGATCATTAGTATTAGTAATATTATAATATTATTATTATTTATAAGATTACCTTAATTTTTTAAAAATAGTTTGTTCTGTTCTGGGTAGTCTTCTAAAAAGTTATAAGAAAGTCCTATCATTATTACGTTATGGTAATATAAACCTCACCAACATTTAAATTGATATATTTTATTCATACCTATTTATTTATTATGTTTCTAAAATTTTACCCCCGTCCTTGTGATGAAAAAATGTTCTCCATTTGTACAGCCTTTTTTTAATTTGGGAAAATCTTTTCTTAGTGGGTCTTTACATCATAAAACAAAACTTCTAACCAAATTTCATTATCATAGCTTCGATGGTTCCGGCTAGGCGATGATGAATCAGTCCGGACAAGCCCTTTTAAATATACTATATTTGTATATATATATATACATAAATTATGTTTATCATTATTTATCATCTAATATTCATTATGATATGTAAACATATAATTTTCAATTAAGATAAATGTTAATATAACCAAAAATGTTAATTTACATGTTTTCAAAACTAACTTATTTTAAATTCTATACATCCTAGTATCCTACTGCATAAAACATTAAATCACATTAAATTGTCCTGGTCTCTTGTAAGTTTTAACCAATTTCGTCTGTACTTTTTTTTAAATGTTTGAATTTGAATTTAAATGTATCTAGTACTCGTAAATAAAACTATACTGTATTATATTCTATATTTTTTTTACATTATTAACTGTTAAATTTTAGCTCAAGTATTTGTAGTTTTAAATTTAATTTAAATTCACAGAAAACTAAAAAAATTCTTAATAATTGTGTTGCCTTATTTTGGGGCATTAAAATTTTGTGTTCAATGGCTACACAGTTTTTGTTCCAAAATAACCTACCTACATCCCTATAAATATTTAAGTATGTTAATATTTATACTTATACAATCAGCATTTATTATAACAATAAAGTAAATTAAAAGCTATAAAAAAAATAGTTTTGTTATTTAAACCAAACTTTAAAAGTAATAAATTTAAAAAGGTGGGCAAGTGGGTGTCGCTCTGCTGTACAGTAGGTTACAAGTGGGTCACTGTATAATGGATGGTGTTAAATTTGAATTCAATGATATAATATCTATACATATCTATGGTATTAAACAAAAAATTGACCTATAATAGGTACCTATAATAAATTCCAAATTAATCATATCACAATATCCATTAGATACTTATAACGCGTTATACATCAACAAAAACCGTGATACTATCATAGATATATAATAGTACACTTTAGAAGTTTTTAGTACCCACGAATAATATTATTCGATCACAACAAAATAACTAAAATAGTTATTCTAGGTTTTTTAATATGTAATTTCGTCCAAATTTGAATTTAAAATGTCTGTAAAAAATAAGTGTGTTCATATATTTTTAGATTTTTTGGTTATAGTATGAACTATTTATGAGAACCTTTGTGTTGAATTTGTAATCCTTAGCTATAAAAACTGAATATTTTATAATTTATTAATTACAATGATTGATAATTTTCGAGATTTTGATAAATTTTGTCAAAATTTGATCTTTAAATGCTTATAAAAAAAACTGTGCCAATGTATTTTTAATATTTTTCAACTGATATTGTAACAATATATCAGGAGCCTTGTATTACATTTTTACACTTTTTGGCCCAACAGATAAAACTTTATTGATATTTATAGAAAAAAAAACTAAAAAAAATTGAAAAATTGTAAATGTCCATAAACAGCTCAAAAAGATTCAAAATATTTTCAAAATTGTATGGTGTATAGAAAATGCTAATTTAAACATTCAGTGAAATTTTCATGTATCTACAGTTGTTCGTTTTTGAATTGCAACAAAATAAGGAAATCGCTACATGAGTAATCGAGTGAATATCCAATGTTGTAAAAATTTAATTTGACTCTCCGGTAGAGATTTTTTTATTGATAAAGGTAGATAATCTTATAAGGAATCTTGTGTTTCATTTTCAAATCTTAGATTTAAAAAGAAAAATTTTTACGAATTC
This sequence comes from Macrosiphum euphorbiae, assembly GCA_949089665.1. Lineage (NCBI taxonomy): Eukaryota > Metazoa > Arthropoda > Insecta > Hemiptera > Aphididae > Macrosiphum > Macrosiphum euphorbiae. The sequence continues at coordinate 99,090,413 of CARXXK010000002.1, forward strand.
TTAACTCAAAATAATTTGCTAATTTTCGTGATTTTTTCATATTTTGTCAATTTTTGAACTTTAAATGCTTATAAAAAAAAATTGTGACTAATGATTTTTAATATTTTTCATCTGCCTTTGAAACAATATATTAGGAGCCTTCTATTAAATTTTCAAGCTTTTGCAACCAACAAATAAAATTTAATTGATATTTTAAAAAAAAAAACTAAAAAAAAATGGAAAATGAAAATGTCCCTAAACAGTTCAAAATAAATCAAAATATTTTGAAAATGTTATCGTGTATAGAAAATGCAAATATAAACAACCAGTGAAAATTTCATGTATATACGTTCATTTGTTTTAGAGTTACACCAATAACCAAAATCGATTTTTTGGAAAACCAATTTTGCCTAAAAATTCCCGTTATTCCTTAATTTTTATGTTGTTTTTCCCGGCGTTTGTGAAAACTACTGTTAAATTTATACTTTTGACCCCCCAAAGTACCAACTAGATTCACTTTCCTATCAGAAAAGCTACTGATGAAGAAAATCCAAGCACTTTTACTGTCCTAAAACGTGATGACAGACACAAAAAAAAGTAAAAAAATAAAAAAATATAAAACCAATAGATTCATCGCACAGAATCTAAATTTAATGTGTCTTGTTAAATTATAAAAATAGTTTTATAAATATTTTTTTTTAATCATGCTGGTTATGTTTTTTCTAATGTTGTAATTTTTTTTAAAGCCTTATTAATTATTTTTTTGAAAACCAATTTTCTCTTCAATTGGGAAACATACAAATCTAAAACTGTATTTACTAATTATATTTTAGTGTACAATTAATAAAAGTTACTAACGAATAATAATTCCCAATTTACAACAAGAGTAAATAATATACCACCATATCATACAATTTAAAGTAAGTGTTTCCTAAACTGTTGTTTGCTGTGCTTGCACAGTATTATATTTGTGATGAAAAGTCAAAATTAATTTATGTTTAAAATTGATAGTATTATTGAATATATTAATGACATTTAAATATTATTATTTACCAGTTATTTGTATAATTTAAATTTATATACTTAAAAATAATTTATTTCATACTACTTTTAATTTCTTTTAGTTTTAATGTATGAACAATTCAATAAACATTCAGTAACATGGAAGAAAAAGATGTAACGTTCATTTTGCAACTTGGGTTGATTCGTGACTCAGTAACATTGAATTCATCTTCTTTTACTTTAAGAACTTTAAAAGAAGCAGCATGTGATTTTGTAAACATAAAAGTAAGTAGTAACAATACTTATTACATTACTTTACAATAAATTATATTAATATTTCACTGCATAAAAAAATGTGGAAGTTAGATATTCCTAATATATTCTTTAATTTTTTTTCTTCCCTCCCTCTAAATTTTTCTTTATTATTCGTTTGTTTTATTATTCTAGAATCTATTACCTAGATCTCAGATAGGTAGTATCACAAATGACTAATATAAATTTGTGTTGTTAACTTATAAATAGTTAGGTACTAAATTATGTTAATTGTTTATTTGTAATTAATAAAAATAATGTATTTGCAATGACAATTCTATTGATAATTTAGTACATACATTAATAATTAAATATGTTTGTATTAATGTAATGTAATAGATATTTTTTTTATGTTGTCTACAATTAATCCAATTAAACAAAGAGTAGGTAAAGCATATTTTTAACAAGAGATTTAATATTTAAACTTCCTAATATAAATTACAAATAACCTTCATAATTTTTATTCTTTTTCTTGATTATATGAAGTATTCAGAGGAATATAATTTAATTACTTCTATCTTTAAATGTAAAACAATAATTAAATGAATATGCATTGTAGATTCCAAGCACATGTTAGTTTTATAAATATGAAATTCTTTGATTCTAATGAAACATTGAAGCAATAAAGGAAATTAAAAACTTTTGATATTCACTTTTAGAGTTATACCAACGATTTTACTATAGATTTTAATCTAGTTTTATAGAATTTAGTAAAAATTAAAAGAAATTTAAGTAAGCACAATTTTTTACAAAATCTTGATAGTTTTGCATATTAATTTAAGAGTTCAAAATTGTTTATCAAATTCAAGGATTTATTCAACCTAGTATGACCGACCCAACTCCGTTATTTCACATTTTGTAAATTATCAAAAATTACAATTAAATTTATCTCAATAATTATTTATAGTTTATAATATAGGCAATGTTGTTATATTTAAATTTTGTGATTTTTACTTATTTGTAGTGTCCTGATCATGGCCTAACTCGATTAGCTGAGAGAATTTTACTGTTCCGTCATAATTATTCATGTGATCAAATTCTTGTACCTGTAAATAATGTTATTGACATAAGTGATGAAACTATAATAGAAATTATTCTGTCAGGTAATTATAAATTTAGTATAGTTCTATACTCTGTCTCAAAGAAATTAATCAGTTTGCCGACCGAGTTTCATCAATGCTGCTCTTCTCCCGCTAACGACACTTGGTTCTCTACGCGCCAATTACATCCATTCATGATCCGTAAAAAGTCATTGTTCTCAGTTGAGACAGAGTATATATTATATTTATATGGTCACCACCAATTTATATATTAGTGCAGTTTTGTAATTTTGCATCTGTATTAATTAATTAAAATTAAAATTATTCTTAGGTCAATCATTATCTGAAGAATATGAGAGCTCAGTTATTAAGCCACATTCTTTAGCAGTACATTCATACAAATCTCCAACATTTTGTGATTATTGTGGTCAAATGTTATTTGGGATCGTACGTCAAGGTTTAAAATGTTCAGGTATTTAATATACAGTTTCATGTATACGATCTTAACAACTCTAAAAATGTTTTGATTTATCAAGTTGCTGCATAATATTTTACACATAAAGTATCTATGTTTGTTATTTAATGTTTCTGATATTTAGAGGTTCTAACCTCTGTTGTGCATGTGTATTTTTGATAGATATCTTTAAAATAACCACCATCAAGGGATACTCGTAAACACACACACTTATAAATATTTTGATATTAATTATTATTAATGTTCATAGGTTGTAACTTAAATTACCATAAAAAATGTGTTGTCAAACTTCTCAATAATTGCGGAGGTGGAAGCAGACATAAAAATAGACATAAATCAAGTACTTCTAATTTGAGTGTTTCAAATCGTAGTCCATCAAATATTTCATTGATATCTGCAGTATCAGACGAATCTGTATGTTGAACTTTATAACTACTGTTTACATAATTTCATAATACTTATATTATATTAAAATTACCTAATTTTATACCGTTTTATTTTTTAACATTATTTTGTAATCTTATTATATACAATTACTTTTTCATTCTTAGGGAATTAGTGGAAATTTATTAAATGTACCCATGAAGAACAAAAGCCGATCACCATCACCTGTCAAAATACCACACACATTTGTTATACATTCATATACTAGACCTACAATATGTCAACATTGTAAGAAATTGCTTAAAGGAATTTATAAACAAGGAGTGCAGTGCAAAGATTGTCATTATAATGTGCATAAAAAGTGTATGGAAGATGTGCCAAAAGATTGCATTAGTGATTATCCAATAGATTTAAACGGTTAGTAGCAATCATTATTTTTAGATATATAATTTATAATCTACTTTATTAATTATGGCTGGGGTCACATACTCACACGAGTGTCATATGTCGTCTGACGTTAAATGTAACATCCTTCACAACGTGTTTCGGACATGGGTGACATCGGACGGATAGTAAATCAGACAAACGTCGAGTGTGTGACTGTTGGCTATTAGTTATGGTGAAATTGAACAATGGACGTTATGCAACATACGTTAATAAAACACTTGTGTGACCCCAGCCTATAAGTGCATACTATAAAATATTACATGCTTCGAATTTAAATTAATCGTTTATACATTTCTAAAAAATATAAGCCAAAATTCATGTTTCGATTAGTTCTAAAATAAATAATTGTAATAACTGTGTATATTAGATTTTAAGTTTAAGACAAAAAACAACCGAAAAAAAAAAAAATATACCAACGGAAATAAAAGCACACGAGAGTTCCATAAAATAAGTTGTACTTTAATATAATTTTTCATAGTTTTGTTGTGAATTATTATGCTATTGCAATTTCAAAGTGTACACTAGTGTGTACTAAGTGTACATATTTTTGATTACTGAAATACCAATTTGAATATATGTACAATAATAAGTACAATATATTATAGTTAACTGACTATTTTTTTAAATTTTGTTTCTAACATTTAATCTTTGAATTATGCAAATTCCTGTGAAATCATTAATACGGTCTTATTTATTTCTATATTTAAATTCATTATTCTTTTCAGCTTTTTAATATATAAGGCCATTCATATTTTAAATTATAAACATAGTTTAAATAACTTATTTTTATATTATTCAACAATTTTTATAATTATTATGTATTAATATTACCCAGCTAATTTTATAAATAGATTGTTTTAATGTAATAACATTTATTGTCTTAAGCAATATTGTATGATTCAATATTGTTCAAATAACTGCACAACCTATTATATTGTTTATGCAAGCAGAATTATTTTGTCAAATATAATTTTTGAATCATATTTTTTTTAAATATTATAAACATGTTTCACTTTACTTAAATTTAAATCATTAAAACAATTTTTGGTTTGAATTGGCTTGGATAATTAATTATCAATAAAAAAAAAAAAAATAAGAGATATATTTATATAAACACATACATATACACTTAAAAATAATTAAGATAGATAAAATAATCAATTAGATGAGAATATTTCTTTGTCATCTATGACTCATACTTTATTTTAAAAGATATAAAAAATATTATAGGTCACTTATCATGATATCCCTAATACCTTTTTAATTAACCTTATATATAAAACATTTTTAGCTTGTACTACTAATTTGAGTAAAACAAATTATGTTATTTGGTTTTTTACATTTAAAACCATTATTTATTTTGTTAAATTGATTGAGATTTAATAGTTTTGTCATTTATATTTTGTGATTCTTATTATTGTTATCATAGTATGTATACAATTGTGATAGAAGTATTTTAATCATCTAAATAATAATATAACATTAACTATTTAGAAAGTGGTGTGGGCAGTGAATCTGAGCATGAAGGATCTGGCAGTAAAGGTGAAGACGATAGTGATGGTGAAAATAATACACCATCACCTCCTTATGTTGTTCCACCCATGGTAACAAATTCTCAGAATGGACAAAGTTCTTGTAATCTGGTAAGAGAATAAATACATTATTTACATCGATTTTTAAAAAAATAAATTTCTATATATACATAAATATATTTATTCAGTATGAATTATTATTGTCTTAGGAGACTGTAGGAAATTGTACAGATAATATAAATCATACTCCTCAAGATGATTTAAATTATGTTGGGTAAAGTATCAGCTTTATTTTTCTTACTAGTATATAATAATAAACTACCTAATAAAATAAATATTTTTTAATAACAAACCAAATTTTTTATTATTAGTTCTACATCCAGTAATAACATTCCATTAATGCGAATTGTTCAATCTATCAAACATACTAAGAGACGATGTGGTTCAAAAGTCATCAAAGAGGGTTGGTTAGTTCATTTTACTAACAAAGACAAACAAGTATGTAGTTCCTAATTGGTGTAATTAAAAATAATATTTTCATGTTAAGTATAAATTTTTTTCCTAAAGAGAAAAAGTCATTATTGGAGATTGGATTCAAAAGCTATTACACTATTTGTTAATGACAAAACGTCAAAGTATTACAAAGAAATTCCTTTGTCTGAAATACTTTACATTGATAGTGCATTAGTTCCTCGAGCTCCTGGTAATATAACAAATTAAATTAATTATTTTAATTTATTTTTTAATGAAAATAATTATTTCAGGTCCAATTCATTGTTTTGAACTTAAGACTACTAACCTTGAATATTATGTTGGTGGTGAAGAACATAACTTATCTGTTGGGATAAATGCGGAAGATAATTGCAATAGTACTTGGACCAAGGGAGAAAAAGACTGGGAGAGTATAATTCAACAGGCATTAATGCCTGTACCATCCAATCCCACAAGTTAGTAGTCTTTTAATTATCCAGGGCTGCTCGCTAAGCTACTTGCCATATTTTTGCTCAAACACAACAATCTATTTCCCTAATTAACAATAATTCTTAGAGTTTTAAAATTAATTTAAATAATGTTTTTTACTCCTTTAATTGTACCACAAATGTGCAATGTCTTAACTTGTTTATAGTTTAGTATCTCCCTGAAAGTATCATTTGTTCATAACACTACTTAGCTTGTGTTCTCATATCATTATGTTTGTGTGTTTTGTGTTAAATGTTATAGTAATAATAAACAATAATAACATAACAAGCTGCACTTGTGTTTATTAAAACAATAAAAATAAATCAACTGTATATTGTTTAGAAACAATTTATTTACTCCAAACATGTTATATTTTAACAACACCTTTACTAAGTTTTAACACTATATTATATCACTGTTGGTATGCCACTTTATTTATACACAAACGCATGAATGTGCTTAAATGGAAATATCATAATATCAACTGTATAATGCTTACTATTTTCAAATAAAGTTTTATTTAAAACCAATAATTACCACTTGTAAATTAGAAGCCATACATATTTTATATTAATAATAGAAGGTTTTAATTATTTAATATATTTATAAATATTGTTAATTACCACATAATAATTAACAAAATATTATACTTAAGATATTAGATTTTAAAAAAAATTGTGAAGTTACAATTGAGATTATGAGATTACTAACTCTAACTTAAACTTTACTGATCAATATGATAACTGAGATTTTCTTGACAAAAAATTGGTTTTTTTGTAACTTTAATAATGAAAAGCAATTTTTATAATTATTTCTGTGTTAAAATAAATAATAACTATAGAGAATAGTCACTAAATAAATTCATGTAAATACTGTTTGCTGTCGGATGGTAGCAATGTATGTATCACCTTGAATAGAAAATTGTGTATATAACTTTATATTAGTGCCATATCCTAAAACTATTTAAGCGGGGAGGGGAGGTGTAGTATAAAATAATGTTTACCTAACTACCTATGATGCATGGGTTCTAAAACTGCATGGTGCCAGTTTTCGTGTTCAAATACCGAAACATTATTCAATAAGTATCTAAATAATAACATTAATTTAATTGGTTTTATTTCAGTGTTGATACATTTGTATTAAGGGAGGATTATAACCCTGTAACTATCCACCACTGGATACTGTACTGCCTTACACATACACTGTATTATAAAGTATTCATATTCAAAATAACTTAACTTTATTATTTAAATGTTGGAATAAAAAAACTTATAATTTTATATTGCGTTCATTTATGTTAATATTTCTACATTTGTTATCTATTTAGTACTTAATTTGTAATTAATACGTTTGTCCAATAAGCACGCTGTTTAGTCTTTATAGGTCATCTTTATAGGTCCATCATTCAGCTATTTAATATTTTTTTTTTTTTAATAAAGTTTATTAAGTTTATTGAGATAAACCCATACTTGCCTTTAATTTTCTTTTTATTAAAATATACCTAATATTTTTATAAGGGTTTACTTTTGTAAAAAAAAAAAATAGTAATAATATAATTATTTATTCATAAATTGAATTAGTTGTGTGCATACAATTATAAATTATAGATATCTGAAAATATCTTGTTTAATTAAACATAAACTAAAATGTATTATCATTTTTTTCTAGCAAAAAAAAATTATGTAGTATTTCAAATAGAACACAACATCCAAAAAATTAACTGTGCTGCTTGATGAAAATATGTTTTGGACTTGTAAGTTATATTTGTGTCTGAATAACGAAAGTATTTATTTTTATAGGTTTTCAAGTTAAATTAAAATATAACTTATTTTAATGTTGACTTAAATTAAATATTTACAATAATTATAACAAAAATATAGCACACACACAAACATAATATTAGTACATTTGCTAGTAGATAGTTATCAAATAATAAATTAAATATATTTATAATAGTTAAACTTAATTCTTAATTCTTTATTATAAATGTGTTCCAAAATTACAATCTTTAAAAGATATTTGTGGGATTAGTAATTGAAACTTTTAAATAATATGTATATATTGATATAGTGCCACGTTCAGTTAATGAGTCTAATGAGCAACAACAAAATGTCACAGATATGAGTCAATTGTATCAAATATTCCCTGATGAAGTGTTGGGTTCAGGTCAATTTGGTATTGTTTATGGAGGTATGTACTAGATACTAGAAAATGTCTAACAAAAATGTACACATCTCTTTAATTTAATTTATACATATTTTGGTGTATTTCATTGAATTATTACAGGTAAACATAGAAAATCTGGTAAAACTGTTGCTATTAAAGTAATAGATAAACTAAGATTTCCTACTAAACAGGAAGCTGCTTTAAAAAATGAAGTTGCCATTCTTGGAAAATTAGAACATCCTGGTGTGGTGAATCTTGATTGTATGTTTGAGACAAAAGAGCGTATTTTTGTAGTCATGGAAAAATTAAGAGGAGATATGTTGGAAATGATATTATCCAGTGAACGTAGACGGTTATCTGAACGTATCACTAAATTTTTGATTACCCAAGTGAGTAACATTATTATAGTAGTAATACATCTTACTATCATTTATAAATTGATTTTATATATAAAAAAGATACTTAGAAAACTTTTTTTTTTTTTGTTTTTAATTAGTTTTATTACACAATCTGTAAATATATTATTTTTACAATAAGTGTAAGTGTTGTAGATAGAAAACTAAGGCTAAAAATAATAAATCATGTAATCTACAGTTATATTTTTGTTAATGTAACAATATACAAAAAATAACAAACTTATTGATAATAAACATAAGTTAGTTTATCAAATACCTTCCAAAAATAATTTATCCGCAATAATGTTGTAAAAATAATTGGAGATTGATTCAACTTTTTCTTTTAGATATTAATAGCGCTTAAGCATTTACATAGTAAAAACATAGTTCATTGTGATCTAAAACCGGAGAATGTACTTCTTAGTTCAAATTCTGATTTTCCACAAGTAAAGTTATGTGATTTTGGTTTCGCTCGAATAATTGGTGAAAAATCGTTTCGTCGATCAGTAGTTGGAACCCCTGCTTATCTTGGTTAGTATAAATACTTTAGTATATGTATTAATGTACCTATTTGTTTTTTATGTATGAATAATATGATTACAGCACCGGAAGTTCTACGAAATAAAGGATATAACAGATCTTTAGATATGTGGAGTGTTGGAGTCATAGTTTATGTAAGCCTAAGTGGAACGTTTCCTTTTAACGAAGATGAAGATATTAATGATCAGATACAAAATGCTGCTTTTATGTATCCAAGAAATCCATGGAAAGAAATTTCACATGATGGTACTTAATAATTTATTACTTAGTAAATGTTTTATTTATATACTGATGTTAAATAATTTCTTTATGTTTTTTGATGTTTAAATATATCTAAAATCTATTTATGTTTTTCAGCTATTGATCTTATAACCAATTTGTTACAAGTAAAGCAAAGAAAACGATTTACTGTTGATAAATCATTAGTACACGTGTGGTTACAGGTAAATATTTAATAGTGTGTTATTTTTTTTTTTTTTTTTTATAATTATATGCCTTTGATATGAAAGAAAATATATGACTGTACAAAAAGTGAAATATTAATTTAAAATAAAAAATAATAATTTAAATTTAAATATTAAATATAATTTAAAATTTAAAACTTCAATAATTCAGTTAACATTTTAGATTTAGAGCTCTCGGTCTCCAATAATCATATGATTTAACAATGATGTTGTTTTTATTTTATGTGTGTGTATAGAAACATTTTATAGTAGAAAAAACTGTTGTTCTTCCAACTTTAAGGGTGGTTACTGATTAAGTTGGTATTGTTAGAATGTGAAAAGTTAATATTCTAAATAGTTTTGTTTAATAAAGAAAAACAACAAAATTAAAAAAAATACGGATATTTTTATGAAAAACCAGTTTTTGACAAAGTCGAACTGTTATTATGTCGTAATTCAAAAGCTTATAATTGTAAAACCTTACTTAACACCAAATGTTTATATTACCATTTTATTTTCATGGTATGATTTTCAAAGTATTTTAAATTATTTGCAGATATTTAAAACTTTTTTATGTAAAAATTTTAGCTCAGTCAAAAAAAAAACCATATATAATAGACTTCTGGAATAATTCCAAAAATAGTTATACTTCCATATATATATTTATGAGTTTCTGAAGTAACACAAGTTTGACAAAATTAGATTTTAAAGCATTATTTTAGTTTTCCTTGTTGTAATTCATAACATTTTAATTGTAGAAACATGAAACATTCCACCCTTACTTAAATCATCATTTTCTATATGCAATTCAACTTTCAAAATATTTAAATTAATTTTAAACTATTGTCTTTTTATACTGTAAATTACTAATTGTAAAATTAATTACTATAACAACATCAAAAATACAAAAATATAATTTGTAATATTAGTTAACTGTCTGCTTGGACTCATTTTTTGTATAAAAAAATTGATAGATCATTATTCATTTAATTCAAATTTTCAAATTTAACATATCCATTACAGTGACTTAATAGTCCATACCTATTGTAGAGCGGAACAGTACCCACCTTCTTGTTTGTTTTAGTACATATATATATATATATATATTTAATGTACAGTTTTAGCACATATTTCTGTTTTTTTTAGACTAACCTTACCTAGAAATTCCTAAGCATATATATTTCAAATTAAAATACACAATAGTCCGGAGTTAAAATGATTACATTTATTAGTTGTGTAAATGAATGAGGTACAACAACTTTAGATATATACAGTAAGTTCTCGTTACAACGAACTCCAAGGGACCACATTTTTTTTTCGTTATAACGGAAATTTCGTTGTAAGGTCATTAGAAAAGCTTAATAGCTTTTCTGTAGGGGACTTCTAGGACTTTCGTTGTATCGGTATTCATTGTAACGGGAACTTACTGTAGTTAAGTTAATTGTCATTATTAAATTATTTTGATCGCCGTATATACTCTGCAGAAAACCCAATAAACATAGCTTAGGTATTACATTTTCCACAAATAGTATAAAAGATAAGTTATAACTTATTATAACCTTATTAATAAGTCAATACATTTTTTGAAATAAATTTTCCAAATTGATATAATTCTTCTTAAGATACAGACTTTTTATTATTTATTTATTGTTTAGGATTATCAAACGTGGTGTGATTTAAGAGAACTCGAAAAATCAACAGGAAATGGTGTTCGATTTTTAACTCATGAATCTGATGATGCCCGTTGGGAATCATTTCAAAGGCATTCAAGGTTTTTATGAATATAATCAATTTAAATATAAGATGATTTAATAAAACATTCTTTCTATTTTAAATGTATCTCTTCTTTTCAATTAATTCAATTTTTCTTATTAATATTTTACTTTACAATTAAAAATGATATGTAATATATGTTTTATCTTATAAAACATATACTTCAGATCATTTAATAACTTTAAAATATTATAATATTTTGGTTAGTTGCCAAAAAATCTCTGTCATTATATTTTCCTCTTGCTGTTATTCCAATCTTAAAAATTAATCTTAGTATTATCTAATTGTTAATCTGCAGTATTGTCAAAGAATGTGATTTTTTTCTTCTAAATTTTTAGGTACAGGTTTATAATTATAAGTTATAACTAACATACCTTTTATTTTATATTTATAATAACGAGTATTGTATAAATAAAATTTTTTTATACTTTTTATTAAATTATAGTTTGTTTTAGTTAAGTATTTGTTAAACAATGTATAAAACACTTAAGTATTATTCTATTATTAATAATAATTTGCTTTAAAACCGACAGCTAATAATTTTAATAAAATGTTGGTGCTTTAACGTAATGCTAAATTTGTAATAATTAGTAATTACTAATTATCAAATTAGTATACATTTTAACTAAGACTTTGTGAAGTGCTAAACATGTCAATTTAAATCAATAAATGCTTGATTTCTACTAAATTAGTATGAAAATTATGTGTTTCATATACATGAAGTATTTCAATATGTTAAGTAACAAATATTTTAATAGTACATATTTACTTAGTTGTACGAGTATATTATTGTCTTTAATTTACCATATAAAGTATTAATGTTATGAAATTTTTATCATATTATTTTTTTTGCTTTTTAAGTAAAATTTGTATCCATTTTATGTATTTAATCTTTTCTCAAACTAAAATACGATTAATAAATCACGATGTTATAGTGAAATCAATTGAATATTGGCAAAATGGAAAAGTTTTACTAGAAGTTAGACATTTTTCAAGATATTGAAAAATATTAAATTTTGTATATTATTAAACTTCCTATATTATATAATAATTAACTAGACTTGAAACTGCACCTCCTGTATGAACAATATATTTATAATATAATTTTTTTTTATGAAATTTATTAACCAGGTCAAAAACTGCTTTAGATTGTAAAATATTTAAACTGGTTTTTACTTTTATATATTAATAGATTTCCAACTGGTAAATTGTTCATGCTTGTGTTTTGATTTTATTAAAATATTACATTTGTATTATTAAATTCAAGTATGATATAACATTATATTATTATTTTACTTATTAAAAATATGTAGCAAAAATAAATTGTAAAATTAATAAATATTAGAAAGAGCACTTAAGTACATAGTACAATACACAAATAATTTTTGAATAAAATATACTATATTACTAATATATCCTATGTTCCGATTTATAGTTATTAAATAATATCCTTCTTAAAATAAAATTAGTTTCTGTGTACGTCAAATTATGGTCAACACATTAAAGATCCCCATGTCCCCTTCACTGGTTTTGTTTCAATACATGCGATGGTTTTTGTTTCGGCAGGCGTCGTCACTTTGTGTCGAGATCTATAAAGATAGATCAGTAATTCCCAATATGGACTGTACCGCCCCTTGTGGGCTTTTAAATTTTTAGGGGTGGTTATTCTAGTCTAACTTTCATTTTTACAATTCATAACTTATTGCGATAAAATGTGACTGTGTACAATCAAAAATAATTATGTACTAAAAGTAATATACAGAGTTATGTAGGTATGCATAATATACACTACACTAGATTATCAAATCTAAGTCCATTATTAGTGCATTAATTTCAAAATTAAGTCTTTAAAGAAAGAATTTTATGTCGAGAATTAAATAATTTTTTTAATTATCAAGCTTAAAATAAATTTTAGATTCTGATTTATAATATTCAATGCTCATCTTAAATCCCTTTAAGGTAATATGATAACTATATTTCTTATTTAAAGATATCACAACTGATTATACCATAATGGGTATTAAATCCATTTTTAGCAGATATACAAAATATCCAACCATTAATTCAAGAAGAATTACTCGAGTCTCAACGTGAAATAAATACCAGAATAAAGAAGCTATAATCGATTTTAAACATAATGGATTTGAGTTATTTTGGTTCAAACAAAAAACTACATTCCCTCAACTTTAGAAAGAAGTGGAGTTATTAATTATGTCTTTTCCTTTATCAACTTCTGACAAAATCAAGAAATCGGTAAGACATATCTGTAAAGGGTAATTTAAGACTTATGTTGACATCCATTGAGCCAGATATCAATTTCTAAGAAGGAAATCATCATCCTCAAAGTTCTTGAGTAAAAAGTAACTTTTCTGTAATTATTTAGTAGCCAATTTTATAATATATTTATATAGTATGTATCTAATTGAAATTTTTAGTAGATTTAAGAATTTAGTATATAAAAATGAAACTATTAATTATATATATATATATAATTTTCTTTAATTTGTCGGGGGGGGGGGGGTATTTTAAATAACATTGGAAAATCTAAAGGTTGGGGATTCTTTTTAGATTTTTATGCCAGAACGTATTCAGAAATTTTATTTTCCCTAATAAATGTAATTTTTTCACAAAAAGAAAAATAATTTACCTACCTATAATTAAACCAATTAAGTAATGGAATCGCAATTTGCAGTACATGTATTTTTCATAGGTGTTACACTAATAAAGGGTTGTAAATTATTTTTATATTTTATTTAAATAACTTATAGGCTATAGGCTATAGCCACTAAAATTATTTAAATAACTTTAATAGCCACTAAAATAGAAATTTGAGTGATGACTATTTTTAAGATGCTATTACTTCAGACTTCTCCATGTAAAGTTCTGTCTTACACACCCTTAACATAGCTAATCTATGTACGGAGTCTTACTACAGTTTGTTTATAGCTGCTATTAGAGCAAATTTATTTATTATCGAATTTATAGAGGAGAATATGAACTGTGCTTGAGAGAACAGTTTTTCGTCCATATTTTAATTTGAAAACAACTTATTTGAATTTGAAAAAATTATATTTTTAATTATTTATAACTTATTTTAAAATAAAAATATAAAAAATACTCTTAATCGAGGAAAGTTTATATTCTCTTCGAAAAATTTCATAATGAGTAAATTCACTTTGGTATAATATTAACTATCATATTATTGATAGTACCAGTACAAATAAGAATCCGATCTGTATAAATGGTAGGTTACACAATTCAGTGGCGTCATTTGATTCGATACTAGAAATCCAAAATCCTAAATACTCACCATACACTAAACTAGAGCCTTCAGATGGCATCAATGACTTCAATGACATCAATTTCATTTTTTGCTAGGCGTTGGGCGTATGGTGAGTGCCAAGTCTCAATTTTTTTATACAAGTGCAACAGAAGAAGACCATGATTTCAGATGGTTCTCAGACATACGTCAATTAGGGAGGCAATAATAGTGTTAGTGCTAGCTAAAAGCATTAGACATCATAAATCATAATTCGTAATGACAATGTTAATTGTAATGTTCAATTATTGGTATGAGACTTTTATCTTTTATCTATGGTATAAGAACTACAATAAACAGATTAATAAAGATAATACTACAACTAACGACTATATTACATGAAGCAAGATAATATGGACTGGCGACGGTGTTAATATATGCGGTCAAGTTATTCAACGGTATTTCTGTAGTGGGAGAAAATCTTAGTTCATGCTATATTATCATCTATAATCTATATCTTGACCACGGTCTTCTAAGACCGTGATCATGACCATATTAACAGATAAGTATACCTAATCATGACCTTAGATCATTTACTATGGATATAGCCTGCGTATGATTTTGTTGCCGATATAGAGACGGCCAGACGAGTCACCGAATTAGGTGATCGATGTGCGCAAGCGCAATACAACTCTTCGCATAATTATTAATTATCCATAGGTACAATAGCCAATAGGTATCTGTGGATAAATATGCGAGAAGTCATGTTGCGCTTGTGCATTTCGACTACAATTCGGCGACTCGTCGCTGATATCGGAAACGTTTTTTTGTATTGATTTAATACGCTGTGGCTCCATCCATAGCACGGATATAGATATACTACTAGTATCTATATCCGTGATCCATAGTAATAATCTAATATTATGACTAAATAAACAGGCTACCATGCAGGCTTGAAGCTACACTATCTACAACCGTGGGCTACAGGCATGTCAGCCAGTGTTACTAGGTTAAAATAATATGTGAATGTTCGGATAATTATTACAAAATGTACGTTTTGTTCGTATTGAAGAAAATGTCTGTACCAACGTAAAAAATAAATGTTCACGGGCATCAATTATCATTTATCAAGCAATACTACAATATTACAATCTACCGAAAGCACAACCAATCACAGAAAAGAATTTTTATGCACGTACGCACGTAGTGGAAACCCGCCTTTATTTTTTAAGAAGTTCTAAACATTTTGTTTATTTTATGTTAGTACACTGATCTCAATGTTTGTACAGATTCGAACATTTTCGTAGTTTCGTACGCCTGGCAACGCGTTAAGAGAAAACTCGCGTATTTTTCTTATTAATGCTGTTTGGATATTCAAAACCACGATTAAAATTGTACAAAACTACAATAAAACTACTATGCTATAAACTACTATAGTTGTACATTTATCTACGTGTGCCACAGACTTGAAATAAACAATAATTTATATCCCAATTCCCAAAGATGGCTGGCAGTTGTCTGTAAAATGTTAAGGACACGAGAATTATTACGGACTAACATCAGCTTAGCGATTATATAATATTATCAATTATGTATGGATAGACATTATCAATAGCACACTCGGTGTATGAAATGGACGGCGGACGCAGTTGACATTCGAACAGGTTGCCGCACGTCGAAGTTTTTCCCACTTCTCATATTGCCACCGTTGGTTCTATGGGTTGGGTGGTGCTCTAGCCGATGTTCCGGGGAATGGTGATTGGGGATACAAAACGTTTTTCTTTCGGACGGCGCTCAACAATATTCCCATTCGTCTTGATAATTAACATTTATTATTTTATTACAATTTCTGGTAATTCTACCATTTTTTTTGTGTTTTTTCTGAACGAAAAAATTTTGAAAAAAAAATCACTTAATCCCGTAGTTGACGTATGAATCAGTCTGCAGTTATCAGAATCAAATTGCAATTGCAAATATGATAGTATGAAAATTGTGGAGAAGTTATTATACCGAATAAATGTTATTAACACGGTACACTAGAGTTTTGCGTTTTACAGTTTAATGACCTTATTGATATCTATTTTCAATTTGTTTTTTTTTTATGATAACTATGTACTATTATTTTTTTTTGTTTTTCTAATATTTACTGTAGTGTGAATCGAGTTTTGAGTACAGAGTAGTCATTAATTACTTATCCCCGCATTATTCTTATCGCTCAATTTATCATTTTAATAGAGGGTTTTTCTTAATTTTGTGTTTGTTACACTAACAATTAATTGTTATTTGGTGATTGGCGTGACATCGAAGAAGCATCAAACCACTAAAAACCGAAAAAAGCTGGTAAGCTACCCATATCTGTTGTCAAAATGGACATTTTTATTGACTGCATTTGTAAATTTTAACAAGATTATTCTTTGAAAATTACTAAATTATATAAATTAAAATATTCAGTCTCATTATTTTTCACTAGTAAATCATGCAATTTGATGAAATTTAACATACAATTTATCTAATATGTTCATATGCTTTGACATACTTCCATTAAAAAAGTTTTAAAATGAATAGGCAATAATAAATTATGTGTAAAGTAGGTGTGGAAATACATAAGATAAATATTTTTTTATTATTCACTTATATTTTTTCTTTTTAAGTGGAACTGAATTACACCCTAAAAATGTGTATAACTACAATTGTATAATAGGTAACTGTTGGAACTAAAGATATTAAGTACTTTTTTCATTAGTTTTTTTTATATATTACATAATCAGTAATTACAATTAAAATGTGTTTTTTACTTAAGGTATAAACATTTACAAGCAATTCATATAAGTTTTGATTAGAGTATATTTGGTTTACTTAAAAACTTTGGGAAGTTTTAATCGTTGAATTAATTATGTTTGTAATTTATATGCATTCATTTAATTAATTTAACCTATAATTATTGTATAATACACTAAATTTAAAAAATTGAATCTTAGAACTATTACATCATATCATTAATATTAATAGCTGTACTTATTATAATAAATACAGTTATTTCTTAAATGATATAATTGATAGTAAATTATAATTTTATTATTCAATCAAACATTTAAAAAACTATTTATTAACTCATGTTTTTGAAATATAGTTCAAATCATATTCCACACATATTTTATAGAAATATTTTTTTTACTATTGTGTGTTCTGTATTAATGTATTTTAATGAACATTTAACCAAAAAATGAAAGTGGAATGTATAAAATGTTTACGATGAATACGATTTTGTTGACTTAATTTTTAACTTTAAATTGAATATTCTTATGAAGATAATTTTAAAGTGAATTGTAGGTCAAGTTTTATTGTACATAATACTAGATTATCTATAGGTAGGTATTAAGCCTATTCAATCTGAACAATTAATTAATTAAAGAAATATATTTTCAATATTAAATTTTCCTTTTGGGATAACTCTTAAGAAATTATAAGTTTATTATGGCCTTGAATCTTAAATATATTAGGTATAACTAAATTATTTAAATTATACTTCAACACCTTAATAGAACATTAAAATATTTTAAACATGTTATAAGTTTCTTAACTTCAAAAAATATTAGCATAAAGAGGATGATACCCATGCATATAATGTCTCCTTCTTACACACGTACGACATAGCAAATTTTTGTTCACTAGTTTCAATAGTGTGCTGTTAGTTTTAATTTTAGAGTGAATTGACTTATTATCATACTTTTAGATAAGAACATTATCTGTGCTTAAGCATCGGGCTTTATTCAATATTTTTAATTTCAAGTGAAATATGGCGTTTTTAGTTTTTAATATTTTACATACCCGTATCTTTTTGAAAATGAAATATAAAATAATTGTAGACACTCAAGCACAGATAATGCTAGATTGAAATTAATGAACGAAAATTTGCTATGTGTACGTATGGACACAATATTTGGGTGGCTTCCTCTTAATATATTTAAGAAAAATGTATATCTTAGAAACTTACTTCAGAATACCTATATGTAGGTTATAATATTTTGTATCTAACTTATGTTTACTTAACTATATTTAGGAAAACTGTCAAATTGGTTGTATAATATAATTGGGTACATTCAATAATGTATTTGTTTTTGTTTAAAATATTTCAAAAACAATAACTTTTTAGTTTAAAATAAATTATCCTGTACAATATTAAATGATGTTCATTATATTCGGTAGAAATATTTTAGAACTCTGCAATTAAATTAATTTTATTAATAAATATGGATACTCGAAAATATTGGACACTATATTAATGGATAAAAATATATTGCTGAGGCTTAAAAAATAAATAAATTATTGAATAAGTTGCTTTAGTTAGGCTTTAAAATATAATACAAAGAACTTAAAAAATTATAAATGTTTATAATTAAATTATATTATTCTTAAAATGTAATCATTATTTTTTTGATTAAAACCTAGTTTGTACAGTTAATAAAGCCATTAATTTTATTTTATGATGTTATAATCAAAACATAAACCCATTAATTTATATAATATAAAAAGTAACTATATTAACTTAAAAATATTAAATATTGAATACATTGATCTATAATTTAGATTTAATTATAAAAATGTATTTTTATAATATTATGTAAGTAAATTAAATTGTTTTTCTATATACACACAATTTTAATTACAATAAAATAACTAATAAATGCACATATACTATTTTTATCCTACTATACAAATTTAAAATGGCACTGCCTATATAAATGCTATTAGGTATTAATTTAACAGTTTAAGTACTTTTTTTTTTTTATATAATTTTGAAATAAAACAAACCTGAGTGGCTGAGTATTGTTATAATAAGTTCATTTGAACTCAAAATAAGGCAATAAGTTTTGTAGAAATAATATTATAATTATGGTTGAAGGAAACAAAAGTTTCATAGACAAAATATAAATTCACAAATACAATTTAGTTAATTATTTGGAAAAATCTGTTTAAGTTTGCAGATATTTATCATAATATGTTTCTATAACAACAGATTTAGGGATGCTGAAGAAATTAAAAATGTTTTTATTCATTATATAAGTTGTTTTCCAAGAGGTGTTATTGGCATAACTATAGCTTATTACTGTACACATTGTCCAATATATGTGTAATTAATATAAATGGACCAATTATCATGTGGAAAACTACCATTTTTATTTTCATTTTAAGGATTGCAATAACATTAATTTAATCTCTGTTCTGTAATATTTTACCTCTGTTAAATTAATAATATTTTTACAACATAGATTAGCTGGTATTTTAGCTATTTAAGATGCTAATAGACAAAATTAATATTTTAGATGCATCAATGTAAAAATAGTTATCTACCATTGATTAGGTATATAGTGTATATTTAATCAATGTATAATGTTGACATAGCCGATAAATTAAAGTCAGTATAATAATTTGATTAGTAAAACACATTATTTGTATGGTAAATATAACTTATATATATAAGATAACAGATTTAAAGGCTTGTTGTAAAGTGAGAAGAATTGTTATGCTAACATTTATTTTTTAATGAAGTTATTCTTAAATTTTATTTTTTGTTAATACCATTAAATGTTTTATTATTAAATGGCAAATTATTTTATCAAGGATTATTAAATTTGTTAGTTAAAAAATGTTTAAATATTATTTTGTGACATAAATATTTAAGTAAATAATTGTGTATTATAGTTAATTAATTTAACTCTGAATTACTTGTAACTGAATTGAATTTTGACGTTGGAAACTGTGTTATTACTTTACATCTTACATCACACAGCTAGTAGGTATACATTGTACACATTTTGTAGGTAGATTTTCTATTTTTAGTATCCAGTAGTGGCGGACTGAACTTAAATTTAAATGATACATTTTCATTATTAAGTACTTACCACCACCACCACCACTCCCCCGTTTTTACTTATAACAAAGTTATGATGCAAATAAAATAAGGGCGAAAGAGCCAAGAGGTCGGGCTTTAGCATGTAATTCTACACCACAGCCCTGGGGTGATACCACCCCCTTTGAATAGTTGATGCAGCTGTGTCCAAATTGAGTCCTCCAGCCCGCCACTGGTACCTAGTACACTTTTTATGCTGTGATATATATATAGTTTAGTTAATATTTTATATATTAAAATAACTCAACAATACATTTGAAAATTAAATTATCTTTATTATAATTTTTAGTATACATGGTGTGCCACCCCTGTTTTCTGTATAGGCTTTATAGTAGGAATATAAGGAAAATATGAAGGATAGTTAAGTAGGATTTATTTTTTATTTTTTCAATTATATTTGACAAAAGTTATTATATTATTATTTTGTTAGTTAATAAATAAGTATAAATATTGAGGGATAACAACAGTTGTAATTTAAATACTAATCAAATACTTTTTTTAAGTACCTATTTGTACTTCACTATATGGTCATAATATGTTTTTAATAATAATAATTTTTTAGTTGCTGATCAATGT
This sequence comes from Macrosiphum euphorbiae, assembly GCA_949089665.1. NCBI lineage: Eukaryota > Metazoa > Arthropoda > Insecta > Hemiptera > Aphididae > Macrosiphum > Macrosiphum euphorbiae. The sequence continues at coordinate 99,111,607 of CARXXK010000002.1, forward strand.
GAGGGAGATATTGGGCTTAAAATAATTAAGTATCTATATAAATTTGAAATAGAACACTATTAGGGTTTTAAAGATTTTTAAAATAATTTTTTTATTTCTCTGTTATATTATAGAAACACTTAATCTCTTTTTTTGTTATCAGCATATTTTCTCATACTCGTTGTTTGATGCATTATTATTGTATATATGTATATACCTATCATTCCTTTCAAAATAATATCTCTCCAATAACCTATTTTTTTAAACCTGTATTTAATGTCAGAGGGCAGAGCAAGGTTAGAGTGTAAATTTACTCAAACATTTATTTAAAATACATTGTGCATTAAAAGAATAATGTTTAGTTATGATAACTGTTGAATAATCAATTGCATTTTCAAAATAATTGGTACCCAAATAAATAGCAAAAGAAGTAAAAATATACAACTATTTTGTCAATAATTAACAATTATAAAAATGTATATATTATTAAATGTTTTATTAGTTGATTAACAATTTATTTATGTGCATTTGATGATAACATATATATTTTAAATAATTTATAAACACAAAAAAGTATAATATTAAATAATAACAGTCACAGATATAAATACATTTAATACAATATAATATAATATATAAAACATGGGTTAACACTAATATATATGAGTTCAATACATATAAATAAATGGTTTAACACTGACTAAGAATAACTTATAAGTGTGTTAAATTTAAAAAAAATGTAGACTGATACACACACTAGACGTTAAATTATTAAAGACATCTAAATAGTGACATTACTCATTTATATTTTGGATACGCCATAAAATCCTTTAAAATTCTAAAATATTTTATATTATATTCTTCTTCTTTTATGTTATGGGTTTTTTTTTTTAGAAAATTGTAATGTTAAACTTATATTTATTTATTTCAAATCATGTCATTTGAATATTGTAAACCATTAAAGTTTAACTGACAAGATACTTCACTTTAAATATATATGATTTCAACTGTAATACAATAAAAAACTTTATTACTGAACTCAGTTGTTTAAATATTTACTATATATTTAATATATAATAACAATATAATAAACCCTTGTTTATTCTTGAATTTCTTATAATTATCTACATATTTTGTATTAACAAAAAGTTGCAATTCTAATAAAGATTTCATAAATCCGTAATAAGTTGTCTGGGGAATCAGAAATCTAGCAGTATTCATTATTAGTTTTTGTGAAGTATTTAACCTTTAGCACCCTTATCTCTTCATTATAATTTTATTCATTTATTTTAATCACACAAATCCTGTCTTTATACATATAATATAACATATTAATTCTTGAAGTTAGGTTTTTGGAAGTATTATCAGAAACCTACATTGTTGATCAAACATTTCACATTAAAATATGAGATACTCTATACATGGCAAATTTTGATCCTATGTACATTTTTATTTAGGTATTAATTTGTAATCCCTATAAGTTGAAATCTATTATTATGTTATATTATTTACTTAAAATAACTTGTTATGAGTTAATTTATTCTAAAGAATGCTTAGGTATACTTGTAGTTTCTATTAATGTATGGACCCTGACATTATTTTTCTATAAAAATAAAAATAACAATTATTGTGATTGTCTATTAAATAAAAAGCTAATGTAAATCTTAAACTTAAAAAATAAATCTGCAATCAATGGGGCTTTTATCAATTAGGGATGGAATAAATTGATAAGTTTAATAATACTAAAATTACAGAATTTTATTCATAACTAGTATTATTAAAATGTCAAAATATATAAATTAAGTATTTCCTCATATCAAGGAAAAGGGATAAGTCCAGAAGTTCCCAACATTTTTGACTCAAGATGACCTAAAGTATTTTCTGAAAATTTGGAAACACTATAATAGAACAACTTGTATTTATATTTATGTTCTATAACTATAGTTTTATCTAGCTAGGCATAACCATTGAGTATTATATATATAGTACAATGTATTATATACTCAATGGTATAACTAAACATACTATACACATACGCTACCTATATTTTTTATAAAATCATTTTTTTAAATTGTGAAAATTATGTTGGATTGCTTAATATTTGAAATAATTTCACGGCATTTTCAATTCAAGTTCAATGCATCCTGGTTGGGAACCTCTGGATTAATACCTTTTATTAACTCCTATAAATATGGCACTGGCTGTACGAGGTATTTTTATAACTTTGTTATTATACGATATGTTATGATTATTATTTATTATAATTATATTTGCTTAAGGTAATTGCACATTAACTATATATGTTTGATTGATTGCATTTTATGATATTAAATATGTATACAATATTTGAGCATTTTTAAATTGTAATATTTTACATTGTCATAACCTGGGTACCAATTGAAAAATTATAAAAAAAAAGCACCAACGTACAAACACAAATAATGTTTTATTGACTAAACCTTAAGTTTGATTATAGGTTATTCATTCATATTCTTAATTTTTCAACCTAAGATTGATTCTGCTAAAAAAAAATTTGCCAAGTAGCGTGTGGGTCAGAGAGTCTTAATAATTAAAATAGGAACACACTCGTACTGTAAAGGAAACAATTTAATTTTAAAGTGATTTATTTTAATGAAAATATTTAAGCAAATATAAATTTAATTTTTCAGGTTTCTATCATTTGTATTCCTAGGGTTATGGTAGATTAAACAATTTTGTCAGGTTGTTTTCAAACCAGACATTTTTGAAAATATCAATGCGGCCCATAACTGAGGACAATATGAACTCGTTAGCACCACAACAATATTGTTTACGGTGGAAGTATCATCACTCAAATTTACAAGCAATGTTTTCTCAACTTTTAGAACGGGAGAGTTATTGTGACGTTACATTGGCTTGTGAGGGAAAAACCCTTAGAGCCCATAAGGTATATATATATATATATATATATTCTTCATACAGTTTAGTTAAAATGTCCACATAAATTATCTAATATACAAAAATCTTGTATTTATATTTATTTTCAGGTTATGCTTTCTGCTTGTAGTACTTACTTTGATACTATACTGTCACAGCATGATGAGAATAAAGCAATAGTTATTCTCAAAGATGTTAAGTTCTCTGATATTCAAGCCTTAGTCAGTTTTATGTACAAAGGAGAAATTAATGTTGAAAATGTAAGTATTAAAGCTTAAATTGTATTATAAATATAAGTATTTCATTATATTATTTATTTGTATTTTAGACCGAGCTTTCTTCTTTGTTAAAAACTGCAGAAGAACTTAAGATTAAAGGCTTGGCTGAAGTATCATGGAGATCAGATCAAGAACAGCAAAACCAAAGTTTTAATGTAACTGCTGATGAGTCAAATATTAGCAAGAAGAGAAAATTAGATTCAACACTCGCTACTACTGCTAATATAAAAAAAGAATTTACAGATAAACCACAAGTAAATGTTATTATTTATTAGGATATGATTATTTAATATTGTTATCTAATTATAATTATAATTTTTAGGAAAATGATGATATGGATGGAGCAGATGTTGAAGACGAGTCTGAACCTGAACAGTCCATTTGGGAACCAGAAATGCAACATGTGGTTGATACTGACAATGTAGAGCTTCCTAAACCAACAGTAAGTAAATGCCCATTTAAACAGTTTTAAAATAAAATAAGTACAAAGTTGTATTTTGTGTGGATATGGATATAATAGATGTGTTTTCTATAAAATGTATAAAATGCTTATAAAATAAAATATAATACAAATATATAATATAATATAAAAAAATGTATTATAGAAACTATAAACTATATGACTTTTTTTAAGACTGGTACAGTAAATGTAACAACTTTTTCATCTGAAGAAGAAAGAGCAAGTAGTGTCACCAATGCTAGCCAAGGATTCAGTGAACAACCAGCACATGTTCCAGGTATAATTCATAATTACAAGTTTTATTACAATATTTATATTTATACTTGATTATTTCTGTTTTAATAGATCTAAGCCAATTTTCTGATGTAATGAAAATGAATGACTATCTAGAATCAGGTGGACGCCGTCCACAATTTTGGGAAGAACCTTTTACTAAAAGACTTATGGAAGCAATAAAAAATAAAGAACTAGAAATGAAAGTTGCCGCAGAGTTAATGGGAGTATCTTATGGAACCCTTTACGGTAGATATCGAGACGCTTATGGTTGCTTAAAACATCCGTACAGGTAAAGTAATATCATTTTTCTTTTATTTAAAGTCATTAAATGAAATTATATTCTACAGAGTTCGAGATTTTTGGTTGGAACAAGGTCCAGCAGATGTATTGGCTAAATTGCAAAGAAAAGAATTAACTCTATTCCGAGCAGCAGAAATACTAAATGTCACTGTAACCACATTGGCTAACTACTTGTCAACAATGAGACAAGGAGATAATTCAATTACTGTATCTACTGCTACTGTAAGTGCTACTGACAAATCAACATTTAGAGAAGATGCTATGTCTGAAAGTGATAGAGAAGAAGGTTCTGATGAAGATGATGAGGACAATGATGAAATTGAAAATATTATAACAAGTAGTACCACTCAATCTCAACAAAATAAACCAGACATCACTTTAGTTACAGCACCAGGTTCAATATCTAAAGTGAACAATCTAAACGGTAACTAGCACTATACCTAAATAAATTATTGGTTAGGAAGTAGAAATCCTTAAACTTGTTCTAAATTATAATTATAACGGCGGTTCTATTGACAACAATTATTTTTCTCTATTTTTGTTTTTGTTTTGTTTTGTTTGTTTTATTTTTTTAATTTTAATTTTATTATTTACCTATTGTTTTTATTTATAAATACTTACATACACATAGTTAGTATATTTATTTTCTTAACATTTGGACCGCCGTTAGAAAATATTTACTCTAAATTAACTGATAATAGTAGTGTTGTTACTGAAAATATGTTACAATATTACTGAAATTGGTGCTAATCTATAATGCATTCTTCCATTTAGCTCTCTAGTGTCAAACTTTTCTATTCAAATTATTATTTTTTTTTTTTTTAATTTTTATTATTTTTTTTTTTTTATGTTGTTTACCTCTAAAGATGTTTAAGTTTATGGATTTATAAATTTATAATATTTCTTATTTCCTTAAATTTCAATAGTAATCAATTATTTTCTGGTGGGTGATTTGACAATTACGATTGCTGAAAAGCACTTTAAATTCAACCCTTTCAATATTTGGACATAGTCATGAAAGATATTATAGTAAATTCATAACATATTATCGTTTGTGTAATTAAATAAAAATTTGAAATTTAAGAGTAATATTTTAAGTTTGAACAAATAGCTATTTAGATAGTAGTTATTCTAATAACTAAAATCTTTATGAATATGCAATTATAAATTTGATATTATTGATATTAATATTATTATTATTACTATATATATATATATATATATATACAACATATTGTGATTTTATTGGGTGTTTATTATAGAACTAAATTAAATGTGTTAGTTTTTTATGTATTTGTATCATTTTTGTTCTGATATAATCCAAGTATTCAATAAGAAATTACAAAATACATAGATACATCCTAGATAAAATATTTTCTAACTATATTTGTAACATTATTATTATTTTTTTTACACTACAATTAATATTGATCAACCATGGAAATACAATTTAAGATGTTTCATTAAGAAACTAGTGAACATAATGTAATGTGGGCTTTAGTGTTTATTATTGTGAAATCGATTATCTATTTAATAATTATTTTTAATTTTAATTTTAAAATCAATACTCCTAATAAAATCAGGTATGTTTAAAAATACTGAAATATATAGTATATAAAACTATAAATGTTTATTGACAAGACACATTGTTTACATTTTTGAATGGTATGAAATTCTCGGTTTTGAAGTGTAATATTATATTTTAATAATTTATATTAATTTATTAAATTTGTTTCAAAATTTACATTTAAGAAATTGTAGTGTTATTTTTTTTATACACTGCAAATTTAACACTTCTTTATTTGTTTTTTTTTTACTGCTCTATGCATGTAATATTTATTTATTGTGAAACTAAGCATTATTTAGAGCTTTTAATTTTGCAAGTATTAATGATCATACATTTACAGATTTATACATTAATATATATATATAACTATTTTAAAATAGTTAAATAGATTGTATTTATGCTGACATTGTTACATCATTTTTAATATATCACTGTTACGACCCATAAAAATGTCAGTTTGTTTTAAAAATTAGTTAAATTTTTTTATTTAATTATGATTGATAGTTAAAATCAAATATCAATGCCGAGAATTTTATACTTGTAACTTAATAGAAAAGAACATAATATGATGGACAAAAATACTATAGGAATTTTATTGTGCAATATCAATCATAGTCCTAAATAATAGTTATTAAGTCTGATCAAGAACATTATATATATATATTATATACATATTAGCTATAATATTAATATATAATTTTTATAATTATAATAATTATTATTATTACAATTATTACGGTAAATATATTATGTATGCAATTATAATTATTATCATAATATTAACAGTATCAGTGTTTATTATCGTAAAAAAATATATTTAATATTAATTAAAATATATGTAATTTAAAAAAAATATATATCTTTATTGAAGACTTGAAACCCCAAGACTAGCTGAATATGTACTATCTAGAAATCTATATTTATATACTAATTTATTTACTTATTTTATTGGTACTGTTCCATGGTACAATGGTACTACAAAATACATATTTAAGCAATTTAAATATATTGTATATATATATATTTACTTATTTATGATAGACTTTAGGTTTACCTAAACTTGTTATAAATAATCATACTACATAATTTAACAAAGCCTTTTACTTTTTGCACTTTTATTTTTTAATTAATCACAACCATATTCGCAATATACAATACATACATAAAAAGATTTTTTTATTGTTTTACGCGTTCCTAGAATTTAATTATTATTATTTTGTTAAAATAAACTTATTATGGAATAATTAACTATGTGGCTGAATATAATCTTTTGTTATTACATTTTAACACTGAATAAATTATCTATTTTCATAAAACTATACAATTTTGATCAGACTATTGCTTAATATTTATTATGTCAATAAAAAAGATTTTATTCAGCTGCATTTTTTAGTTAACTTTTTTAATGTTTATATTGTTTCAAAAATATTGTTATTTAAGGTGTGATTTTTTTTTTACTATTTATTTTTATTTTATTATTATTTATCCTTTTTTTAAACTCTTACAAGTAAACAGTAAGAAAACACTATGCCGTTTATGTTAGTGTCAGGTATGTTTTAATAATTTTTCTTTAATTTCTTTAAATTTATTTTATTTCAATAACTGGGTTATTTTATATTATGTTTTTAATTTTCAATAAATTATAATAATAATAGTAATTTTGCAGTTGAATAGTCTGAACATCTAATTTTATATGTACCTATACCACAATTGTTTATATTTTCAATGTATTCAAATATTTGTTTATATTTGTCAAATCTATAATTCACTACTTATAAAATTGATTTTTTGGTTATTTTTTTTAATTATGTTATTCCAAAGCTATACATAACGATATTCATAAATTAATTTATATGACATTATCAAATTACAATTTAGCAACAAGTAACAACTAATTCTATTGCGCACATACTCAACAGAAAAAATGGAAATTATATTAGGTATTATACAGATACATTATATATTTGAATATTGCATACTATATCTAAGTTATTATTCAATATTTGCAAATTCATTTAATGATATTGTAAAAGAAATTTTTTTTGTACCTATAAATTAAAATGTTATGTGAAACTTGTTTTCAACTGTAACTTGTATGCAAGATATTTATAATTTTATAAATCTATTGATATGTTCTTATAAAGTTAAAAAATAAATGGAATTAAAAATTTTAATGTGATAATAATTTATGCTGGTTTGTCCTCTCAGCTAACTCAAATTACTCCATAAATAGTTTATTATGTTAGTTGATCCTCAACCAGGCATGGTCGAAATCTACAAGTACCCAAATAACTATCTTGTCAAACAGGCAATCAATCTAGGCTTTCAAGTCTACTCCCAGTCATCAAGTTCTGTAAAAAATGTTTTTTATTGTTAGGTATTACTTTTTAGTTATACACAAAAAAAGGTTTTATTACAAAAATAATATTTAAATATTATTTATTCACTTTGTACACACTTTAATTAAAAATTAAAAGAAAGTGTACAAATTAATATATAATAATTGAATCAATCATAGATAACAGGTTAGGAATTAATTATTCTGAATTGTATTGATTTTTTTGCCTGAGCAATGCATTAGATAAAGTTCAATAATTTATCATTTCTACAATACAAAACTAATAGATTAAAATTTAAAAAAAAATGTACCTTAAAATAGATCTTTCCTAAACTAAAATGCAATTAACTTTTTATACTGGCTCAGCTATAAGTTATAAGAGTAAGTAACATGGGCATTTGTTGTCTCCGTCTTACAGTGCGTAGTATAGCAAATTTACCCTCAGCTGATAAAATTATATAATCAATTAATACAAAATCCTAACCTAACCTAACTGTAATAAAATCCCACGAATAAAAAACACCAAATTTTACCAGTTTTAAATTAATCTTTCTTTTTCCCAGAGGTCTAATCTACACACAAATATATTGACGAAAAATAATTATTCAAATTAACAAACAAGCAAAATTAACCAATAGCAACCAATATATAGTACACTATTATTATTTTAATCTGTAACAATAAACTTTTTTTTTTATTTCTTTCTGGACAGATGGCGCCATTGTTGTATTTTTGACATCCATATTTCCTACTTTTCTGGTGGATTTTCTTAAACAAAACCTCCAGCACTGTCAAGTATAACAGTAAATATTTTCAGCCAAATCGGTTCAGTAGTTTTCTCGGTTAGCGCAGTCGAAGAAAACCCTTACAGTTTTATATAATAGTATAGATTTCAAATAATGCATCTTAAAAAAAATCAGTCACATCCTACCATGACAATGTGTGTCCAAGACCAGATGAAAGTTGTAGACAATTGACATTATTTTATGGTTTTCTTCAGACTATAAAACATAACTACCCTTATTCACCAATAATAAATTGATATTAATTCATAATTACTACTATTTGATGATCAGACAATTAAAACACTGAGGACTTTTGGCATCATAAACTTAAATTTCTTACAGGTTCAATCTGGATCTAACAATGCTTGGATTTCAATTAAGCAAAAATTATTCTCATCAAGGATCAAGAAAAAGTATTGTCTCTCAATTTATGTCGTTCATGTCATCCATGATTGAACCATAACATTGAACGGGCTAAAATTATGGATTAGCTAATGCCAAATAAATTATTTATCCCACTCATCCATTGAATATGCCAGCATACTTATTAAAATAAACTACATATTATCACGAATAAAAAAAAAATACTTCTTTTCTTAAGAATTTTTATTTTGAATAACTAAATTTACTTTGTAAGTATTCCTTAAAACTTATAATTATAAAATAAAAATTACGTCAAATTTTATTTTTAACTTATACAATTTATTTATTTTTTTAGGTTTCAATAATAAATTTAAAACGGTTACAAGTATATACAAAGTTTAAGAATTATGAAATAAATCAGTAATTATACATATTTTTAGTTTATAGAAACCAGATATTAATATTAATATATGTTTAATAATTGCTTTCAATTTACACATACACAGATATAAATGAAAAATAATATCTGATATACAAACGCAAGAAAAAAATATTAAAGTTCTAAATTAATATATAGACAAAAAGATATTATATATTCAACGAGAAGTACTGTACATTTTCAAATAGTTATAGTAATTTACGAAACACTTCTATTTTTCGATTTAAACTTAAGCAAAAGTGTACGTCGAGCACGATCTCGCTTTGCTTCTATTTCAGCTGGTGTGCAATATCTGGTAGTAGTTGTGGTTGTAGCTTTTGCATTACCACTGCTAGTGCTGAAATATACATAAAATACACAATAATAAAGTAAAATATATTGTAGTCAAACAAACATTATGTAATTACCTAGGGTTATTTACTGTCCCAACAACACTGCTGAATTGTTTAGATTGTTGTATTGATTGTTGCTGCTTGTTAACAATCGATGATGACGAAGTAGATCTACGCCAAAGTACTGAACTAGAACTTGAACTATTGGAAGAAGCATAATTGCTTGTGGCTTTTGCATTACCACTACTAGTGCTGAAATATACATAAAATACACAATAATAATAAAAGTAAAATATATTGTAGTCAAACAAACATTATGTAATTACCTAGGGTTATTTACTGTCCCAACAACACTGCTGAATTGTTTAGGTTGTTGTATTGATTGTTGCTGCTTGTTAACAATTGATGATGACGAAGTAGATCTACGCCAAAGTACTGAACTAGAACTTGAACTATTGGAAGAAGCATAATTGCTTGTGGCTAAAAAAAAAAAAATTATATAACATTAATTAATTTATATTTAAAAAATGAACATGTAACTATCTATATTTGTTCTATATGAACTCTTAATACCATTAAATTAACACTCCAAACTTGACGTGGGCACTATTTAGCGTCCATCCTCATACTTTTTATTTTAACAACATTTTACCCTGAATCCAAGTTTTTCACCCCAGTAGCATAAGATATTGAGTGGGTCATCTGTTAATTTATATATTTACATTGTGGGTTGTCAAAGAATAAAATTACAAAAGGAATATAAACATTTTGATAAGCTGACTATTAAATTATAAAAGCATTATGTTCATAGATATTGTTAAGATGTTTATAAATTGTTTTAACTAATGAAATACACATAGATACATCACTACATAAGTACATAAGTATAAGAATTAACTTAAAAAACATTTTAAATTGTAAAAAAAACTATAGTTTACAATGTCTGTAGCTACATTAATTGTGTAATAAAATATAATAAATAATAATATATCATATTATACTGTATTATGTATACATAAAATGTTGAAATATTCCATTTCTAATTTATTTAATTTTTAACATTAATGTTAAGTTATTTAATATAGTCTCTTAAGATAATATGTTTGCTAAATAAACAAAAATAGTGGGTACAAGCGATTCTCAATATATATATATAAGGTGATTTTTATGTATTAAAATAATCAGAAAAATATTCTGTTTTTGAATTTCAAATTAAAATTACATGTTGTCATTCAAAAAAGTAAAAAACTTAAAAAATTAAAAGGATAAAAAATATTTAAAAATATAATTTTTTAATAAAAATATTGTTTTTTAACAACTTGAAACTATGTAAAAAAATATTTTCTTAAACATTAATACTTTTTGAAATAATGAGTGTTCAATGGTAAAAAAATCACCTTGTATATTGATTATTAATGAAGGCACCATAATAATATTCAACAGGGCTAAATCAGGTAAGTCCAATTGAAATTAACTAAAATTTTAACTAGTTTACAAAAATATTTCCATTCAAATTTATGAATTGATTTAAAACCTTAAGTAACCTTAAATTTGTATTATTTATATAATAAATAATAAACATATACCTGTTTTTTTTTCCAATTGTATACCGGCATTTGTATTTGGCTGTTTATAACTATTCTGAACTGCTGATACAGTAGTAGTTTCTTTAGCACCATTCAAAATTTGCTTCTCGATTTCCGCAAAATCAATACCCAAAAAAAACTCATCTTCTTTGGCTAAAGTGTCATCTAACAATGATGACGAGGAATCATCTTTCTTAGAATTAGTAACAGTAGTAATGACGGAAGATGAGGCATCATTTTCAGATTTGTTTATCATATTTGAAGTTAATGTGTGACACTGTGATTTACAATTTCTTTTCTCTTCCTCGCCAAATAGTTTGCTGTGTACTGGTTTGAACTTTTTGGCAGCGGGGTAATATACATTATTATTTGTTGCACTGTTAGTATCTTTTAATGGGCTAATACCATTAATTGACAAAGAATGTGAAACAATTAGTTTTGTAGGTTTATTCACGGTATTATTAGTATTATTATCATCTGCAGCTATTTCTTTTTCAATAGCTTGACTACACAACATCATCATTTCATCATCAGCACAGTCATTAAATGAACAACCATCATCATTATTATTTTCTGTTGAACTGTTTGCAGAAGAACTAGCTTCCATTTTAGCTTTCATTAACTGTCGATTTCTCTTTTTGGCACCTATAATACAATACAACTAAAGTTTTTAAAATATTTTGTTTACTTATTATTACTATTCAACAATGTAGTTTTAAGAATTTAAAAAAAATGTCTATTCATATTAGACAAAATGTAAAGCTTAATGAGTGAATATATTACTTACTGAGACAATTCAATATACATTCAAGATAGTTATTCAGCTCCTCCTGCATAGCAGTATTATTTACACTTGCACAACTCCTTGGAGAAGGTGATTCATTGTTTGATGAATTATAGTGGTTCGATCTAAAGAAGGATCGATGATGACGTTCAGAGAATAATCGGCTCTTTTTACTCCTTTTTGACCTCCTTTCAGTAACTAAACATCAAATAAGAATTCAAATTAAAATTGGGTATAATTCCTTTAAAATAAAAATAAAGAACAAAAATAACAACAAAGTAGTAGACGTATTTATTTAATAAAAAAAATGTTTGAAAATCTAAAATTATTATAAATTTTAATTAATGTAATAAATTCCAATTTGTACGTATATTAAAATAGGTAATAACTTAATAAAATATTATATTCTATCATTAAATTTAATTAAATTTCCAAATTGAGTACTTTCCATAGACTACCTATAACGATGTTTAAACTAGTTATTTTAAATTATATAATATAGGTATATATTATTATTCTTACCATAATCGTCATCTTGATAACACACACTGCCATATCCATCATCCCAACCAATACGCACACCTCCTAAATCATATTCATCAGGAGTTCTCCTATAAATTGGGATAAGATGTGGAAACTTAGGGCTTTCCATTTCATCCGATTCATCGTCATCACTGTCGTTGAATGTGGATCTGACAGGTGTTCTTGGACTGGGCAAAGCTAGTAGACAGACCAAAATAAGAGACGTGCTTATGTTAGATAAAAGTACAATAAATTATATTAAAAGACTAGGATACGTCTTAGTCATATGAAGTCAGCAACAAAATAGTAAAAACATAGGTATTATACTGTAGTGACCAGTAGTTGATCATAGGGGATATGAATGTAGTGTGTCATGACCTCTGGGTATTATTTATATTATTTGTTAATAATTTAATATACTAGTAGGTACCTCTTAATAGGCAGGGGACAGCATGGGAGAAAAATTAAGGCTGGGAAAATGTATTACCCAGGCCACATTTGTATGTCTACGTCATAGGCATGCACGAAGTAGTCACATTCGATCAGACATGGACGATCAGACCAAGCATAATATATAAGGTACGCAATAATAATAATGCGTTTATGCGGCCCAAAATATACCAATCTTAAATACCTAAGCAATTATAGTTATTAATAAAAATTAGTTAGTACTTAGTAGTAATAACTTATTGTATTAAGCGCGTTTGGTTAAATACATAATCACCTATTGCTCACCAGTCACCACAAAATTGTTCGACAGTACAAAACTCCAAAACAACTAGGTACCTACTATATAATATTAGGATTTTCCTCTTGTAATAGGTAAGGCTTACAATTATTAATACTAGTAAGTATATTTTTTTAGTATAAAAAAACACTAGGTAATTATTAAAAAAAAATAATGTCACGCATCCGTCAGGTGTCAGGCCAACAACAAGTTCCAATAGGTCAGGCTACCGGGAACTTCCAGGTATCCCGGTAAGCCAGGCTATCCCTGCTAATAGGTATAGAGAAAAATTCTATACTAAGGGAGTGTGACAATGGGTTTAACATTTTTAGACTTCAGGGCTCGCAAGACTGGGTGATATGAACAAAGATGACAAAAATGGGATGTTGCCTTAATCATATGCGTTCCGAACGTACCTTTTAGCGGGCTAGAAGTCGTAGCGTCGTATTTTTCGTCAACATCGCGATGTGATGGTTGCGATTTTTTCGGTGTCTCCATTCTGTACTTTTTTGTTTGGATGTGCGTTACGTCAATACCGAAAAACCACAATGAACAATTTATTACACTTTAATAATAATAAAAGCGATTGAAACTTGTTTCAATCGGTCAAGTTCAACAGAATAAACGATTGCAGTTAAAATTTATAACCATGGGGTACCGAAAAAAGCAACATGTAAACAAGAACAAAAAAAACGTGTTTGATGGATCGAACACCAAAATTTCGAAAACACGTAGCACTGCGTGAAAAAAATATGGACTCCTATTGTTTATGGTACGACCGGTCGTCCGTTACAAAACTGGGCTTAAGAAAATGTGTTTGTGTTCGCGCTCGTGTGCGTGCAGAAGTCGGGACGTTGTGCATACCGCTAACGCTTGTTCACCGATGCGGCGATACGTGACGGTCGAACACTCGAAAACGTCGAAACCTGGCCGCGGCGTACGCACTAGTGGCGCTCCAACCACTGGCGCCACTACGGCTACCTCCATGCGGGCGAAAGGTCGTTTATACCATAAGAAAATAGATATATTGTCATGGTTTATACTATCCTTTTTTACTAGCTTAGCTACCGCTGCAACCATCGTTTCAATTTAATTTTTAAACTAGAATATTCTCATTTTATTAGTGCGCTACGGGCCTAGGGCTAGCAAGGAACGTCTCCAGGGAGAGGAGGCTAGGTGCTATGGCCCCTACCGAAGTTGTATTTCTAGAAAAAACGAATATTGTTAAAAACAAACCTACAAAATAAATTTATCATAACATCTAAAGTTGTCTGATAATTATGACAGCCCCCCTCCCCTTCAACCATGTCACTGGAGCCGCCCTTGGGGCTAGCATGCCAGTGGAGTTAAGATATTTTAACTTTATTGTCTTTATTGTTCACTTTTTCATGTCACGTAGGTATTAACTACTAGGTAGTTATTCTTTTCTATGATAGTAACTAGTAGCCAGTATGTGATCCATCGCTCCACTAGGCACTAGTTCACTTCTATGTGTCATTTTTATAAATTAAATTAAATTTTAGTAGTAGCTATAATAGTGTTCTTATTTTGATGCTATAGTAAATACTAAATAACAATCGTGTACAAGTAAATCACCATGCACAGGGTCAATTAGGGGGTGATTCGGGGAGCCAAGCCTTCCTATTTTATTCTATGACCTCCTTAGTCCTTCCAGTTTTTTAATCATATTTTAGTTAAAATATTAATTATCAGGGTTTAGCTGCTGATACAATTTTAGACCCTTCCAGAAAATTGTCCCTAGTTGTGCCTATGTCAGCATCAGAGCATCTACTATTCTACAATTGTCTATAATACAGAAAGTGCAAGGGCGCAACCGCAGTGCAGACTGCAGGTGCCGTAGTGTCGAGAAACACACACACACACAGCAACCATTGTCTATTATAGGAGAGCGCAATTATTATTGTACGCTCACGCGATTATTATCGTACGCTCACGCGATTATTATTGTACGATCGTGCGATTAATAATCGTACAATCTGAGCGAAATCGCCAAGGGCACTGGATGCGGGAACGCGCGTCGTCGTCTGCGGCGGGGAGGACAACGACGTCAAGGATGGGCCAAATTGAAAAAATATCGATAATATCAGTATCGATAAAATATAAAATTTATCAATTGATATCGATATTTTCCCCAAAATATATCGATATTTTGATATATCACACATTTTGATTTTTTTTTTTTTCGCTCTTTTATAGTATAAAAAAGTATAAAACACACAGTTATAGTCTGTGAGCAGAGATTTGAAGACAGCGCATTTTGTTTACATATTATTCATCCTATTGTAAAATTGAAAATTAAAGTAATTTAATAGATTTTTTAAATGTAGGTCCTTATTTTTTAGTGTATTTATTTAAGTACAAAAAGTTACACCAAATAATAACAATTATGAAGCAAATTAAATGCAATTTACCTAAATACCTTTATATTATAAATTCATAATTAATGTATATTATCTGATACAATAAAAAACTAATATAATAAAAACATAATCTAAATTATATTAATATTTAATAACAATAAAAAAAATTAATAAATAAAATAAAAATAATCTCTTGTACATTAACCTTTCTAGTAGGACCTATTATTTACAGGTAGGATTTTAATATAATTATTAGTATTAATATCATTTTATTTATTTTATTTCAAATTAAACAACTGTCAACTAGCCGCTCATCTGGAAGTTCCCAATCCCTAGTTCCTAGAACTATTAATTATATAAATAATAATTGTTATTCTAGGAACGCCAATTAACAATGGATTATTCATTGATAAGATAGCGACGGGTATTTGTATTTGTTTGGGTATTTGTATTATAATACAATGTTGTAAAAAAAAAAATGAAAATTTCGAGTTTCGAGGTTTTTTTCCGTTGCCGACGATATTAATATTATCGGATGATATATCGATATTATCATAAATTGAAAATATCATACGATATCGATATATCGTTTCCAAATATCGATATTTTGATATTATCGATATTTTTGGCCCATCCTTAAACGACGATACCGCCGCACCGTCCCGCCATCCATATTTAATAGAGTAATTTACTCTCTACCATAATAGTATGCGCTCTACGCCTGGCGGTCGTGGGAACTGGGAATGTGGGATACTGGGATAATATTGAACGACGACGACAACGGTGGCGGCGGCGGCCGAATATTGATGCGCGTCCGCGGCGCATGGCGATAAACCACCGACGCCGTACGCCGCCGCGCCGCCGATGCCGGTTAGAGGCGGCGCACGCGCCAGACGGCCGCCCGTGATTTATGAGCTAAGCGCGGGAGGCACCAGCGACCAGCCACAATATTCAGTACGATTGGGCGACGACCGACCGAGGTGGTGTATCGTTATACCAAGACCGCGCCGAACGGGATCGTTTTACATCTCTCGCACACAAAATACGAATACTCAATCTTTTCGGCGGTCCGTATTTAGTACCTGTCGTACTCATTCGTGCAGGTTTCTCATTCTTATCGACTCAACGGCAGTGGGAGGTATCGCAGCGGATCGACAGATAACGCCGACGTCGTAGGTAACACATTTGTGCAGAAACATAATATTTTCGTAGATTTTAAATAATTGATTCGGCCGAAAATCTCGGCAATTTTCGTAGTATTATTTAATATATTGTGATACACACAATTTACATATTATTATTATTATATATTATGTAGATATAATTTGCGTTCTATATAAAGCAAACGACGTGGCCATCAGTGGCAACAGCATTTTATAAAATTGTTGAAGCCTTTAGTTACTCATCTATGTACGCCGTATGCCTGTAATTGTATAATAATAATAATATTATTGTAACATTCGAAAATCTGCCAAACAGGTTGTACAGGTGCGCCGCCGCGCATAACACAATCTGCAGTTTAATGTTGTCATAAACCATCAAAATATTGCTGCGACAATGTATCGTATCGTATATCTATATACGTGCGGGGACGAATATAAAACATAATAATAATTAGTAATTGCGATGTATTATTTTAGGCTAGGCGTTCTGCTTTTCTAGTTTGTTTTTTATACATTCTCGTGTTTCTAATTGTATTACGCAACGTGCAAGCGCCAAGCACTAATAATAATACTGTCACCTCATCGTACACACAATTTATATTATACAATTTATAGTATTACGAACATATTATACGATATACCTATACTTTTGTCATTTGCCAATTATATCCAATTGTACGGCATCGTTAATTGCCTCAAGTCTATAAAATATAATATGACAGCAATGGTTTATTTTGTGAGCTGTATACTGGGTGTATCAGTAGATACAATCATAATATGTTCTTACAATTGGTAATTGATATTAGCCATTAGGTATTAGCTATTCCAGTGGTATTATTTGTCTATAAATTGTCGAGTCTTCCAAGTACACCCTGTATACCTCACCATCGTAACCGGCAGACGATATATTATTATACTATATAATCATTGTTTTATTATTATTAATTTTATACATATGGCAAGCGTAGGCAGCGGTCCGTGGATGGAAATTTCGTATAATGTTTGTTGTTTCTTTTGTTGTTCTTCCCGTTCTGTGAAATAACTTGACGGCGGTCGGAATGTGCTACATAAGTAGACAGTAGTTACCAAACGAGCTATTCTAGCGCTACGTGCCCCCGCCTCGTTTAAAAAAAAATACCTGATACCTACTCGTTACTCAAACTGTCTATATAGGTACATTATACAGCGTAAACCAAGTGTCTTGAACCCGCCATGTCGTTATTTGAGGCACACATAAGCATATTACCATATTACCAGGGCCGGATTTAAGATTTTGTTGCCTCCCGACTTGAGTTATAATTTTTTTTTCATACTTCAGTATTTTCACAAAATATTTATTATTCACATAAAATCAAAAATATCTATCTTATTAATTATGATTAACTAAATATAATTATAAATTATGCAAACAAACTTTCATGGAAACTGAATTATTGTATCATTATATTATATTACTATATAGCTGTTAAAAATTGTGAATTATATTCTTAAAAAAATGTATTATTATGTCACATTTTCACTAAATACTAATATTATAATAGTAATATATAATGTAACCAATGGCAACCATTTAAATAAACTACCTATAACCTATTTATTTAGCTATTTTAAATGACTTACAAAAAATTAGATTCTATTTTATAATTTTAATAAATCGATGTGAGAATGCTCTTTTCAAAGTTAAATATTTACATAGGTACTTCGTACTTAGATAGATACTTACGACTTACCTATTGTATTATAAAATAATGAATAGAATATTTCTATAGCGTAGTTACTCCTAGGTGGTACAAACGGAAAGCCACAAAGTAATTATAGGGATTTGTGGTATCCAATTTAGTATAATATGTAGTACCTATTATTCAAAAAACAGATCATTTAAAAAAACAATTTCGCATTTCGCCCAAAAAATATTCCGCATTTGTTGATTAGGAATCAATATTATACAATTTCTTTATATGTTTATTATTAAATTATAATTTTCTATTGCGTATTCAAAACTATGATTTTACTTTTTTATAATCACCATAAAAATATTGTCGCCCCCTAACATAAGCCAGGGTGGGCTATTGCCCTCCCGAACTACCCCTTAAATACTGCCCTCCATATTAGCATGTATTTTTTACATTTAGTTTATATAGAACGTAATTTTTTGATTGAGAACGTGGACCGCGAGTTTAAAAAATAATAATAGAGGGCTTGTTGTCTAAAAAGGGTTGAAGACCCTGGTGTAAACTGTTGTGAATTCCTGTATGCGATGTATCATATACCTAATATAAAACAGATAACTAGCAAGTATAATGTTGATAATACATTAATACAATAATACATTATTACATTAACACTTTTTAAGCTGTAACCGTCACCCAGTGTCAAGTGTGTAAAATTGTTCATATTATAATTTATTATTAATTCATAATTCATAGTATTACGCCTATGCGTGAATCTATTGTAAAAATATCATTAGCAACAGATTATATAGTGTTAAGCACTTTCGAGACTCCGACCGAACAAATTATATTTATGTCGTATGAATACAAAACAATCTCACCAATGTTTTTACTTTTTCTTCCATTTAGGAATCTAGATTCCAGATCCTTGGCCTTTTCAGATAGGAGTCCTAAATCCTAATGATTGGCGCAATTAGGGGGGCTTAGCTTTAGCCTCCCCCTCGAATAAGATTTAGCCCCCATACAAATATCCCTTATTGCTTTAGATATAAGCCCCCTATGAGTTATTTTAAATAAATAGTTTTGTTAGGTGAACTGTAGCCCCCTAAGAATTTTAACCCTGTATAGTTGCGTCTATAGTCCTAATAATATTACGTCTTATATTATCACACTTCCACTGGTGATATATAGTATACACATTCCGATATCGCTTATTATACCTATAGTTATAAATTATAATACTCCCATTAGCCCCATTTTTTAATGGGAAATTTTTAATTAAATACATTGTACGTCGTCGGATGCACGGAGAGTGTTACATACGTTTAAAAGATCTATATTTCATTTTTTTTCTCAACTAATGCTCATAATTTATTCAGATTTATAGTCAGCATCCCCTCACAGCTGTTAATTTAAAACATTCATCCATGATTTATTGAATATGGACATTAGATTTTTAAATTATATAATAAATTATATAATACTATTTTAGCATTAAATTTCGTTTTGTTTTATTTTTCGTTCAATGAAATTCTATAAATTACGTTTAATGATATTTTATAAATTACGTTTTGCTTTATGTTTTGTTTAATGATATATAATATACTTTGTTTATCGTAATGTTTTGTTTTGCTTTAAATAATTTAATTATTTTTGATTATCGCTTTCCGTTATAATTACGTTTAAAAATTTCAATCATTTTTTTGTCAAATATACGTTATAATCATAACGTATTATTATAAGGTTTTGCAAGCCCTGGTCTATTCATAATTTTGTTCCAAGTCAAAATCGAGGTTCAAAATAACGACGACTAAAAATATCTTAGTTGTTAAATATTATTGAGTTTTTCAAGCAAAATTTTACTTTTTATCAACATTTAAATATTATTCCAACACCTAACACCTAAGTTACAAGTTACACAAATTACAATTAACCTAGTATAAAAAACATAGTAATTAGTAGGTAACATCACATTCACATATTAATAATTTATTAATTATAAATATCTGAGGAATAGACATTATGGATCAATATTTGTTGTATTTGCACCGAGGCCAATATTATCATAAACATATTATCCAAATATTTTTCTATAATTTCAGCCTATCAGTTAAGTTTATTCGTCAAACTGTATGGTTTACGTATTATTACAATACATGTATTATAACTGTATCCGTCTTCTATACTTATACGGAAATCACGGCGATAAGGCTGCAATCACATTAGCAATTATACCCATTAGTATTTAGTCATTACATTATGCAGTAGGCGTCTGTATTCATCGCGAACGTCTCTAGATTCTTTTCCGTTTACATTTTCCATTTTTGTTATTTAGACAACGTATAACGCAACAATATCGTGCAATATAGGTACTTACAAACATAGAAGGGTGCGGCGGCGGTAATGGGTCAAGGTTGCTCGACGCCCCCGCCACCACCGCCGCTTAAAGTACACCGTACACCTCGCATACGGCATACCGGCCATTTATAATGGCTGTATCAAGGGACTAAGTCACTATGGGGAGATCGGAATCGATCCAGCCAGTTATAGTGATGCGGTTTTGGTAGGGCGAGAGCTCAGATCCAGGATTTTATGTTTTTAAGTGAAACGATATTTTTCGATTTTATTTATTTCTCCTTCTCCTCCATTGAAATACGAGCTTTTCTCAGCAGTGAAATACCTACCTGAATAGAAGGTATATTATCTATCTGTACAATAATTTATTTAAAATTAAAAATAAATCAATATATATATACTTTTATCCTATAATAAGCTCAACTGCTCAAGTCATTAATCGAAGTGTTCAAATAATTATTTATAACGAAAAAATTATATAAGTATAGTAGGTACCTAATAATTTAATAATTTAAATTTTAAACATTTCAAATGCGTAACGTTTGCTTTACTTATAAGTTATAATGATAGTTTTACGTATAAACGTACCTATTATAATATATATATTATTATTTATTACGATATTCGATACAGACAAATAATAAATAAGTATGTATTATGTATTTATATGCCCATCAGGATCACGATGGTTTTAATATGGCTATCGATTAGGTAGGTATTTAAGAACAGTTAGAATTTTATTATAGTTTACTTCAAAATGAATGTTATTCATAACTAATAGAACAGAGAAATATTTGTTGGCACTAACCAGAACCGATGTATGCAGTATGCAAGTGTTAACCTTCAACCATCATATTATTATGTAGCCAGAACAAATGTAATTTTTCGGGAGGGGGAAAACAGATATAAAAATTCGGCACAGATTTTTTTACCAAATATTTATATAGTATGATTTTGCGGCTCAGCCTTCGTTCTTCGTGTGAACATGATCTATTCATATTCTTAAAACGTGAAATCATATTTTTGTTCTATTTGACTACAGATATAATTCAATTTATTTGTATTTTTAAACTTTTATTAAATTCGCTATTAGTGGATATTTATCTGTAAGCAATCGTTATAATACGTATATTTTATCTGAGAAGGATGTCTTTATTTCTCTTGGGTTTTCTTGTATGGTTTTTAAATCAATGTTATTAATTATTAAAAACGCACGTACCTAATATTTATGATTATAGGATACATGTAAATATGTAATTACCAACTTTCTATAATCCCATATAGTATTATAACTATAAATTATAAAGTATAAGCTTTTATCTTAAATCTTATAATTTATCAATTTGTATAAAATATGTAAATCTTTTTACATCCCGATCGCAACATTTAAATTTTACTACGAGTCTACGAACCATGTAAACTAGAAATAACCTTTAAAGTTTTCATTACACAAACTTACTTGATTGAAAATCATTACTATTCGTCAATGGGTTATATCGTTATCATAAAATGTCCAATATGGTATCAGCGATACTAAGATAGCAGGCATGTACTTATTCTTCTCGTTTTAAGAAAGTGGGTCCCCTCTGACTGCCGAGTGGCTGAGTCAGCTGAACTCGGAATAATGATTCTATTTATTCGATGACGTTTCCACTGTCGATGTATTAATATTAATTACTAAATTACTTCATTGTTTATTTACCAAATAATAATTTAATGACGGTAATTAAAATATTTAATTGGTGACATTTATACATTTATCAATACATTTTATTATTTAAAAAAAAATCACAAGATATTTCTATTTGAAATTACCAATTAGTAATTGAGGAAATTATTTGAATATTGAATATAATATATTCTTAATTCTTTTTATTTATGAAGAGCAGTATAAATATGTATTTAAAATTGAAATATCATAACTAAATATATTGTATTTTTATACAGCTCAAGCAAAACTAAAAAAGAACTACCTCATTCAAAATTCAACCATGCCTGCACCAACAAAATCAAACCCAGCCATGTCACCAGATGGTGGAGCACCACAGCCTGCCGTACCAAAAACTGAACTTCAAGAGCTGCAAATGAAAGCTGGAGAAGTAACAGATGAAGTGCGTTATGTTTACCTTTATTCTCAAGTCTATTATCATTAGATGTGCCTATACCTATTTAAATAAAATATTATTTTTTTGCCATTTATAACTATAGTCACTTGAAAGTACCAGAAGAATGTTGGCTCTATGTGAAGAGGTAAGATAATATTATTTAAAGACTATTTAGTATAATATATTTATTGTTTAATGAACCATTATATTAATCTACTTAACATATATATATTGTGAATTAATCATTATTTTACTCTTAATTCTTACTTGTGGTTACTTGAAAAATTCAGAAATGTAAATATTTATATTAAATTATAATGCTTAATTTACTAAGGCAACAATATTGTTACAAAAAATATTTACTATTTTTGAATTTTATAGTACTGCAATGAACTATTTTATTAATGAACACAACATGTTGAGTGTTGACTAAATTACGAGGGTAATATTACTAATATTGTTCTCGTATATTTTCTTTCATTAAATCCGATATTAACATAATCATGAATAAAATTGTGTTTATAGGTGTGAGTGTAAAATATAACATATATTATATTTTTGTAAAATAATAAAGCTACTGGTGCTGCTTACTGCTGCTGCTGCTGCATGTCGGTGTGTGTTTGTCTTGTGCATTATTTGCTTGTTACATTCTCAAATTTAAAATTGATAAGATTCGTTCTTCAATTTTCAAACACATGTGAATTATTTATTTAGAAAACAATAATATTCAGTAATATACAAGTTCACAAAATGCCAACTCATACAAATACATACTAATATAAAAAGTGTAAAATAATATTACAACAACAGTTTGTTGAAACAAAAATAATATAATATAATTCTCAACAAGTATAATACAGTTGAGTTTCAATAACTTGGAAGTCCACAAAAAAAAAAAAATTTCTCACATAATTTTGTGAAAAAATAAAAACATTTGTGTTAAACTAATTATGAATTGACCAATATAATAATTTAAATAATTTCATATTACCTTGTATGTTTATTTATTTTTTATTGTCTTTACATTGACTAATTCATTATTTTGAAAAATAATTCTTAATAAGTGTTTTGGGATTGAAATACAATATTAAAATATCATCCATGAATGATGAAACTTCTATACAACAGACATAAAAAATATTACAGAAAATAGCAGTTTTTATAAAGTGATTGCACTATTTATATAATGACAGCCGTTTCTTCATCCGTAATTGTTAATTGTATAACACTTGTCAGGAATAATAAGTGATCACTAGGCTTGTACTTTTTGTGGGCAATCTGAGTTATTGATACTTGACTGACACCTGTATATATATATATATATTATTTATAGTATAACATCATTTATGTAAATACTTTATACAGTGTCCTATAATAAACATTGTTACAAAGATAAATAAAATAATATAAAAATGTACTTACAACTTCAAAGATATGAAAAAAAATATTTTAGTCGGTATCTACTGAACTATTTTAAAATATGATATTTTTTCCTAATACAACTATACACAAAAAAAAACAATATTTGTTTAACACATATTTATCAAAGTTATAATGTTCATTATAGACTGTTCCATGTATATTTATAAGAAAAATAAGTATTAACCTACCATTTTGGCAAACTATCAATTTGCAAGTATGAATACAGATATTAATACTGTAAGAACCAATTTACACACATTATTTTACAGAAATAAACTAATAAAATCTTAATTATACACAAGCAAATAAAAAGTATATGAATATACTTTTAAAATTTCAAATATTATTAAAAATGATACACACCAGAATTGATGTATACAAAAATGAATAGGTTACACTATCTCTCATATAATGTTATTATTATTGGTTTTTTTTCTGTCACACGCACACCACACGATCACCACCACCTACCACCACCATCACTACTACCACTCTTCTACTTTCAAATACTACAATCATAGAGCAAGGAGGCTGGAATAAGGACATTAGTTGCACTCGATGACCAGGGAGGTGAGTTGATGTTCTTGTTGCTGCTGCCGTTGCTGTTGCTACGGGATCTTGTCTACTTTTAAAGGACACAATCTCATATACACACATACATATATACATATAAACACCCATACACCCAAATATACAGTGTACACATACATATTATATCATAATGGTTCACTCCAAAGTGCACGCGCGCTACTCACATTGTGTGTCAACTTGTTTTTATTTTTAAGTTATTGAAAATAAACTTAATGATGATAAATAATTATGAGCATTACCGGCGGTGGTAAGTTTTATCTATCCACCGACCGTGTTTCACCAAGCACTAAAATCACAAATTCACAGATATTAATAAAATTACATAACCAATATTTTTATAACTTTTAATATATTTATATATATATATATCTCATCGATCACAACATCATTACACAAACACTAATAAAGTAATAACACTAATATATGAAAAGAAGGAAGGAAAAATGTTGCATTCGTGGGCTTTTTTTTACTCTGTTATAAAAGCAAGGGCGCTGATCAGTGATTTGTATAGTTCAATACAATGTGTATTTGCTTAATTAAAGATACCTTTTATAACTATGTCTTTCAAGCTTGATTTTAATTATATACATAATAATTTATTTATTTTAATAATTACTACAGTAATATTTAAATTGTTTGATGATTAATGATTATAGATGGTAATAGACAATAGTAGTTTAAAAATTGTCATTTATTTGTTGCTACAATAACATTTTTCATATTATTTAATTATTTTGCTTTTATTCACTATTATTAATTTTGTCTATTTTATTCCACAATATGTACTTAGCATTGATGTTTATTATTTTAATTTTTATATTTTATTTGTAGAGTGTAGATGTTGGCACAAAAACCGTAGAAAATTTGCACATACAAGGCGGTAAGACTTATATTGCCTAAGGATATTTTAAAAAATTGCTTTTTATTTGATTCTGCATAAACTGCTATAATTGTGATGTTATAGTTTATAGAATATATCTTAGAGGCAAATAATATTATGATAGTATAGGTATTTAACTTAAAAAATAAAAATATTATTTGGGGATGTATAATTAATAGAATAAATCTAAAATATGAATGTAACTATGTAGAAATATGAACTACAAACAATTATTTTCATTATTTTACCTCTGTATATTTCTTTCCTTAAGATTTAAATTTTACCTAAATACTTAACGTTTTTCCTCGTTTTGCATAGCATATTATTATAGTAGTAATTAAGTTGTTGTGTTGTTGTTATTGTTGACTTGTTGTTGTATGAATTCGGCATAATTATTTTTGTTTATTTATAAAACCTTAACTGTTGAATGTTGATTATTATTTGTCCTGTTATATTTAAATTACCTAATCCATATTGTATATCATTTTAATTCAATCGTCTTAGACATAATATTATAAAAATAATAGATAGATAAAAATCCCTGTAGAAGTTAAAAATACATTTAATATTTATACATATTTTATATATATACATATATATATATATATATAGATAGAAGACAATAAATATAAAATATACATCGACACACTATCTTGATCATTACGACAAAGGCTTTGTTGTCGGTGATTATTGTTGTTGTTGTTTTTTTTTTTTTTGTGTAGAGCCATGAAGTCGGGATGAAATCTCTAGTGATGTTGGATGAACAAGGGGGTAAGAGCTATGAAATAAAAAAAAAAAACGAGTTAACAAACAAAGTATAAAAACAATAATATTAATGCTAAAATCTGAGACGCGATAAATGGTATCGAGTTGGATTTTATTATTCTAAAAATGTTCATAATTTAAATATTATCCATATTTATAACTCTATTAATAATTAAATATAGTCGATGGAATATAAATAATAAACAATTTTAATAAATATAGTCAATTTTAATGCCTAATAGAACATTTAAAGCAATTTAAATTTAATAATTTATTGAGAATTAAATGTATAATAAACTTAATTTAATCTTTTCAGTGGCGTATTGGGACCTATCACAAGAGCATATTTTGAAAGTTGTTAAAAATAATTTAGTATTAATATATCTATAATATGATTTGCAAATTAAATCATAACTGAAAAACAGCTATTTAAATATGTTTGTGTTAGAAAAAAAAAAAATTTAACAAAAACAGTTTGAAGGTAATTAATTAACAAATTAATTCAGTAACTTTTATTAAATTAAACATCTGTATACGCCACTGAGCTATAATTATAATCTATTGATGTCAAAAATTAACGAAACAACAACATAATTTGTACAAAACAAAAAAAATTATTTACTAAATACAAATGCGAATCTGAGGAAACGTTTTTAATGCAAAATTAAAACAATATAATAATTATCAAATAATATGATACTGCCGGTAATGTTCTTTGATATGAACATTCAATTTTTATTAACCGATTATTATTTATTCATAAATTATAATAACAATTTAAACTTATGATATACTTTTAATATTTTATTTCTGTAAGCATTGCGCGTTTAGTTCAGAATTTAATTATCACATTTTTAGGAAAAATCACTACACACAAAAACAATAATATATACACTTTTGTACAACTCTATTATTCAAATTAAATATTATTATTATTAATTGTCTAATATATTTTTTTTATTTGTGTGTGTGTTATGCGTGTGTGTATGTGTGTGTGAATATTTCAAAAATCATAGAACAATTGGACAGGATTGAAGAAGGCATGGATCAGATTAATGCTGACATGAAAGAGGCAGAAAAGAACCTTACTGGCATGGAAAAATGTTGTGGAATTTGTGTGCTGCCTTGTAACAAGTATGTTAAAAATTAAATTTTATATTTTTTTGTATAATATTGACTTTCATTTGTTTAATACCAATGTGTACTTAAAAGGTCAGCTTCATTTAAAGAAGATGAAGGTACGTGGCGAGGCAATGATGATGGAAAAGTGGTTAACAACCAACCACAGCGTGTGATGGATGAACGTAATGGAATGGGTGCCCAAGGAGGTTATATAGCAAAGTAGGTACTTTTATAATAATAGTTAAAATTATTGAAACGGTTTAAAATTATAAACTGCCTACTAGCACAATTACTCTGATTAAGCTATACTGGTCATACAATATTCCTTGGAGATTTTCATTCTATATATATATATATATATACATAATATATACATATATACATGTATAAGTTTTTTGTTTAAAATTTAAAAAAATGTACATTACATTTCTTTATTAGTTGTAAGTTGTTGCTTTTTTTTATAAATACCATTTATTCTGATATTATTTATTTTGTAAGGTCAATGGTTGTAGATTTACTAAGATGTATTTTCTATTTTTATGTTACTATGATCAATAGAATAACAAATGACGCTCGAGAAAATGAAATGGAAGAAAATATGGGTCAAGTTAATACTATGATTGGAAATCTTCGTAACATGGCACTGGATATGGGAAGTGAATTGGAGAATCAGAATAGACAAGTTTCACGAATAAACATGAAGGTACTTTTTGGTTTTTATTGTTTGGAGTTTACATTTAATATATTTGAATATTTGTATATGTCCATTGTTCATGATTAAAATAAAATCAAATAAATTTAAAATCAACATTTCTATTGTTCAATAAGATTGAGTAATATTAAATTTTCAATACGTTAGAAGAATTATTTTTTATAGTACATTTTACTATTGATATACAGGTATCATAACTGTGTGATATAATTTTTAAATCTCTTTCTTCAAACTTTTCAAACAAATAAAATATGTATATCTATATTTTATTTATTTATTTAAGGCCAAACGGCAATTTATGGATACATTGTAATAGTTAGTAGATTAACAAGAAATGATAGTAATGAAATAATATACATGGAAAACAGTAGTTATAATTATAGACTTAAGTTTAAACTTATACTAAACAGTGTTCAGTTATAAAGAGTACATAAATAAAACTAAAGACGAAAACATTCAGTAGAGATAAATAACAACATAGTCAGCTACAGATCAGGCGCTATTAAGTAGGCGGAGCATTCTATCTAATAGATTATTATGGGAGTAATTAGTACGGTGAGAGGAGACAAGGTATAGAGAGTGATTTCTAGTGAAATGCACAGGAACGCGGAAAGAGATAGCAGACAGAAGGTCCTATATATCATTATATATCATGTTTAAATTAATATCACATAATTGTTAATATTTTATTATACTTTTGCAATTATTTTTTGTTTAGGCTGGATCTAATGAAACAAGAATTTCAGTGGCGAACCAACGAGCACATGAACTGCTCAAGTAATTCGATATGCAAAATATGGCTAGGACAACAGCTATTATACTACTACGGCTATTTGTTTTGATTTATTGCTACAGCTATCAGAAATATAACTTTTTTTTTAATTTGATAATTCTTTAAATTGTATTTATAAAAAAAAATATAATTTATTTATCGTGAATTATTGTTATGTATTATTATAGTTATAAATATTTTACATACATTTTTATGTCTTATTGATTAATATAAAATTAGATAGTTTAATAATTTTTAGCTTTTTTTTACTATTGTTAATATTGTTTAAGAATAAAAGGCTGGCAGCAAATTTGGTTACAGAGATAAATAGCTGTGTTATGTGGTCCAACAATTAAATTTTCATTTACTGTTAAAATTTTTTAGTTTTATCATCATTAATATTAATACTATTACTAGGATTAAATACAGCAATAATATTTATTATTTAGAAAGATCCAAAATAACTTGGTAATTCTCATTAAACTTATCAAGATTTATGTAAACATATAAGTTTTGAAGATATTAAAACATTTAACCAAATCATAATTATTATTTTTATTAATGATATTTATAAATTTAATATTTATTATTGTTGATTCTTGAAGCAAATATCAAACCATTATTTCATAGCGTGATATAAAATTAATTATAATTTATGGGAAAAAAAAAGTAATATTTGTTGCCTATTCTCTACATAATATTATAATACATAATTATACACCAAATTATTAATAATATATTATTAAAAACAATTGAAATATTTTTTTTTTCGCATGTTTATATTATATAACATTTTTATGTATTTTATTACTAAAATAATACATCTAGTATAATATTTATTATTTACATTAGACTGCATAATGAAAGTGCACTTGCGTATTATCATTATAACTATTACCTTAGAAAAGTGCAATACTTATTTTATACTTTTGTCATAGCTCAAAATATTACCACATTGTGCTTAATGCGCATTGTTATTAAAATTAATTCTTAGATCATTAATTATTGATTTTTGGGTTATTGGTTTGCGCGATTGTTATAACACAGTTATGATATGGTTAAAAACGTTGTTATTTTGTATAAATAATATTTAATTAGATTTAAAGTTGTTAGTGTAATTTTTCTTTATAATAAAAGTGATAATAAACTAGAATAAATTTATTTATTTATTTTTTTTTTTGGTTTGTTGTACCTATTAACTAAATTCCATTAAGTTTAATTATTTATTTATACGTCTTTTTCTCTTGAGCTATTTCATCTAGATTTTTGTTATATTTGATGAAAACTGATCATTATAACTTTTAAGGATATATAAGTATTGAATATAACTACAATCTCTTAAAAAATATATTCATAAACATATCTTTATTCATATGATTTCAATATCTATTAATTTAAATAGACAATAGGTTACACATATTTCAATAATATGTACTATATCTTCAATTATTTTATTTAGTTTTAATACTAGTATGATATTTAAAGAGCTGTGTGGTTTTTTACCCTCTAATTTCAAAATTTAGTGTAAGAATAAAATTAAATATGATTAAAATATTTTTTCCCTTGTATTATTTATATTAATTACTACTAATAGTTGTCCCCTGCACCCAAGTTGCTTTGTTACACTGTTATACGTTAAAAACTTTATTAAAATCATTTATATTTGTTAGCATATATTTTTTAATTCTTTTCTATATTTTAATCATTAATAAAAACTTAAATTAGTAATATATTTAAAAATATTTATTCACATCTTAAGCGATAGTCAAGTTACAAAAAAAACCTAAATATACCTACTTATACATATGTCAATTAAATTTTACAAAAAAAAAGTATAAAGTTACAAATGAAGGAATTTTGATATATTTGTTTATTAGTTCTGTTAGGAAAATTAAGTTGTTGATACATGTGGTTGATCCTATTGACGTATTTTAAAGTAACTTTATTTAGACTAAAACCTGTTATAATAACATCACAGTATAAGACCTGAATATGTAACCATCAAATACACAATTTTCTTTCTATTGATGATTGGACAATGGTATTAATAAATTGTAATTTCAAAAATGATTTTAATAATAAGATCATTGATTAAAATTTAAATACATAGTATTTAGTAGGTAATATTTAGTATTTACATTGTTGTATTCAACTGATTAAACAAATGTAATTTAATATCATTTAAAATATATTACTTACTTTTATAAAAAGTAAATTTTGTTTCAAGCATTATTTTATTATTTTCATCATCGATGTTAGGGCACTGATATTTTTGATTGTATTATTGAATAAGTATATATTATAATAATCTTTTTATCTAAATACACCTGTAAAATATTATTTAAAACAATTATTATTAGATATGTAATAATATATAATTATACTATTATGAAACTTTTATTTGTAAACTATATACTTATATCTATTATCTACCTATCTTTGAGTGTAATAACTTCTATATCTTATATTCATTATCTATCTATACTGTGCAATGTGCATGTAATCTTAAATTTATTACATTATTTTATTGTGTTGTAAAATTGCATTTATTGGTTTTTTTATCAAAAAAAAAAAAAAAAACCATTGACATAATTTTGTGGACCGATATAGTATGCATGTTAAAAATATAAGTAATATTTCATTATCGTCATAATTATAATGCAACCTACCTATTTAGAATTTACCTATTTTTTCTTTAGCTTATGCTGTTGCTTAGAAGTTGGAGTAAAGGTGTAGGTAATATATTTTTGAAGTGGAACTACAGTGGGCTGAGGTGGCTAACATAAAAAAGTTATCCATTTTTAATCTATAGCTACTAATAAATATTCATCTAGAGCAGTGGTTCTCAACCTTTTTTGTTTCAAGTCACCCTTAGCTACTAGAATCCAACATTGTTTCACCCTAACATTAATATATAAAACATTTTAAACTGTGTATGTTTGAAGAAAAATATGAGTGCCTTCTATTTCATTAAAAAAAAAAATGTATGCAGAAAAATAATAATTATACACTTTATTTGAGTTGCAGGATTCAATTATTCAATAAACGTTTATACTTTAAATAAATAAAAAAATATATATATTATTATGACTTTTATTGAATGTACCTAATACAATCTTATTACAATATATTATTAATAGTTAACAGGGTACTTAGAATACAAATATTAAAATAACAAATATAAAATATATAATATAATATAATAAATAAATAGAGAAAGAAATACTATAGGATAGCAGGTAAATTACATTTTGTCTTTGGTACTGGATGGCGTTAGCTGATGTCGACGTCTAATGAGTCCGGCCATTTAATTGCCTTCTCCGTTGCTGCGTTTTTATCAGTCAATGTTCCACGGAATTTCCTATTTTCGCAATAGTTTATTATGTGTTCCATAGTTTGCTCGTCTTCACGACAGTTGCAATTAGGATCTGCCTTGATTCACCATATGTATACAATAAATAGGTACACCTTACCTTGGCCGGTGCGTATGAGGTCCAGCCTGGTCACCAGTCTTCGGCCAAAATCCTGAAACTGGTAGCAACTGTAATTTTGTAAACTTGACTGTAGTACTGTACCATAGTAATTATGCGAATAATTTTTACAGTTCCGTATTTACTAGTCTACAGTGGGTATTTTATTTCCAAACCGAAGAGCAGTACTCAGCTAGGTACTGAGAAGAGCAAGGCCATGGATGATTTACAAAGGACCTGAGTATTGTCACCCCAAGTTGTCTCGGCTAGTCTTGAAATTAATGCAGTTTTAGTTTTCAATTTAGATATTGTTTTCTCCAAGTGGTGTTTGTATGTTAAAGTCCTGTCTGATGTACAACTGCCTAAATAGACTGATTGTTACGAAAGCTGAATGTAAGCTCTTGATTTGCTGCTCTGTTGTTAAGGTAATATGGTGATACAATGATACTGCAGTTTTCGATGGATTTTTATTTAACCTCGACAATTTTAAGTTGTTTTCAAGTAGGTACATTGATCCTCTTCTAGGGTTTGTTCTACTGTCGCAATGTTTTTGCATTGCGTTGCTATGCATATATATGTATCATAGACGTGAGCACGGGGGCAGCAGAGGCAGCATATGCTGCCCCTGGACTTTCTTTGGGGCCACCGGGGCCGGCAAATATTAAATAATGGGCCTCGGTAAAATTATATTTCCACAAAATTTTTTTTTTTGTTTTGATAAACTATAGATAAATATTTTATATAGGCTTGTAGAAAAGTACACCTTTAGTGGCTTAGTACCTTACTGTACAACCTTTTATCCAAAAAAACAAATAACCAATACAATTTTAATTTTGATATTCAATTGTAAAAAGGTGGGTAAGTGGATGTCGCTCTGCTGTACTGTACGTTACAAGTGGGTCACTGTATAATGGATGGTATTAAATTTGAATGCAATGATATAATATCATTGTATAAGAAAAACGATTCTGAGCGGAGACGGTATGTCAGTCTAGGTATAAGACATATTG
Source organism: Macrosiphum euphorbiae (assembly GCA_949089665.1). NCBI lineage: Eukaryota > Metazoa > Arthropoda > Insecta > Hemiptera > Aphididae > Macrosiphum > Macrosiphum euphorbiae. The sequence continues at coordinate 99,145,677 of CARXXK010000002.1, forward strand.
TATACTTTTCTATGGTATTAAATTATATGGAATTTATGAATAAATTCCTTAAAATACGCACAGTCTTATCATGAGCATACTTCTTATTCCTTATACTATGGTAGATTGTATTCATAGGCCATAATATTTTGATTTTTCAGTTTCATATTATATCCCCGATTAATATTTTTAAATTACAACAAAAAACCAAGATCGTTAATATTGATTTTAATATGTAATTTCGTCCAAATTTGAATTTTAAATGTCTGTAAAAAATAACTGTGTTCATATATTTTTTACATTTTTTGGTTACAGTATGAACTATTTATGAAAACCTTTGTTTTAAATTTGCAATCTTTAGCTATAAAAACTGAACATTTTATAATTTATTATTCATAAATTACAATGATTGATAATTTTCGAGATTTTGATAAATTTTGTCAAAGTTCGATGTTTAAATGATTATAAAAAAAAATTGTGCCTATGTATTTTTAATATTTTTCAATTGCTACTGTAACAATATATCAGGAACATTGTATTAAATTTTTACACTTTTTGGCCCAACAGATAAAACTTTATTGATATTTATAGAAAAAAAAACTAAAAAAATTGAAAACTGAAAATGTCCGTAAACAGCTCAAAAAGAGTCGAAATATTTTCAAAATTGTACAGTGTATAGGAAATGCTAATCTGAACATTCAGTGAAATTTTAATGTATCTATAGTTATTTGTTTTTGAATTACAACAAAATAAGAAAATCGCTACATGAGAAATCAAGTGAATATCCAATGTTGTAAAAATTTGAATTTCAAACGCACATAAAAATTTAATTTGACTTTCCGGTAGAGATTTTTTTATTGATAAAGGTAGACAATCTTTTGAGTAATATTGTATTAGATTTTCAAATTTTAGAATTAAAAAGAAAAATTTTTACGAATTCTTAACTCAAAATAATTTGCTAATTTTCGTGATTTTTCCATATTTTGTCAATTTTTGAACTTTAAATGCTTATAAAAAAAAACTGTGACTAACGATTTTTAATATTTTTCATCTGTCTTTGAAAAAATATACTAGGAGCCTTCTATTAAATTTTCAAGTTTTTTTAACCAACAAATAAAATTTTATTGATATTACTAGAAAAAAAAACTAAAAGAAAATGAAAAATGAAAATGTCCCTAAACAGTTCAAAATAAATCAAAATATTTTGAAAATGTTATCGTGTATAGAAAATGCAAATATAAACAACCAGTGAAAATTGCATGTATCTACGGTCATTTGTTTTAAAGTTACACCAAAAACTAAATTCAATTTTCTGAAAAATCGATTTTGCGTAAAAATTCCCGTTTTTCCTTAATTTTTCTTTTGTTTTTCTTGGCGCTTTTGAAAAGTACTGGGAATTTTAAAATTTGACCTCCTCAATGCACCAACGATATTCACTTTCCAATCGAACAAGATACTGAAGTCGAAAATCGAAGCATTATTTCGACTACTTATCGTTCACAGACACAAAAAAAAAATTTAAAAAAAAATATAAAAACACACATCGTTGTAAAATCAATACATTCATCGTTCCACTCAGAATCTAAAAAATTAAAACTATGAGCTGGTTTTAATGGTGAATTTGAAAAATGGGCCGAATTAATCTCTTGCTGCCCCCTCATCAGCGTATACAATTTTCTTAGATATTGTACTTGGGAAATCGCTGGTATCAATATTAAAAACGTATTGGAGCCAGAACTTACCCCTGGGCAGCCCGTTGTTGAGTATGCGGGATTGACTGACCCTATAATATCACCATTCACCAAATTTTACTTTAAAGTTTCCGTTGCCCGGTCTATTTCCTAAGAATGTTAGCAACTGAGATATGAATATTGCACTTAGGACCTAAGTCTTAGGTAGCTGGTATACCTTTGTATTTTTATTTAGTTATAGATCTACTAGGTATATTGTAATTTATAAAAACATTTTTATGATATTTTTAAGGTAATTAAATATAATAATATACCTAATATAATTACCTGAATCGCAGTGGCGCCGAATCTTTCTTAAGTCACACTGGAGTAAAACTATTTGTTTGGTACCTTCCCATAATCAACTATAACCCCATGACATTTTTGTCATAGTTATAAAATGAAATACAAGGGGCGACCCTAAAAAGACTTTTAATTAGGTACTTAAAATTTTTTAGGTATATAGGTTTATTATATTTTATATATACACAATGTCATTTTTAAATGCAATTTTTCGACAAAAATTAATTTACCCTACGGTAGCCTAGTACCTACTCATGCTTAATAGTAAAATAAATTACAATTCACATAATATCGATAAAATATACTTAGTAAAATTATAGGCTGACAGACTGTTTTCGCTCATAATCGTTTTCATATACAATGTATTTATATCATAGATTTTGAATTTACCACATCCATCACAGTGACTCTCTAGCACTTAAGAGGACGCTACACCAGCCATAATTTAAGCGTAAAAATGGTTTTGCGGGGGACAACTCTACAAGGCCAATATTCATTGTAGATTCACCAAATTTTCAGAATAAACAAAATAGAACTTTATCTATGTCGTAGCGTTTTTACTTTTTTGATAACTTAAACACAATCCAAGTTATTTAATCGGAAAGATTCATTAATTTTTGTTTTTTTCATTTGCTTATAAATAATTAACGAGTATTGATATCAAAAAAAGATAAACGCTACGACACAGATACAATTCTCTTTTATTTATTAAAAAAATTTGGTGAATCTACTATGAATATTAGCTTCGTAGAGTTGTCCCGCGCAAAGCAGTTTTTATTGTATCAAAATGCTGAAAATAAATTTTTATAATTATTATTATTCTCTGGACTCTGGTGGCGAACGGTTTAATTATTGTCGACCACTCCCCACTCCCTAGTCCCAATCCTATATGCTATTTTTATAGACGTTGACAATTCCGGCGATACTAGGAAAGTATAATGGGCTTATGGCTGTTTCCGTCACCGCGTTAAACGAGTTTTGAGTCTCATGATGTTGTTGTAATAATTATAACAATTATTGTACTATTATCGAATAGTAACGGCACTAATAATTCAGTGTTAGATAGTATAGACGGTATACGAGCGTCCTATACTCCTATGTTCTTTTATTATTATACGAAATATACGCATATTTTGTAGTTTTGTCACCAATTTTTATTTAACTGGGTTGTGTTCAGAGCCGGACTGGGCAGGCGGGATACCGGGAGTTTCCCGGTGGGCCGCTCGTTTAATTTGGGCCACTTGTGCTTGTAGGTGCGTATTTTTTTAAAGTTTATTGGTTGAGACATTCTGTCAATAGACATAGACACATTTTCTAATGCGATTGAATTGAATATAATCTAACCTTGAACATGGGTGTGCGATAAAATATTAAGGAAATTCCTCAAAATAGATATGAACAAATGTATAAATTGCCAAAAACCGATCGTTAATCGGTTATCACTTTCTTATCGTAACGCACGTTTGCGCCTAATTTACAAAATTAGTTGAGCATTTAGTAAATCGCGACGAGAGTATAACAAAAGCTAACTTGTTATATGAACTACAAGACATTTCTTCAAAATGGGACCGCTTAAAATTAAAACTTGATGAAGAGTACGAATTTGATAATTTTATTGACGAGGAACAGCAATTAGAACTAAAAGAAAGCACTAACAATTCTAATTTAGAAATTGAAAAAAAATCGTCAATATTATGTAATAAAATTAAAGCGTGTCGAAATTGTATTTTGTGTTGCTATATAGTACTACTGAAATATAATCTGTACAGCGAAGCTTACAAGACACTATTTTTTGCATACAAATTCATTCTATCACTGTCGTCAACACAAGTAGCTTGTGAAAGAATGTTTTCAAAATTGAAATATATTCTCAATAGAATAAGAAATTCATTGAGTCATGATCATTTAGAATCATTTATGCTCGGAAAAATATGTTTTTAAGGTTGTTTTTATAGGTATACCTAAGTGGGCCGATTATTTTTTTTCCCGGTAGAAATTGTTGACCCAGTCCGGCCTTGGTTGTGTTAATTTTAATAAAATGTCACCGAAAAATACAAGATCGCTCTCTAATAAACGAGCTCGAATAGGTAAAAAAGGTAACCATAAAAAAATGAAGAATGTTCAGAAAGGTATTAGTATAAGTATACGGTAAGTACCTGCTAGTTGCTACTAATAAATAGTTTTAAATTTTAATATTATGTATATAGTTCAAATATTAATTTTTATATAATTTTGTAAATTTATCAAAAAGAAAGTCGACCTCTGAGCATTTTAATAATGAAATAGAAACTACTCCGAAAATGTCTTTATTCCGTACCATATCGACCAGCAGATCGTTACATTTGGTTGTGCACTGTTCTAATATATTTTGTGTAATAATAGTCCGATACTTCGACAAGTACGGTAGTTGGTAACTTTGTCAACGTCCGAAAATGCTAAGGTACAGTCTGCTTTTTTTTTAATGGAAAGGTTGATCTTTTATTTTTAGAATATTTTTGGTGGTCCCCATAAGGACCCATCTTTAGAACATAAGGACTCGTATTTGTGTTTGAATAACTCAGATTTATGGATCCAAATTTTTGTTTTTATGGTATTGGACAGGTGATGGTATCTTTTTTGTCGGATGGTAGTCTGGTGTATTTCCCACGTGAGCGTGCACGACTCTTAGATACTTATATTCAGAGGGGGGGGGGGTTTGATACGGTGTACTATATCAACGAAAATGACTACACAGGGAAAACTCACACCCTGTAGGATAGTCGGATTTCGTTAGTTGTTTTTTTATTTAAAAGGAGAATATTTTTCAGGTTGAATCAAAGGCCGAATTTTCATTTAACTTTTAATAGTGGTAGAAAAATACGTTTGAAAAAGAACAAATATTGGGAGTATTCAAATGCAATCGAGTTGGTGTCGCTCTGCTGTACAGTAGGTTACAAGTGGGTCACTGTCCACTGAAATGGGTGGTGTTAAATTTGAATTCAATGAAATAATAATATTGTAGAAATCACTCAAAACGTACAAACCTGCAATTTGGAATAGTGGTTCCTCTAATGCTCAAGATGTGCAATACGAAAGGATTTTTCGATATGCGCATTTTAAAGAGGTGAAAAAACAGAGATCTTGTGGAAATTGTAACTTTTTTTTGTTTATAAGTGGTCACCATTGGTTACTCAGGCAGATCAGATAATATGCATTAAATTGCCAGGCTTATGACCTCAAATAAAGTAACTATATCTTAAAACCGAATCGATGTACGTAGGTGGTACTTAAAAACTAGGTACTCAATAGAATTTGACGAAAATCTCACATTTTGTTTTTAGAAATGTCTGAAAAGTTTAGATAGTAAGTACTAGTGTTTGAAGTATGAGAAATATTTCACAAAAACATGAAACATTGAAATTTTTTTTAACACAAATAAAAACACAATTTATTATTTTTTTTAACACAATGTTCAGTGTTCTAAATTCTAATGTCAGAATTCAGTAAGTAAACAATATACATGTATAATATTGTATACCTACTTGTATCGTTTAAACATTAAAATATTTAAAAATTTGAATACCAATTTAAATGTATAATACCAAAGGTTAGGTATACATACAGGTACCATATAGTGATGAAGGTAATTTATGACAATTATATGTAAATTTAAAACTTATTTAAAAATAAAACAAAATATATTAAAATACTGAAATATTTCATTTTTATAAATTTCATGAAATTTTCAAACACTAGTAAGTACTACGTAGTTTAAAGTTTAAACTACATCAAAAAATACACCAAGCCGTGAACTGAGGTAGGTACCTACACTAAAACTGAGATACACTCAAACCGAGATAGGTACACCTTTATAAGGTATATTCTATATATTGGATTTGCCACAAAAACAAACTGCACACGGCGGAGCCGGGATATTCAGTTAGTTTATTATATTATAGCTTATATTATACTTTTTCATATATTATAATAATGGTAGTGGTAATAATTTAATAGTAATTGTATTATTATAACAAAGTACAAACGGGTTGACATGTGGTATATATATAGGTCACTGCGGTGTTATATGTGTAAAATTACGATGCCACACTATTATATAAATTATACATTATGTAGGTAAGTAGGTACCTATACCGTTTGTAAATGTACTTATGTACCTAATATAATATTGTATATATGTGAATGATGTATATAATATTATTACTACGCGATGGCACGTCTACGTCTGCTCAATACTTGCTTGCCGCCTTTCATTATTCCGCTTAATGACTTCATCATGGATATTATGTTGGCGAAATACTTTTTCAGTTTTTCATTGAGGTTCTTATCAGACAAGAGTTTCCTAGTCTCGTTCCAGTACGTCCTGGTGAACAGTGGGGCACCGGGTTTGTTCGCGATAGTGATGACCAGCCCACCGACCATGTTGACGATCTCGGGCATGTAGGGTGACGTGAACAGCGAGTACGTCATCGACATGATGTCTCTGAGCCCAGAGCTCATCTTCTGCTCGCCGGCCTTGGCTAACAGCACGTGCACGGTGGTGGCCAGCATGTTGATCATGTCCGCGCCTTCGGCGGACGTGACAATCGTGTTGAAGTTCTGGCCGGACGTTCCGATCACCCTGGCAGCTTCCGGACCCTCGAGCACCAGCTGCCACTCGTAATTTGCATTGGAGAATCCGCTCCGGGCCGCATCCGTCGCCATCGCGTTCGCGTACGTGTCCATCATGGTAGCCTTCAACTTACCAGCCCCGATGAATGCCTTATCGCTTTCCGGCATGTCATTCTCCATCTCTTCCACCCGTTTGCTGGGTTCATACTGAAAAGGGACTGTTTCGGGTTCCTGCTGCTGGTTGCCGTCTTCTTCTTGGATGTTCACTTCCTGTTCGTCTTCCTCTATAGGAATCTCGTTTTCTACATTTTCCGTTGACTGATAATCGTACTCTTCTTGGTCGTCGTCATTTGCCTATAAATCATAAATGTGGCGATTTATTACTGATTATTGATTACGTACATGGCCACTACGCAGTGTTGGGTAGTAACATAAGTCGTAACGCAAATTACAATAATTACTGTAGCGCAATTACTTTTTCAGTAACGCAGCAGTAATTTCATTACATTTTACATAAAGTAAAGCAATTGTAACAAAATTACTTGTGAAAAGTAATTTCTATGAAGTAACGATCTAACTCGTTATTTTCCACGTTATTAAAATAATAGTTTTGAATGTATTACAAAAACAAGCCGATAGGATGGCACAGAAAAATTTAAAATCAATTATGTTTATTTTTGATTCCGATAATAGTTAACTAATATTAATATTACTAAACATTCCAGGAATAAATGTTATCACTCTATTAGCAGATAGAAAAGAGTTAGGTTTAAAAATAAAATTTGACTATGATTTATGACTTATGACTATAATATAGCCATATAGATGAGATGATTGTACATTTGTACATAATATTATAATAGGTATATTATCACTAGGTCTATGATTGTTAAATATATACATAATAATTGAACCATAGGAATTGAATATGGTTAAAAAAAAAATGATAAAAAAAGTAACGTTATTTGTAACACACTACTTTATTAATGAAAAAGTAATGTAACTGTGATAAATATAATTTTAGGTAACTCAAATGTAATATAAATAAAAATATTTGAAGTAACGTGTAATGTAATTTCATTACTTTTTAAAAGTAATTTACCCAACACTGCCACTACGTACATTGTTTTTTATTTAATTTTATTTTGACTGATTAAATATAATGCCTTTATGTTTCTACAAAAAAATACATTTCAAAAATAACCATAATCTAATTTATTGCATTTTTAATCAATGTTTAATGGTTCGAGTATCGAGAATCTGGTATTCAGCTAGTGAAATAGCTCACCTACCTAATATCTATTATTGCGATTTGCGATACTCCCAACCCTAAGGAAAGTATATCTAGTAGGTATATATACTATCACAATTCTCATTTCTGAGTATCTTGTCCAATCCAGTGTATACATAATATAGTAGTTATATACCCATAATTGTATGGTCCATCCGATCCATGGGTGGGTTTGAGGTATCAGCTAACCTACAGTTTTTTTTCTCAATATTATTTTGCTCCTAAATCCTAATCCCTATTCTGAATTGTTGCATGGCTGACACAAGTAGTTAGATACCATACACTATGTTTTTATTTGTACAAATATAACAATAATAATTAATAATCATTTAAAAGCTGTATACAGGCTTCCATTGACATAATTACGTGGTGATTTGGATGTCGTATCTCCCCCCATGACTGTTTTTTAACTGGCGAACCATATTTATGTATTTATTATTTTTTGGTAAGTACTAATATAGTATAATTTATAGAAAAAAAAACCAAAACCCAAATCCCCTATGTTAGTTATAACTGAGATAATATTACTTCGTAATAAACACTAATGACTATTGCAAATCAAATATTTAAAAATATATTGAAATAATGCAGTTTAGCTTGATTTTTGGGTAAATCATAAATAACGTAAATTCCCATTAAAAATATTAAGTAACATAAATAATATTATGTTTGCTAGTTTATAACACATATATCTACTAAAATTTCGTTCAAAGGCTAGCAATATAAAAAAACTCTGTTTGTCCGCCTGCCTTTACTAATCATGGGTATAGATATATTAATATATAGACTGCGTGTCTACCAAGAGCCAATATTGTTAGACAGAGATAGTCAATACTTGTGTAATATAGCGGGACCTAAGGTGTATGCTTTATTTTTCTAAAAATGTTATAATTTTTGTTGTTGAATATTATTCTCCCTTTTTCGCTATACCTATTATTAGGTATAAATGTTATCGGTTACCTATTTTTTTTATATAGGTTATATATGATTATGGGGTGATTTTAAACCCATGATAAAGACTTTTTCCATCATGGACCCCATTCCCAATTTTATTTCAAATAACCTTTTTAAGATAGGTACATGAGAAAAAAAGTTGCTATAACTTAAGTGTAAAATAATAACATACTTTCAAATTTATATATACCTAAAAATTGCTTTATTGCACAGTCGGAACCACCGGTAGTACCTTCGGTATGAGTATCACTAACTTCAGACACCCTCCCTGGTGGTCACATACTCACATAGGCTGAGGCTCAATTTCAATGAAAAATCTGGGGGTGCTAAAGCCCGTCTATTTTTTTACATGTTATTTTATGGTTATCGAAATCAGCTTAAAATGTAAATTAACATGAACAAATTTGGGGGTGCTAAATTCAAAATCTGGGGTGCTAAGCACACCCAAGCCCCCTTCAAATTGCGCCTTTGCACATAGGTACCACAATATTTAAGAACTGTAGCTCTATATTTTATTCGTTCTATTCCTATATATAGCGTCGTTACTCGTTTGTTGTGAATAGGGCCATTTTGTAATATGTGCCATAAGTTATTGGTTATGGTTGTACTGTTATAGGAACAAATCAAGAAATACTTTACTTATCATACTCAGATACACTCATACACTATAATAGTCTCTAGACACTATACTCTGTTTAGGTTAAGAGTGCCCAAACTCGCGCATGAAAACTGAGCCGCGTAGCAAGATGCATGCGCGAACAGTACTAGTTTTCATCCAAGGGACTGGGAACTCTTAACCTGTCAACCTGAACAGAGTATAGTTTTCATCCGAAAGACTGGGCACTCTTAACCTGAACAGAGTATAGTACATATTAACAATTTGTTTTGATGATAAATGGATAAATGATTGCACAAAAATATTAATTCTGATTAAATTTGGCGTGTATTGCAATTTATTTGCAACTGCCATCTAACTATCTAAGTAGTACAGTTTTTACTCATGAATTTACCGACACCTAAAAACTTAAAGAGATACTTGTATAAGGATTAAGGTCACCTAGATAAATATGTTTAAACATGACATTTCATTATAAGACATACCTACCTAATATATTGATGAGGTTTTACTTTGATTTTATCATAATTATAAAAAAATGAAAAAACTGTGATTCAATGGGTTCATATTAATCCCAATCGATAGTCAATAAAAACACTTATAAATTATATATTCATCCGGAGAAGAAGTAATGCTCCGGAGGAGAAGTAGTACCTACTAACGTGGTTCCTCTTCCGTCCATTGATTAACTCAAAAAAAAAAAAAATTATATATTCAACTCTATATATTATATTATAAGAGCTTCCTAAACCGTATTTCGCTATATCGTCATATCGATACAATGGAAATTGTACTAAAAAACACGTTAAAATAAGTCCAATGCATCCTAAACTACGGTTGGTAATTGGTTAAAATAATTATAGTTTTATGCCTGTATAAAAGGCGCAACAGAAAGACTTAAAGAAAAAAAAAATGATGCTACTTAAACGTATGACAAAAATGAGTAGTAAATAATTTAAGAAATATACTCATGTCAGCAAATTTCCAAAAAAAATATTTTGAAAAAAATTATTATGTTCCAAATTCATTTAATCGAAAAAATATTGATATTTTAAAAAATTCTAAAAAATAAACTACTTGACTTAGATAAAGGTTTTTACTATCAAAATTGTTGTATAATATATTAATATATGTTAAATATATACATTTTTAATTTGAACTTTTATCAAAATTGATTGTGGATTTGCGTTTACGTTTTTTTTTGATTCCAGTAATAAAAACATGAATTGTTAAGACGAACCTTGTATTAAATTTTCAAACGTTTTAGAATACATTTTTTATCGACATATAAAATATTTAAATTTTAAATTTTCTAAAGTTTATAAATATCCCTAGCCCCTAAAAATGATATTGCCTCAGTTTTACAAACGCATAATATAGCAAATCGTAAGTTTAAAATAATCCATTTATTCTCGTATTTTGAATATGGGTACGACGTTTTCTTAAGCATATAGTCGTAACTAGGGACATTTTTCTGGAGCGGGGTTATAAGGGGAAGAACAGACCTTGATAATTTATATTTTAAACTAAAACATGATTAAAATACTGGGTGAGGCTACAGATAAAACTGGGGGGGGGGCTAACTGCGCCTCTGCTCTTAAGAGGTTATATGGACAGACAATTTTACCACATAGCATAAATCAAATATAATATTGATGTACTCAGAAACAGATTAGTTACAGAAAAATTCATTATAATATACCAAGACAATTTAAAAAAGGTGTGGAGGCAACAGTAACTCCCTGCATTACCATCCTCGTAGACTTCCCAGTACCTAATTTACCGACCTAATGAAATATAAATCTATAAGATACAAAATATAGTACACAGCTCCTTATAATTTCAGTTGTACCGACCACCAATGGGTACTTAGCCATACATTTAGTCATATAGATATAGGTATACCGTACACCAAATTGAAGGATATTATTTTTAACCAATATACTTATATAGGTACCTACCTACCTAAGTATATTATATATTTATAAGTTGCCACGTATTTAGTTAAATGTGAAGCTAATATTTTTTGCCTAAGTTGTAGTGTTGTTACTACTTTCTATAATAATTAATAGGTACCTATTAAATTAATTATTAATGTATATAACCAACGATTTGTATTTTAAAGTAAATCTTTAATAACGCTACATATTGTTTAATTTGTTTATACAAAACACAGCTTATATATGACAATTTAATAAAAATACTACAGCCAAAAAATTACAATCATCAATAGTATTTTAAATTATCATTAACATTTATTTTGTATTAAATTATTATTATAACGATACATAAAATTCGATATAAATTGTAAAGTGATAAATAAAATGAAAAAAAACATTTACTTTTCAGTACCTATCATTTATTCTAATATTTATAAATTAAGAAGATACGTAACTTTTATAGTAGATACTATTATTATATGTAGTAGTTAGGTTAGAAAGTCCATCATTTTATGATAAACAATGCATTTCTAAGTGGTTTGTGATTTGATTAAATATACCTACCTATATGGCTACATCAGTATAAAAAAATATTTTTACATACATTATCGTGAATGCATGTAAATGCTGACAGTCGTCCAGTGAATTTCGACTACACATCCTTGATTCCTAGACACACTAATACATTCTAATACATCCTAAATTAGCAAATGTTGACAAATTCAGAAATTGGACATTTATGTAGGTACAATGATATACCTAGTCCATAGTAAATATCGAAATTTGCATGATGATTTTGGTCAATGTTAATATACACAACACAGTTTTGATTAATGTTGACATACTTATGTGCATATATAATAGACTATAGATAATAATACATGAAATAGGTATCTACTACAAGATGCATTAAATTATTATTATTGGATATATTTTTATTATTAATTTATTTTATTTAACAAAAAATATTATGCTAAAAAAAATGAGAAAAATGGTGTTATAAATAAACAAACTATACGTCTATACCTATACTTAGGTACACTTACATAAATACTCAGTTCACTTCTACTATGCACTTTGGTGATGCACTTCGTTTTCTTATTGCATACTTGCATTGTGTATACCCTTACCCACCGGCCACCACTTATTATTATTGTGACTTTCCCGTTATGGCGTTATCCCGAGATTACCTTTATAGAAAACACAGTGGGCATTACCATTTACCAAATTCTTAATTCATCAATCCCGCTATGTAAATGTCGACATCACGTCTCACGAGTGACTAATGAATGCTTACAAACAGTAAAAGCGTAAATGTGTAATAAATTACAGTATAACACAATTGGCCCAAATAGGGGGGAGCAAAAGGGTCTTTAATATGACTTAGAGTAATAGTTATAATATTAATTTGTTATAAATTATTACATATTCCTATAAGACAATTAGCATAAGGAGCACATTACTGATAAATGGATTGCCTTATATGAGCTATTTTTAGCCAATAAAAATGCACTTTATAGAAGTATAGGTACTATTAATTGGTGGACTGTTTATTAATATTACTGTTACACGCCAATGAGTTTTATATTAACGTTTTATCAGTCAATACTCAATCTTCATATAACAAGAATAGTATTATTATTTATTATATATATTTTGTTTTTATTATCAATATGAAGTCCCCTCCCTACCACAATTAGGTGAGGCATTTACAATTATATAGCACTTCGAGTTTTAGAGGTATAGATATATTATACCGTCTATGTATAGCACGTCAACATTCACTATTGATTTTGATGGACGAGACATTCATGGGTGACTGAAAGCTTTTAGCAACTGTGGACATCCAACATTCACAGTAACATACTAACATAATATACGATGTACGAAGTACTTAAAAAAATTATAATATACATATAATAAACTTCCGTATTCTAGAATCTAAAAACATTTATTTTTTATGTAGGTACCTATATATATAAATAAATTAGGGTATAATATTTAATGTCAAATGAATACAAGCGGATAACGTAGGTACATTAACAGGACGTCGCCACGCATGACGTATTGTCTCCGTCTTCCACACTGACGACAAAACAAATTTTCGTTCTCCAGTTTCAATAGTGTGCTGTTAATTTTGATATTAGAGTGAATTTACCTATTATCGAACGTGTAGGTAACAACATTATATGTGTTCTCTCGTTGGTTTTTTACGATGTTTTTAATTTTTAAGTGATTTATGAGCATCTTACAATATTAATGCTATACATACGCATAACTCATATAAAAATTAAAATATCATAAAAAACCAACGAGAGAACTCATATAATGTTGTTAGCTAAACGCGTTTGATAATAGGTCAATTCACTCTAATATCAAAAGTAACAGCGCACACTGCAAACTGGGGAAAGAAAATGTGTTATGTCCTCCGTGTGGAAGACGAGGACCTGCACACATGTGGGTGCGACGTCCTCTTAAGTAGGTAGTATAATATAGTACTCTACGTAAGCCTATATCTCTATATTTAAAATACCTACTTAAATTGTAATCGTTCATGTAACTTAAAGACGATTAAAATATTATAATATGTAGGTAATGTACATTGCACAATATGTATAATATACTCGACGTATAATAACATTTTAGTCTATATTTTCATACAAACAATGTCAGCGTATTAATATTTACCTTAATGGCAATTATGGCAGAAAAAAATAGACATATAAAAAGTGATGTGTTCAATTTCATCTTGACAAGTCCGGTGTATGTTTGTAATATATTTAACTTTTACTCACTAAAACAAAAACTCTCGACACAATATTTTCGTTTTATCAACAACACATACTTTTATACAGCTACCTCATATATGAAGATAATTGCATAAAAATAAACGTTCCAAAAAATATGGGCACGTTCTTATTTTTTCATAAAACATTCATTGTTTTTTTTTTTAATATATTAAAATAACAGTACATAATATATTGACAAACCCAATGCATTACTTTAGGCATTTGTTCTACGTAGATAATTACCCATGTTTTTTAATAGAAAATACTGAATGCCACCTGGTAACCACAATTATACAAATAACTAAATGAATGTATATTCTAGAAAAGTATAATTTTAAAAACTGTTCATTTTTTGTCTGTAACCACATAATAAAAACAATATGGGTATATAATGATTAAAAAAATATCACATTATATTAACATGTTCATTATTATAAATTAAAATTCTACTAATTCTAGAAAACTTTAGGTACCTACCTAATACTATTGAGTATACATACCTTCTAGTGGGTGACAATCAATGCTAATATAAATTATTAAAATAAAATGTTGTGTCTGCTTTAAATAATTAACGCGTTTAAGGAAAAATAATAAAACATCAACCTATATGTATAGTGAATATAATATTTATCTCGGTGGCCACTCAAACACACACACAAAATGTCATCACAATTGGTCTAAAGCCTTTAAGGAATGCATAAAGGACAAGGACAGACATTCATTTTAGATTCTGAGCGGTGATGTGTTTTTTTGTGTGATGTGTGTTTTTTTCTGTCCATTAGCAACATTTTGGATAGTAAATGGTGAATCTAATTGGTACTTTTGGAAAGTTTAAATTGAAAGCTTCAAGAAAAAAAAATAAAGCGAAAAAATAGTGGTCATTTTTATTCAAAACCAATTTTTGAAATAATTGATTTTATTTTTTTGGTGTATAACTCAAAAACTAATAACTGCAGACCTTTGAAACTTTCATCGAATCTTTTTCGATTGAATGCTAAATTTAAAATTCCTAGTAATTTTCAAAAGCGCCAAGAAAAACAAAAGAAAAATTAAGGAAAAACAGTAATTTTTACCCAAAATCGATTTTTAATAAAATCAAATTTGTTTATACATGAAATATTCACTGGTTGTTTATATTTGCATTTTCTATACACGATAACATTTTCAAAATATTTTGATTTATTTTAAACTAGCTTAAACATTTTCATTTTTTTTTAGTTTTTTTTCTAAAAATATCAATAAAATGAAATTTTTGGTTAAAGGAATTTGAAAATTTAATAGAAGGCTCCTAGTATATTACTTCATAGGCAGATGAAAAATATTAAAAATCCGTAGTCACAGTTTTTTTTTATAAGCATTTAAAGTTCAAAAATTTACAAAATATGGCAAAATCACGAAAATTAGCAAAATATTTTGACTTATGAATTCGTAAACATTTTTCTTTTTAAATCTAAGATTTTAAAATGTAATAAAAATTCCTCATAAGATTTTCTACATTTATCAAAAAAAGAAATGTCTATAAGAAAGTCAAATTAAATTTTTATGACCGTTTGAAATTCAAGTTTTTACAACATTGGATATTCATCAATCGATTTCTCATGTGGCGATTTCCTTATTTTGTTGTAATTCAAAAACGAAGAACTGTAGACACATGAAAATTTCACTGAATGTTTATATTAGGATTTCCTATACACCATACAATTTTGAAAATATTTTGACGCTTTTTAAGCGTAGACTATTTTAGTTATTTTGTTGTGATTGTATAATATTATTATTGGGTAATTGAAACTTATAAAGTAGGTATACTATTATATATCTATTATAGTATCACGGTTTGTTGTTGACATATAACGCGTTATATATATACCTAATGGATATTGTCATATGATTAATTTGGAATTTACTATAGGTACCTATTATAGATAAATTGTTTTTAATACCATAGATAAGTATATAATATGTCTTACCT
This sequence comes from Macrosiphum euphorbiae, assembly GCA_949089665.1. Lineage (NCBI taxonomy): Eukaryota > Metazoa > Arthropoda > Insecta > Hemiptera > Aphididae > Macrosiphum > Macrosiphum euphorbiae. The sequence goes on from CARXXK010000002.1 coordinate 99,161,856, forward strand.
ATACCTAGACTGACATACCGTTTCCGCTCAGAATCGTTTTTCTTATATAATGATATTATATCATTGAATTCAAATTTAATACCTTCCATTATACAGAGACCCACTTGTAACCTACTGTACAGCAGAGCAAATGCGTGCTGAATAGTAATTTTTTTTAGGCAATTGCCTCAGGGAAAATTCGGGTAGGTGGGTGGGTGTGTTAGTATAGATGTGCAACTTATACCTAAAAAAACTTAATAATATTTATTATTTTGAATAATAAAAAAAAAATAGTGAAAAAACTGTTGGTGGTGGGGAGGGGGATCAAATTGTATAGTTTGCCTCAGGTCTGCTTGTCAGTTCGGCACGCTACTGCAGCAGAGCACCTTTTTCCGGATTCAATGATTTATCATTGAATTTAAATATAACACATCTATTACAACGGCATGCTGGACAACTACTGTAAAGCAGAGCGGTACCCACTTGTCCACCTAGATTTTTATATGTACCTATCGATATAAAATAAAAAATCGACTGTAACATTATTATATAAAATAGGTACTAGTATAAAATATTTATATTGGTAAAAATTATATTAATTTTTTACATCTTTGGCGCTTATATATTAGGTACAGCCACAACATCATATTATTATAATAATTTGTTCAAACATATAATTATGTATATTTACATATTATCCCTTTTAAAATTATTTTAACTAAGTACCTGTACATTCGTATACATCGGTATACAATATAATATACCAAAAATACTGAAAATATTCCATAATACCTACCAAAAAGTACATATATAGTTAAACATAATAATTATATATTACTATTGTTTTAGATTCTGAACAAAATAGTTAAGCAATGATGTGTTTTTTTATAGAAGGTTAGTGACGTATTTATATGCAGGCACTATAGGCACGTGCCTACAGTGGCAAATTTTGAGGGGCGGCAAGTTCTTCAAGGGATTTCATTTTTTTTTTATATTGATGGTATTGCATATTGACTCTGCGATAGACTTATTATATTATTTTTATATTATTTTAAAATATAATCTAATATACAGCCACAACTAATAACCACAACAGCCAACAAGAAATGTATTATTTTTAAAGTTTCTTATCGCCGTCATAGACCCGGTCTTATTATTGGTCCTATAAACTACTTTGCAGCACACTCCACTCCACTCCTTCAAGGAGCCCGCATAAGGAACTGTCGGTATACATTATATACTATTTTGTTTCTTTTCTCGCTCTCTCTATATTGTACACCTGATGTCTCTCTTCAAGCTCTGTCAATTAGTTTATACTTTTATATAGGTATATGCATTGCTGCAACTTGGTACATATTGATGGGTGAGCGACCAAATATATAGGGCCCATGTACAGAGGCGCAACTATGGTGGATGGAGGGCTAAAGAACCCCCCCCCCCCCTTTCCGACTACGATTTAGACCCCTCCAAAAATTGTTTTAAATGAATAGTTATAGCATGGTGGCAATAGTTAGGTGGGCAGTGACTAGGCATAAGTTAATAATATATAATAACCTTCTATTTTTAAATAACGAATAAATATTTTAAAAGAAAAAAGTTTCAAATAATTTGGCCACATTCAGTGGCGTCATTTCAGTTTTCAGTAGAGGGGGGCAAAGGTTTTGACCGGCCCGAATGTGTAAAAAAAAACCGCTCGCTTCGCTCGCAACCGCATTATATCTACTTACATTTTTATCAAATTACCATACCCAACCTCACTTATTTGTAATTATACTCAATAAGATTTTTTTTTGGTATAATTTTTACAAGCTTATTTATTAACTGGTTAATAACAAAATGTACAAATATATTATAGCAGATATTTTATAAAAACATCTGTACAATCCTATACCAATTAAAACTCTGTAAACTATTAAATATAACAATTTTTATTAATTAAGAAAAATATTATTAATTTATCAAAGGATATCTTCTTTTTTTAATTTTTGAAAATATATCAACCGCATCATCTAAATTAATTTTACCTGATACATCACTTTCCACCGCAATGACCAGTAAATCACTCAGCCGTTCATTTCCCATTGTTAGCCGTAGATGGGTTTTAACTAATTTTAGAGAAGAAAAGAAGCGTTCATTGGATGCAGTAGTCACAGGCAAAGTCATAAGGATATTTATAATTTTAAGAGTTTCTTGAAAACCATTTGGAAGTTGGTTTAAAATTTTTGAAATAGAATAAAGGTCATGAATTCCATCATCTCTGTCTATGTTTACATGATTTATTAAATTTTTTGCAGATGGAAATTCACATTGAAGATTTTCATAATTAATTTTAAAATGTTTATAATGATCAATAAAGGTAACTAAATGGGGACTTTTTAAATTAAAATAATCAATACTAGAGGATGAGAAAATGTTACAAGTAAGAACTATTTCATTACTAGGATTGCTGAAGCGATGGTTTAGTTCATTCAAAAACCTAAAACAATAAAATAAAAAATATATACTATCAAATTAATGCAGATAAAAGTAGTTAGTTTTTCAATTAAATGATACTTATTAATAATTTTGATTTAAGTTTTTACCTGTCAATTGCAGTATAAAAAATAATTTTTATATCACTCAATGGCAAGTTATTTTCAATTGATGTATTGCTATTATTTTCATAAGTTCCTTGTCCTATTGTTGATTGAACAAAAAAATCTTGAAGATTTCTATTTAATCTCACTGGTCTTCTATTTCTTGAACTATTTTCATAGACTATTTCATTTTTTTCAGCAACTAATTTTGCGCTGGTATTAATTTTATCCCAAAATGTATCGTTACGCATTTTTTGGATATTTTGCTTCGTATTTTGTAACAAATTAACCGCTGAAGATTGTATAATACTTGCGCCTTGAAGTTCTACTGAAGCACAGTGAATAGTTTGTAATAAAATCTCCATAGCATGAGAAGTTTTTATAAATGAAATATTTGAAAATTCTTTTAATATACCAATAGCTCTTGCAGTTTGATCTCCCTGATGACTCAGTATTGATAGAACTTCTAAAATTTCAGTAAAACGCATATTAACTTTTTGTATTGATTTATACCAATATGCCCATCTTGTTTCTACCAACCGCTCCAAATGAATTACAGGTATTTGTTTATCTTTTTGAGCTCTGACAAATAGCTCATACCTTGTCTGCCCATTCATTAAAAACTTATACAAGTTTTGAATTGTATTGAAAAAATTACATAAGTGGGGTATATTTTGTAGCGTTTGAACTAAACATAAATTTAAACGATGAGCATAGCAGTGGACATAAATGGCATGAGGAACTTTGGAGCGTATTCTTTCTTGAACACCGGAATACTGCCCACTCATAACAGAAGCTCCATCGTAGCATTGTCCAATACAGTTCATGATATCCAATTTATTTATTGATAGTATTTTAATTATTTCACTTGCCAAACTTTCAGCATTTGAATTTGCCATGTGGTAGCAACCAATTGATCTCTCACAAATATTTGATTCTTTGTCTACAAACCATATTAAAAAACTCATTTGTTCTTTTTTTGATAAGTCTTTGGTTTCATCAACCATAATTGTATAAACGCCAAACTTATTCATAGAACTTAATATAATCTGCCTTGTACATTGAGCTATACTACTTATAAAATCATTTTGATACTCAGGACTAGTGTAGTGACCGTAACGTGCCTGTAATCGTAATTTTATTTTATCATCAGCAAACATATCTAACATTTCTAAAAAATTCCCTTTGTTTTTAGAAATATCAGACTCATTATGTCCACGAAATGCTAAACCCTGTTTTGACAGAAAAAGTGCCGCCTTTAGTAAGAATTTTAAGTGTTCTCTATTTTCAATAATATTTTGTTGTCGTACGTTATTAACTTGATTAGCGATAGATAGTGAATGGTTTTTTTTAACTAGAAGATAATCGTTCCAACGCTGTACACAAATAACATGAGTCTTACATTTCTGATGATTGTTCAAAGATAAGGTCTGTTCCTTCCAAATTTTACATTTTGAACCATAATTAACAAAACATAAATTACCAGCAGTTTTTCCAGAGGCTATAATGTTGGCAGAAAAATGACGGCATGGAAAACAGAAAATTTCATCTTTTGATACAGAATACTCTATCCAGTTGTAAATTTTATAATGTCTACTTGTAAATCGTCGACCATTGGTAGCGGGGAATAACATTTCTGGCTGAACTAGTTCATCATTTTTTGATAAAGATATATCATAATTTTCTTGAAATACATTTGTAGGCAATTGAACCTAAGCACAAAAAGTAAATGTTAGTTTTAACTTCTTCAATTATTTTAAATTAGGTAAATATATAATATGCTGTGAGCAGGGACAGATTTAAAAGGGGGCAGACTCAGTCACTCAGCACTCAGAGGGCCAGAGGCAGAACATAATGGTTTTTTTATACACCCAAATATAAAATAAAATATACAGGTAGGTACTATAAATATTATTTTTCAATACAAAAAATTGATAAAAATACAATTAAATATAAATAAATTGTTTGACTATACTTATGAATAAAATATTATTTGATACCTATGTTTTAATAAGTTTTTACATTAAATATATAAAAATAAAAATATTTAATATAAAAAGGATTTTTATTTCCTATCACACATAAAATTACTTAGTTATGTAAAGTAAATGTGCTGATTTTTTAAATTTGTAATAAATAAATAGTACCCTGTACCAAACCTATTTCCTATAAACAATATTAAATGTATTATGCATATTAAAAATAATTTGTTTGGATTAACAGAAAGTTAAGGAATTATTCCTAAAAGTAATCCACTTAAGTTCTAATTTAGCACCCCTTGTTTTCTAAGAACTATCATAATTATAATTAAATACCATCAATCTTATGTTTTCAATACTTTATCAACCCCACGTTTTAGAGGTCTAGTTTCACATATGAAAATAATCCTTAAATAAAAACATAATGTACGCAAGTTATTGTATATTTGTTTGGTACTTACTGGATCACACATGAGTTGTTTTTCAATTGTAGGAATAGAAACATCAACTGCTGATCTTGGCACAACATCCTAAAATAATGAGAAAGTTAAACATTTGTTTATAAATTGATATTTTCAATAATTTTGTTTTTACTAAACTTTAAAAAAATGTCATACCATATTGTCCATTCTATCATCTTCATTTGTAAATGGATCTGGTTGTTCAATATTCAAACTAACAGATCTATCGTGATCATCCTAAAACATATTATATATATTATATTTATAAATATACTTATTATTTAACATTATAATTTTAGTCTATATAAAAAAAATAATCATTTACAGGATAATCAACTGAATATTCTTGTTCTTCGATTAATTTGTCCAACTGTAATACAACTGCAGGTTGTTGTATTAATTGTGCATCAATCTAAAAGATATAAAATTGAATTTAGAAATTAATATTATCTTAAGTTATACTAATTTTTAAAATTTATTATTGCTTGCTTACTGGTTCAGGTTTTGTTTGTTTATTAAACAATTCAGAAATTGTTTTTGATTCTTGGGCGACTTGCTGTAGTTTTATTTTTTTTGCACGACGGTTTTTAGCCGCACCACCAATTACTTTTTTTTTAAGAAATGTTTTATTCATATCAAAAGAATAATGAGAACACACGTCACGAATATAATTAATATAGGTAGAATAAGCGGTTACTGAACTAAATATTAACAAAATACAGAATAGTTCACTGTGAATTGTGATACACGACTGTCGCAAGTTGACAGAAGTCTGAGATCAATGATGAATAGGTAAGACTGTAAGAGTGTAAATCGATTGTTGTTTTTAGAATTTGTAATAATTTTAGATTTTAAAAATAAAACTATATGGGATTATGATATTAATTATTATTATTACTGTGAATACAAGATACAACAATATTGTGTTCCTACTTCCTTTTTCATAACAAAACACACACGCACACACAAAACATACATGCACGTCCCGCATGCGTCTAAATATAAATGTATTCCAACTATCAGTTATTAATTAAAAATATATCATTGTGACTATAATTTCTTAGTAGGCAGACTGTACAATATTTTCTGAAAATATTATAAAAATAATCATGTTTTTACACAAATAAAATATAATACCTAATGGTTAAATGGCAAAAACCGGACACCGGCCCATTGGGCCGCTTTTAAAATCAGACAGGGGCAAATGCCCACCTTGCCCCCCCCCCCCAAATGACGCCACTGGCCACATTAAAAGTACTTATTTCCGGCACGTGACATGCCACTATATAGATTAGAACTAGTTCAGTACCTCTTGTTAATGCCTGACGATATAAATATAAAATAAGAAAGTGGTACCTACACTGTCGAGTATGTAGGTACTCACTACTCGACAATCGTCTTTAGTAGCATTCGTAGTTTCTACGCATTTAAAACGTAATTTCGTGTACTAGTCGACGTCTAGTTTATAATTTTAAAATGCCAAAAGTTGTGAAATCGAAATCAAAAGCGAATTTTTATTTAAAAGAGTTTCCTAACGAGACATTTAAAAGTGATGGAGAAATCTTGTTCTGTTCATGCTGTTTTAAGGCAGTATCAATAAATCAGCGTTTTTCAGTAACTCAACATGTATCTACATCTAAGCACCAACAAAATAGAGATCGTAAAAAAAATG